>OZ007589.1:369721799-370334299 GCA_963931845.1 Maratus michaelseni
TTTTTTCGATAGATAATTAAGATTTTGTAAAGTTTAATTTATGGTTCTGTTTTGCAAAATGCCTTATACCAGTGCATATAAAGCTAAAATAGGTATTTCGCCAACTTCAAATTTGTAGTGACCAAACATGTCTGCTTTAATGAAGATTTCTTCTTTCCAACGTGAAGTTATTTTCCTGAAAACTATTTTTAAAAAATACGAGTAAGTTAATAAATGAAACAATCGAGCCGTAAGCATGATATCAACAAATAGAAGAATGGTTTATAAAATCGATTTAGTTCTGGCTTCATTATTAACTTCAAGGATTTAGAACAGATGAGTTTATATTTTCGATAGAAAAGATTTTACTTGATATCTTCAAAATAAAGTAAATTTAAAGAATTTTGTAAAATAAAATATAATATACTTTCAATTCAGGAGTTTTCATGAAAACGATTAATGTATTCAGATGTTGAAAAGAATGCTATATTTAATGCTATATTTATAAACATGTAACTAACATCTTAAATTTATAATACATTTTGGATTATTTGAAAAGAATAGAATCAAGATGTTATTTATTAAGCAACAACAAAAATAAATTTTATAATTATGCTTTCAACAGACCTTAAATTTGTACGTTAAATAAGTACTGTTGTTCTTAAATGCTTTGAATTCTTTCAGGATATATCAGGGCATGAAAATAACATTGACCTAAATATTTGTATATTAAACACAGCTTCATAAATTTCTGTTTATAGATCTTCAAAATGTAATCAGTTGAAATATTAAAATTGCTTTTCAGATGGGTTTTTCATCTAGAAAGACGGAGAAAACAAAAGTTTCTCTTGATGAATTAGAAAAAGCATGTAAAATTATAAATCTTCTTCTACAGAATATAATTGATGCCCTGGTATTTTTTTTAATTCTTGTCTATTATCTGTGTGTATCGGCTGAATTCAGGAAAGAGAAGATGGACACAATCCTACGGGGGCAAACGAAGTTTTGATAATACTATTTTTAATTTTAAAACTGTAGCAAATTACTAAATACAACAATTCATAACTTTTAGTATCAGAAACAGATACAAAAATTTAAATTTTGAAAATAGTTATTAATAAGAAAGTACTGATTGTTACTAAGAAATTTTTGTCAAATGGTCAAGCGGAAGTGTAAAGTTTGACTTCCTAAGTACACTGCTCAAAACAATTAAAGGATATTTGAAGTTTTATATTAAATAAAGATATAAACGAATTTTTTTTTGCCGAAAATAGAAGAAGAGAATCACAAATGCAAATTTTTCTGGTTTTCAAACTGTGGAGTATGCAAATTTTGAGTTCGACGTCAAAAACGTCGCTTCAGCGGCAGCGAATGAAATTTGACTTTCAACTGGATAAAAGAGAATGAAGACAAGGATGATCGGCATTCAGTGATTGCTTTGTTTCGATGAGTACGATGTCTCAGCGAAGTCATTTGACAGATTCAGAAGCTTGGAGAATTGTTGGTAGGTTAGAAGGGGGCCAAACTCAAGCCGAAGTAGCGCAAGCCATTGGAGTGTAACAAAGTGTCATTTCCAGGATCTGGAATCGTTTTTTGGAGAGTGGATGTGCAGGCTGAAGACCAGGACAAGGTCGTAGACGGGCAACAATGCCCAATGAAGATCGGTATTTAGCGTTAACAGCTCGGAGACACCGAAACATGAACGCTACTCTTCTCCAACAACACCTTCGCTCGGCTACAGGCACCACGATTTCAACTCAGACTGTCCGAAACCGGCTCCATGCTGTAGGTCTGTATGCTCGCCGACCGATGGTGTGTGTTAGATTAACATCAAGGCATCGTCGCGACCGCAGGAAGTGGGCAACCGAGCATGTCAACTGGAGGAGAAATGAATGGAGCAATATTCTGTTTTCTGACGAGTCCCGTTTTTCTGTGCATCCGGATAATAGGCGTATTTTCATCTGGAGGGACCGTGGCAGTAGGAATAATCCTGCGTTCGTGCACGAAAGTGTCAGATTTGGCGGTGGAGGAGTGTTGGTGTATGGTGGCATCTCCATTGATGGGCGCACTGACCTCTACATCATTCGAGATGGAGCTCTGACTGGTCGCCGATATAGGGATGAGATCCTCAGACCTATTGTAGTCCCTTACGCTGCAGCAATCGGAGATAACTTCATTTTAATGGACGATAACTGCAGGCCACATCGTGCAAACCTGGTGAAGGATTTCCTTTTCGAGGAAGGAATCGTTCGAATGGAATGACCAGCGTGTTCTCCAGACATGAATCCAATCGAGCACATTTTGGACGCTCTAGGAAGACGAGTTTCTGGCCGCCAACAACCCCCACAAACTCTCCAAGAACTGGAAAGAGCTCTTCTGGAAGAGTGGGGCAGAATACCCCAACTCGTCATTAATAGCCTCATTGAGTCCATGCCTCAAAGGTGTTCAACGTTGCTGGCCGCCCGTGGAAACCGTACCCCCTACTGAAAATGATTTTCTTTGAAGAAAACACCTTTTCTTATTCTTTTTTTCTCATATGCACAAATTGTGTTTTTTTTCCTTTTGTACACAAATGCGCAATAAAATGCATTTTTTTCTGCCAAACATGTGTAATTTATTCTCATATAACCTACTATGTCTGTCGATCATGTATCAATCAGCTAAAAAGTTTCCCAGATACAAAATCCACCTAAAACTGCAATATCCTTTAATTGTTTTGAGCAGTGTATTTAAAACTTTACATGACTTAGTTCTTATTTCAGGATTTTCCACATTTAAAAACAACTTTCGGATCTGAACGGCTACTCTGGTTAAGTTAGGATTCTTAATAGGTCTTCTACTACATATCAGGAGTTAACAAATCACAGGAAATCTATTATTAATTTAATTTTTTTACTTACCCATCATACGTAGTACAGGGTAAGTCTTGTAATCGTTTTGAAAATCGAAAAGATTTTTTGACGGGTTTACACATTTCAGACACTGGAGATTCCGAAAAACATATTTTTAGAAAAAAAAATTTGCCGTCCGACTGTCTGTGTGTCTGTAAATGCTCTATCTACCGAACAAATTGAGATAGAGACTTGAAATTTGGTATGTACTTAGTATGTAATAATGGGAAGAAGCTTATTGAATTTCAGTAACTCTGATTATCCAGAAATTTTTTTTCGGACTCTCGAAATATTCGTTCTGATAAAAGGTATATAAAAACTTTCGAAATTATTTATTTTAAGGAGTGAATATAAAAGATAATAAAAAAACATAAATTTTGCATAAGGAATGAAATCGATCGGATAATGAGTTGCCAAGATATTTGTAATCCTGTTTTCCACGCTCTTCGATTTTTCATGACCCTGTATTTCATTCAAATTTCAATTCAAAGATATATTTTAACTGGAAATGAGACGCTTAATCCGACTCAGTAAACCGTTAGCGAATATGATTATTAATTTTGGAGTTATAAGGATGCTTCTTTTACGTAATTCAGTAATAGAGCATTTAAAGTTTATGATGTCATCAAGCAACGATTTATTCGAATTACAATGCATTTTATAAATTGTTTACACATGATTTATTTTCATATTTTATATTATGCATATCCATGATGGGTAAGTATTGCCCCCAACGATTTGTTTTTAAATCAAGTACACTATCTGGTCAAAAGTATCTGGACACTGTCGATTTCAGATGTTTTCTAGAATATCAAGATACACAAAAGATAAATTCTTCTGGAAATTCAGGAATATAAAGAACATGTTTGACCTCATGTTTTAATGCGAAGGTTTTGTGACGAGGGTGATTAGAGGACCAACAGCAAATTGAAAAAAAATATTTTTTCGATGATCCTGTAAAATAAAATTTTCGAAATGATTTGTAGCTGTAGCAAATGAACATATGGGCCCTGTACCACATTTGTGTTCATTTATGTAAGAATAGCACTTATATTCATGGAAATCTAAAATGTCTTTAAAAAATTCACAGTATTTTCCTAGGTTTTTTGGTTCTAGATTGCAAGGTTTTCAACCATATTTAATGCCATTTTCAGGAAACTGGACAAAGTACAGTAGAAACAAAATATTATAATTATAATATAAATATGTTAAATATTTGATAAAATGTAAGCATTTGCGTGTAATAAATTTTAACTGCGCATTCGCGAACGTTAACTTTATTTTTTTATAATTCAGTAGTCAACTATACAAAGATATTCATATAAAAAGGGCAGGCGAACATTGTAAAATTTTAGAAAGATACTGACGATATAGTGATCTGAATTTCAGTTGCTTTTTGAAATTAGCTGGATAATTAGAGATTTTCGACAAATTGTTATTTTCGATTTCCATCTATCGACTTCCAATAAAGGAATATTTGTATTTAACTTATGCCCACGTGTAGCTTTTAAACGCATGCTTCGATTTTGATTTTTTTTCTATGAAATGGGATCTTTTAAATGTTATTTCGGACAAGAACTAAAACATAAATTTAAAAAAAAAAAAAGAAGAAGAAGAAATATAACAATTTGTTGAAAATCTCGTATTAGTAGCTGAAATTCAGCTTACTATATAGATGATATCATTCGGCATTTTCATGATATTCAACCGACCTCTTTGTACTTGTTGCCCTATTTAATTCACTACCATAATATATACAGGGTGATTTTTTTAAAGTTGTGAAAGTAAAACCCTATAACAAAAGAACCAGTTTTTTCCTACTGATTCACGAATTTCCAGATTTTTACGCTCCCGATTGGCGAAATTTGCGAAAATTTTCACGTCCGATCGGCGAAATTTGCGATTTTTTCGCACCCGATCGGCAAAATTAGCGATTTATACGCACTCGATCGGCAAAATTTGCGATTTTTACGTGTCTGATCGGGAAAATTTGCGAATTTTACGCGTCCGATCGCCAAAATTTACAATTTATACGCACCCGATCGGCAAAATTCGTTATTTTTACGCGTCAAATTGGCAAAATTCGTCACTTTAAAGCACCCGATCGGCGAAATTTACGATTTTTAGGCATTCAATTAGCTAAATTTACTAGTTATACGCTCCCGATTGTCAAAATTTGCGATTCTTACGCATCCGATGGGCGAAATTTACAATTTATACGCACCCGATCGACGAAATTCACGATTTTTACGCAGACGATCGGCTAAATTTACGATTTATACGCTCCCGATCGGCAAAATTCGCGATTTTTACGTGCCCTATTGGCAAAATTTGCGATTTTTATGCATCCGATGGGCGAAATTTACAATTTATACGCACCCGATGGGCGAAATTTACAATTTATATGCACCCGATCGGCGAAATTTACGATTTATACGCACCTTATCAGCAAAATTCGCGATTTTTACGGGCTCGATTGGCAAAATTCACGATTTTTTCGCGTCCGATCGACAAAATTGATCCACGGGCCACAGGTTGTGAATCCCTAGTGTAAATCATATAACAGGTGGCGCTGCTATGCTGCATTTTTTTATACTAATATGTATAATTAAAAATATATATATGTACTTTTTGAAATATTAACATGTATGATGTAGAAGAACCCCAACAAACACGAGATTTTTGGCCACATGTCGTAATCGTTGTGGCCAAAAAAGTTTGCGGCAATTTGTATCCAGCCATTAATGTATTTCAACTGACGCGCCCGCACACCGGATGTCTATCGCCAAATCGTTAACGGGCAAATGGCGGGGAAACTTAATGCAATTTCAGTGCCCAATAGCGAATGAAAGTACGTTTGCGGCAAAGATATACAAATCTATCATCGTTTAAAAGTCAGTGGCCCAGTATAATCTTCTCGACATTTTTATTATAAGAAATAAAAAGTATTTTTACTTCACATTTTATAAGATTATTTTCGTTATTTTAAACCGGGATTTATGTGACACGATAAAATATGCTGCATTTAAATATTTTATGCAATAAAAAATACACAAAAAGTACCCTTCTTTAATTCAAAGAGTTTTTATGTGAAAAAAAAATCATAAAAATAGTTAATGTTTTGGCTTTTAAAGTATGCATTAATATATTTAAATGAATATTTTCTGTGAGCACCTAGAATGAAAATGAATATTGCAATCTTTAGACACACATATTATATAAACATATTTAAAAAAATAATGATAAATAGGAATTTATTTTCAATTTGAATTATATATTTCAATTTCAATGAAAAAATATTTGTCAAAAGAAATAAATGCCCCTTTGCCAAAAAGCAGTTACTGTTAAGGGAAAAAAAAAAAAAAAAAAAACATTTTTTTTATTTTTTTTATTTTTTTTTGGGGGGGGGGGGTGATTTTATATTATCTGTATATTATCTATAAATCAGTTTCAAAAAATAAGTTATTTTCATTTTTGAAACACTCAAAATTTAGATTTAAAAGAAAAAATATCCTAAATGGCAGTAATAGCAAATGCCCATCCCCCCCCCCCCCCATAAATGGGAATTTATTTCCAATTTGAAAAATATAGTTCAATTTCAATAAAAAAATATTTGTCAAAAGAAATAAATGCCACTTTGCCAAAAAGCAGTTACTGTTAAAGGAAAACAGAAAAAAAAATCTTTTTTTTTTTTTTTTTTTTTTTTTTTTTTTTTTTGTGGGAAGGGGGGGGGGGGGCTGATTTTATATTATCTATAAATCAGTTCCAAAAAATAAGTTATTTTCATATTTAAAAGAAAAAATATCCTAAATAGCAATAATAGCAAGCAACCCCCCCCCCCCCCCCCCCCCGACTCTTTTCACAGAAACACTCAATTAGAAACATTACATTAACATCACAGAAACATTAAATTAATCCAGGCTTGCCGGCAAATACAAGGAGGGAAAGATGAAACAAAGATTTCCCTTTTCCGACACATTTTTTTCCCAGTGGGTATTTTTGTAAATATATTTTTAAATGTTTTCAAATTTGTAATAATAAGCATTTAGAAATTTCCACTTTTAAACTTATTTAATATTGTATAAGAAATTTTAAAGATAAAAAAACCTTGGAAAAATAATTCTATTGAAAGATAGTGTTTTTAGAAAGGAATACATTTTCTTGTTTCTGCGGGCTGGTAGGGATTTTGTATGTTAGCAGCGTCATGATGGCAGCGTGAGCAAAGTCTGTTTACAAAGTTTTGAAGCAAGCCTCCCTATTCCTGGCGTCGTCATCATATTCTTTTGAGGATTTTGATTTACAAATTAGGTAAGATTATTTTTCTATATTATTACAAGAGTTAGTTAAAAATTAGTTTTCATCATTCTCAGGGACAGATTTAAGTTCAAGATAAAGAAAGCTGAGAAAAAGCATCAGCAATTTTGTAATAACTGCATTGCTTTGCTTATGTTACTTACTTCTACAGAAGTGTATAAAAAAAAGTTATTTACTGATTTATCTCTGCCCTGAATATGCTATTAATAAGTTGATTGTAATTATATATATGCCAGGAGTCAGGGTATAATGTGCCGGTAATGAACACTCCCAGAAGTTTTGGGTTTATAAAAAAATAACCAATAAAAATTCAGCTTTTTTTCGTAAATCTCCGTTGCTTGTTTTATAATCTGCTTTATTGCTGACAATCTTCAACTAGTCAGGAAGCCGAAAATAATATTTCACAGTTTCAGTAAAAATTTTACTTCATAAGTTAAGATCTGGTTTTAATTAACTAATATATATATTCTGTATTTTCTGACGATAATGGCATGTTTTTGTTTTGATTGTAATAGAAAACTTCGAATTTTATGTACTAATGACCATTTGCAAAATTTCACTTAGTTTTAAGATGTTAATAAATTAGGTAATTTGTTTATAATTCATTAATGGGATTCTTAATTAATCATGGTAATGGTGCCTAAAATGTTTTGGTTTAACCGAATAGCTAAGTAATCTGATTAATTTTTAAATTCCACTTAGAGTGTAATAGGAACACAACTTGGTACTTTTCTGTTATACCAACACATGCCAAAATATATGCTAATTTGCCATTTATTTCAATCCTGACAGTGTAAAGAATTGTTTATTGCAAACCATACCAAACATTCTAATTGGGCTATTTATTGAACGTTAATCTTTTATCATTAATATTATTTAATCATAACCTCACAAAACATTTTAACTTGCTACTTTTCATATAGAAAATATTTATTAAATTATAACTTGCATTTATTATTGACACTGAAATGGATTTTACCATTTGGCTGTTACATGAGGATGTAGAAGCAGCAATAAAATTGTTTTAGGACTTTAAAGATGCATAAAAAAAGTTTATCAAAAAAAAAACAATAAACGTCTTCATTCAAAATATGAAATGTTTACTGCAATCATACATATGTGTGTATTTATATATATACATGTCATCACTGGTGCCCGGCTAACTGAAAAGTACCAAACATTGTATCAATTATCTTCTTTAATTACTTTCCTGGAATTATAATTTATCTCCATCTTTTATATTATGTTCTGCAGTGTTTTTCTTTTTCAGTACCGTAATTTCAGTAAAAAGTGCTATAGTGCATATGCGTTTAAAAATTTAAAACAGTCTAAGTGCACAGTACTTCTGCTGTGCAGCTGATTCGGTATTTTTTTTTTTTTTTTTGCTCCCCATAGTATAGGTGCAGATTCCCAAAATCTGTAAGGGGCCAGTGGCTCCTAAACCCAGAAAATCCAGTGGCCACATTGTGAAACAAACGCATAAAAACTATAGCATTTATATGGCTATATGGGGTTTATTGTCTACTATTAAAGCTTAAAAGTAATAAACAGTATATTTTAAATTAATTTACACAAAACTTAAATAAATAAATGATTTATTTTTTCTTCATTAAAATTGGGCAACGGGATTTTATAGAATCTTCCAACCATAATTGTATACAGTTTATAGGAATGAATATTTGTAATGTAAGGCCCCATATAAACGATTCTCTAATTTTTTTGTTCTATAGATAAATCCCCCCCCCCCCCCCCCCCGACCAAAGGGTTTTTCATAGCTGAAAATAAATGCCCAACATGGGCATTTGCATCAAAAAGTATCTCTATAAAAATCAAAAGAAAAAATACATATGAAAAAATATTGAGAAGATTTATTTTATTTTAAGATTTAGATTTTAATAAAATTGAACAATTTTTGACATTCAAGGATAATTAAGAAGAAAACAGAAAACTTGTTGATCTGCGAAAATGTGGTATCCATGCTTAATCATGATTTTTAATTATGGACAACAGAAAAAAATAAAAAAGCGGTAAATATAGCAGAAAACGTGCGAAATTGACTTAAAAAATGTGGAAATCTGACAGTCGCTGGAAAAGGGGCGCTCCTGTAAGACACTTAGACATAGGCGACTTAGACATGGAAAGTTAGGGCCAAAGAAAAAAATACAGTCGCCACGTGGCGACTGGCGACCGTGTATCTGCACCTATACCCCATAGAAATATTTAGAAAAGATGCCATTTTTCCTTCTTCATCAACTGGCCAAAATGGCTTGCCACGAGTCTTCTCCATAACCTACCATAGAAACTTAGCCTTCCCCATTCTCAAAAAGACCATTGGATTGCATATTTTCATGCCATTTCATCCATTTTAATTCATGAAATGCAAAATATATTACATACTGTATTTCATGTTTTAAATCATGAATGAATTTTAATGTGTAACTCCCCATTCACACAATAAAATTTATTTGACCAAAGGATATTTCATGCAGGCGATATCTCATTGATAATGAGAAAGAGTAAACATTATGAGGGGCTTGTTAAAAGTCCTTAGAAAGGATAAAAGTATCACTGGATATTAGAAGTGAAGAATATCCCCTTTTTTATGGAAATAACTTACCAATCCTAACTTACAGAAAATCAGTTTGATACGTTAAAATAAATGTATTAAATGCAAATTATTATGTGTGTATGTGCATGCTGAAATAAGTTTTAATTTAAAAGAAGAAAAAATGATTCACTGGCGTCAGTTATATACATTAATCAGTTTCAGTTAACTTTTTGTTTTTAAATTTCTAGTTGAATATGATAAATGCTTAATGTTGCAACCTATTACAATTTATTTTCATATTTTTAAGGAGACTACGGTGACAGCCGAGATAATGTTGAGCCATGCTTCTAAGAACACCGTTTGACAGAATGCCAAGCCGATTCCATTCATACTGTTGGTTGTCCCCGGCAACAGAAGCTGAAGTCATCGCTCTTTATCTTAGGCAGCATACGGACTTCTCCATTTTCAACATAGACTAGCCATTTTCACCCATGTACAGTTCGCTCCAAGTTTCTATCAAGCGTGGTGCATCAGTAGATGGTGTTTAGAGAAGATTCTTGTGCAGCTTAAACTCATTTGGCATTCAAGCAAAGGTAAGTTTTCAATTTGCTGAGTTTATAATGCAGGGCTTTTATCTTGGGGCCCATTTTGAGAAAAGTAAAAGTTATTTGTGTGAAAATGATTCCAGATTTTCCCCCAGGTTTAAAAAAGGGCAGGGTGCTGCTGGTGAGAAAAGGGCACTTTTTGGATTCTTGAGAGCACTTTTCAGATTTTTAAGGGCACATTTTTAATTGTTAAAGGTATTATTTTGGTTTTTAAAGCCACTTTCAATATTTAAAAATCAGGACACTCTTTTTAAGACAACACTGAGTCAGTTTTTACTATGAAAGCAAATTTTTTAATGCAAAAAGGAGAAAGGGCACTTTTTGTACTGTGGGGCAAGCAGGGACGCGCCGACCCAGTGTGCAATGTGTGCAGCGCTCACAGGCGCCGAAGTATAGTAAAGGTGCCAAAGATTTCAGTTGAGGAAAAAAATACTTCAAAAAGAAAAAAATACTTAATTTAATTATACTATTACAACTCCTTGACATCTATTATGTATTAGTACGCACATACAATCCATTTTAAACAGATTTTTATGCTTTATTCAAATATTCAATCTATTGTAATTGTATCATTATTTTCTCCAGGACACTGATTTTTTCCGTTTTATGCAGGATTCTGATGCAAACAGGTTCCATTTTCTCACTTTTTACTGTATTTTGAATTCTATTTACATACCTGTCAACCTTTTTTAATTTTTTAATCAAATACCAATATTTTGAACCTGAAATTTTACTTAATAAATGAAATCAGATAAGCATCCTATAGAAACAAGACGTGTTTTATTAAATAATTTTTCTTGTTCAAAATGCATTTATTTGACTTAAAAAAAAAAAAAAAAAAAAGGTTTGCAGCTATGTATTTATACTGAGGGATATGGATGTAGAGCGCCCACTGAAGTTCGGCACACAGGCGTTGGATGCTACTGGCGTGTCCCTGAGGGCAAGAAGGGTGCTAATTCTTTTTATGAGGGGCAAAAAGGGTGCTATTTTGTAAACCAAAGGGCAGGCAGGGTGCAGCACCCTTCTGAAACTGTCTGGGGGAAACTCTGATTCTTTTTTTTTTTTTTTTTTTTTTTGTAAAAGATAACATTTTGTAATGAATATGAAATTTAGTTACTCAAATTTGAACCAAACGTTTATTGATAACTTCTTTAAGTCCTTCTGTTAAAGTTTTCGTTTCAATTTGTTTGCAAACTACACATTTTGAAACATAACAAAATAAAAATTAACAATGAAGAGTATGTTTTTATAGAATGGAATTTTGTGAATTGCCCCTTTTCGATGATCTTGGGGAAATCAGAGCTGAAACCTTAGTATAACAGTAATTGTAGAGGCCGCTATAACAAGAAACTAGCAAAAAAGGGTATCGGCTTTACAGTTACTTTTCATTTTTTCATAATGTACAGCTAAAATGCTATTTTATCTGTGCTCGCAGTGAAAACATTTTTTCTGAGGCAGGCTAAATTTACAACAATAAAAGAAATGCCCATTTAATTATTAATTTTTTTAATTGCATTTATTGTATTTTCTGAAATCATAGTCTTTTCCAACAGTTTTAAAAATGACTTTTTTTTTTTTTTTAATATAATTTTAAAACTAAACTTTAATTTTGCATGAGATTTTTTCCTTATCTTTTTCTATGTTTTATAGATAAATTTTTTATGTACCGAGTAAATAGTTCTTATGAATTATGGCATATATTATACATTTATATTCAAATAACTTTTTATAGATCACTTATAAATTAATTTGTCTTTAAATATGCTTAAAAAATGAAATTCTTGCAACTACTCGGCTTCAATTTGGCTGATTAACGAGTATATACCAAGTACTTGGTACAGCTCTAGTTTCTCATAAGCATGACTGATTTCTCCATTTTCATAGAAAATCAATGTTTAAAAATGATAAGCTGTGTGTTTTAGAGATTAATACAAAAATGTGGAGAGATCATGATACAAATATAAAAAGCGAGAAGAGGGCTAAAATAAGATGCATGTTTAATATATAATATTAATATACCAATATATTCATAGTAATTGAAACTTAAGTTTAATTGTTGACTCCAGTTGAACATTAAAATAATTATTCATTATATACATTGCCACTGTTTATCTGGTGTTCCCAATTTTACCAAGTATTTTTTTAAATCTTGCACATGATCATGTACTGATACTATTAGCTCTGTTTTTCACTTGAGTGTGTGTGCAGTAATGTTTGCTTCAGTTTGCCTAGTTTTGATATTATAGTGCAGATTTTTTAACATGTGCAGGGTAAGGTGTGTTTGAATTCAAAATTCATTATATAATACAAAAGAAAGAAAACTGACAGGAAAAATAGTAAATAAAAGGTTTTTTTGTTTTACTTTAATAAAATTTTGTATTATGCACATCACATACTTAAATTTTTCTGGCGAGTTTCAACTTTCATAACATAATTTTTGAAAGTAAGTTTTTCAAAATGATTTATTAATGTTGTTTAAAAGGAGTTCCTTATTTCTATCTCTTGTGTGAGTTTCATAAAGTTTTTACTGTGTTTTATATATGGGAAAATATAATTAAGTCATTGTTAACTTTGATTTAAATCTTTTAAGACAAAAGTATTCTTGTCACCTTGATTTAAAATTAATCACAAAGGAATATATAAAATGAGTATGAGTATAAATTATATGTTTCATAAAGAAGTTATTTAATTCATGTAATTTATAGAATTGAAGAATACTCAATATACCATTAAAACTATAATAAAAAAGCTGTTAACTGATATCTTTTAAGTGACCAAAAAATCATTTTTTAAACTTAAGGTATTTTGAAAATATTCTTATGTTTTGCCCAAAACATTTTGCAAATGTAAGATTCTGGAGAGGGGTTGAAAGCTCAAATCCATGTTTTATAAATTTTTGATTTAAATCAAATATCAAGTAATAAACATGTGGATTTTTACATTGCTAACTAAGCGTAAAACCAACAGAGTGAATAATGTCCAAGTCTGGAAGCTTGGTTACGCTTAGTTAGCAGTGTAAAAATTTGCATGTTTATTATTCAGTAATTTCATGTGAATTTCATTGCTGAAAATTAATTGAAAAAATAATTAAAATTACTCAAATATCAAGTTTTTACAATAAAATAACTGTGGTATATAATAATTTTTTTATGCTGAAAAGAACTTTTCCTAGTATTTGTATTTAGTATCCATTGTGTAATTTTCATTCATTAACCCCTTAATCGTCGCACCTTTTTAGTGTAGGCCACTTTTAAAAAAATCAGATTGTGTTGATTACCACCAGTTTTTTAAGTAGAAATGTTCATCTTATTTAATAGACAGATAAAATAATGCAAGAATAAAGCCAATAACACTATTTTAAAAAACTGGTGGGAATAAAACAGGCGTAATCTACGCTGCCCGTGAATGTCTCGGGCACGACGATTAAGGGGTTAAAAAAATTGTATATGTGAAAAAAACATTTAACAAATACCACAATTTCAGGCTTATACATGTTTAAAAATAAAATTTATCTATATCTACCAGTGCAGCGTTTGATAATTGGAAGGTGTGGTTACATTAATGGGTCATGGGAGTGTTCAGCATTGGCCGAGGACTCGGTTTCCCTTATGGGATCCCGGCTATGGAGCCGTTGTTCACTTCTGGCATTCCGCCCAAGTGTGTTGTGGTGGTGTCCTCTGAGTTTGGGCTCCACCGTATCATTGCAGCGACCTCTGTCGTCATTCATTTGGGAAAGGGTGATGAAGCGTAGGAGGCTTAGGCCCCCACTTCTCCCCTGACCGAAGAGCACCACCTTAGAGGTGTCCAGGTAAACCGGCCCTTTTTGGTTATAGGTTCACGAGAGCCTGGAATTGGCAGTGAAATAAAACTGCCTTCGGTAGCCGTAGCTTATCATATCTACCAATGCGGCGTATACGAAGCATTCGTGATTTTTTTTTTCCTTGAAAAAAATCCAGTCATTTAATGTTGTTGAGTGAACAACCGAAAACAATATTAAATTGCTTTTTTCATGGGTCTGCAATAATAATCACTCAAAATATGTTGGGCCCCAAAGCAGAATATTTAGCAATGTTCTGCAACGAATCTTCAGCTGATCAAAAATATTCTGTGGGAATTAAAAAAAAAAAAAAACAGGGAGATGTCCTTGTATATATAGGAGTGCAATTTCATCTTTTATAGAAATGCAAACGTTTCATAAAGCACTGACACATACATACCAAAGACACGTTATTTTGGGTTAAGATATATTTTTTAAACTATCGCATCGACAAACAGTTTACAGTTCTGTCAACAGGGCTTGAATTTCAGGGCAGGATTCGCGCCGAAAATTTTGAAATCCCGCCCAAAAAATTTCAGCGTTTTTGGAGAAATTTACATTATTTAATTTACCTGCAACCGAACGATAAATTTCGTGATTTTTTTCCCGCAACCGATTGACGAACTTTGTGTTTTTTCCGCGACTGATCGACGAACTTTGATTTTCCGTGACAGATCAATGAACTTTGTGTTTTTCCGTGACAGATCAACGAACTTTGTTTTTCCGCGACTGATCGACGAACTTTGCATTTTTTAAGCAACTGATCAACGAATGTTGCATTTTTATCCGCGACAGATCAACAAACTTGGGTTTTTTGGGGACAGATCCACAAACTTTGAGTTTATTCCGCAATCGATCGACGAAATTTGCTTTTTTCCGCAACTGATTGACGAACTTTGAGTTTTTTGGTGACAGATCGACAAACTTTGCATTTTTTCCGCAACAGATCAACGAACGTTGCATTTTTTTTCGCGACTGATCAACAAACTTTGCGTTTTTTCTGCGACAGATAGACGAACATTGTGTTTTTTAAGCGACTGATCGACGAACCTTGCGTTTTTTTTGGGGACAGATCGACGAACTTTGTGTTTATTCTGCAATCGATCGACGAACTTTGTGTTTTTTGGTGACTGATCGATGAACTTTGCATTTTTCCCGCAACAGATCGACGAACTTTGCGTTTTTTCAACGACTGATCGACGAACTTTGCATTTTTTCGCGATCGATCGATGAACTTTGCGTCTTTTCCGCGATCGATCGGTGAATCTCAATCAAGTAAAATCTAAAGTCAGAAATTTATTTAACAACCTAATTGTTAAGGGTCCCTAACACATTTAATGGAACTTGAAAAATACACTGCATATATAAAACTTAACTTTCTTCCCTTTTTTATAATAAAAATAAACATTTTACATAATCATTCTCAATTGACTTAATTTTTTCAATGGTATTTTGTCATGTCTGCATTAATGTAATTCTTTAAATAGCACGTAAAATAATAGGGAGAAAAAAAAATCTTTAAACCCCACTAACAAACATTACAACTCCCCTCCATTTAAAAATGTTGGTAGGGAGACTCCATTCCTTGGAAAAATTGAATTTCAAGCCCTGGTCAATAACTTTACAAAAGATATATTTTGAGATATCACCTTTATGGAGAAAAAGTCTTTGGAAATTTGCTCCATACATAGTTATAAGTCCAGCTTTTAGAGCTTTTCTAACAGATTTATATCCAGGCGGAGGCCCATGTGCTTTTCTTTTGGTACTGAATACATGTCATTAGTAATATATGTTGTCGCAACTTCACTGTACATGAGATTTAAAATTTTTTATTAGTAATGAATATAGTGTTAACTCTAGAACTAAAGGGTAGCCGGAGGGAAATATTTTTGAAAAGGTCACACTGTTCTCTAAAAGAGCACTCTTGCATCCTGTTCAAAAGATATATTTTGAACTGGTTTGTTTATTATCCCCACTTATCAATAGAATTTTGCGATATTTTCCCGTGACTAATTGACTAATTTTGCGACCGACTGACAAATGGGATTTTTTTTCACGACCAATTAACAAATTTCACAATATATGAGATTTTCCACTTGATCGACTGGCGAATTTCATCATTTTTTCTCGCAACCGATCAATATAGGTGAAAACTGGGAAATCGGATTAGTAGCCAATTGCCAATAGACTCGGTTTCATTAATGGCCACTTTTTAAAGTACTGACTAATGTTTCAAATTTTCTAGATAAAGTATAATCATCATATAGAAACATATTTTTGTATAAATCAGTTTTATACCAGCGAAGTGCTCATGATAAGAATAGAGAAAAAGTCAAAATTCAGGAAAATTTTCTAAAAATCGGAAAGTCTATTATCACATTAATTTTTTTAGAATATGATCATGGATTATTTGTCAGGGGTGATTGTGTTCCAGTTATGTACTGGAATTGCAGTATTTTTTTCTTTTTCAATACCAGAATGCCTTTTTTTTTTCGTATAGATCAGTTGTAGGGAAAAAAATCTCAAAATTCGTCAGTCGGTCGAAAAAAAAAAAACTGTAAATTTTGTCAGTTAGACGCGGGAAGAATATCACAATGATCGTCAATCGGTTGCAGGAGAATATAGCTAAATTTGTTAATCAATTGCTGAAAAAAATCTTGAAGTCTGGAAATTCTTTAGTCGGTTGCATGAAAAACTCCTGCAAATTTCGCTAGTAAGCTGCAGGGAAAAAACACGTAAATCTGCTGATTGGTCACAAGAAAAAACTGAACAATTAGCCAATTGATAGCAGGAAAAAAAAGCATGAAATTTGTCAATCGGGTAGCACGGAAAATTTTAGAAATTTGTCAGTCAATCATAAGAAAAAAAATCATGAAATTCTTCTGTCGTTTATGAGGTGAAACTTGTCAGTTGATCAGGGGGGAAAATCGTGCAATTCGTTGATCCATCATGGAACAAACCTGCAAAATTTGCCAGTTGGTCAAGTGTGAAATTATCATGAAATTAGATAGTCAGGGGTGAAAAAAATTGTGCTATTCGTCAAACAAATGGGGGGGGGGGCGAAATCGCAAAGTTCTTAACACATTCTTGGTAAAAAAAAAAATCGTAAAATTTGTCAGTTGGTCAAGGATTATAATGGAATGTGTAACTGGGAAGTGACCGCGTAGGGGTGGCAATCAATGACAATTTTTTAATCGCCACTTTTACAACTTTAATTGTCACATGGCGAGTGGCAATTAAAGTTTCGCAATTTTCCACGACTTATTGAAGAATTTTGCGATTTTTTTCCTGTGACTGATTGAAGAATTCTGTGATTTTCCTCTCGATAGACTGACGAATTTCACAATAATTTTTAGATTTTTCCCTTGATTGACAGGCGCATTTCGTAATTTTTTCTTGCTACCGATGAACGATTTTTGTGATTTATTTACCGCGTCTGGTTGAAGAATTTCTCGATTTTTTCTGACAATCCACTGACGAATTTCATATATATTTTTTTTCTCAAGCACCTGAAGAATTTAAAGTTTTTTTTTTTCATGATTGACTAACAAATTTCGTGATTTTTTTCTGTGACTGATTGTAGAATTTTGTGAATTTTTTTTGCTTCGGCAAATCTTAGTCTGTTACCAATTGCATAGGAATTGTTCATTTTTAATAAAATCCTTTTATTCAAAACTGTTATTTTACAGTTTTTTAAAACAGTTTAGCAGAGTTTCATGAAATGCAAACATCTTGTACAATGGGTCCATCAAATTACTGGAAATTTTGATGCTTCAGCTCATGTGCTTAAAAAATGTTTGCTTTAAATGTTTTAATATTTGTTTCAAGAGTGATGATTCAGTTTTGTGATTATTGTAATTGTGACACCTCTGGAAATATAGTGAATCTAATCTGGACCTACATTTAATTATGAAATGCAACATTTAATAGAAAAAGATTGTTTGAATATTTTTTAATGTTTTGCTGAAATGTGTCAAATAATTTTGTTAACGGGGTTTTTAACTTTCATAAACTTTGACAATACTTAAGATTACACAGATTTATGCTAAATAATTTTTTTTAATTTAATGGTATGTATCTAGAAGAGGAGGGGAGAGGGTGATAAAATTATTTGATCTTGTGACCTCTAAATTAAGGATTTTTTTTTTTTAATATGCCGTCATATAAATTAATTTGGATTTTGATTATATGTATAATTTTTAACAAATTAAAAATAAAGCAGGTTCTTTAGAGAAAGGGACCTTCTTTAATACTTTCTTTGACCCTTTTTTTTAAGAAACTTTAAAAATGATATTTCAACTTAAGGTATTTTTAAAACATTCTTATGTTTTGCCCAAAATATTTTGCTAAAGATGTAAGATTCTGGAGAGGAGCTGAAAGCTCAAATCCATGTTTTTAAAATTTCTTTTAAATCAAATATCAAGTAATAAAAATATGGATTTTTTCATTGCTTAACTAAGCGTAAAACCGACTGCGGTAAATTTATTATTAGTTGTTGCATACTTTACCATTCCAGATATATGGACTTTCATAGAGAAAGGTAATCAGCACCACACAGTTTATTATAAAATTCCATTAAAAATTCATAATTATCAAATAATTATTTAAATGTAAATTAATGATTATCAAATTTAATTTTTTTTATTAATATTTTAAAGAAATTATCAAAGTCAATAATGGTTATCTTAATAAGTACTGCTTTCGATATTATATTTTTGTTATTCAAAGAATCTGTGTGAAAGGGGGGGGGGGTGGCATACACATCTGTGCCCAGAGCCCCCAAATTTCTAAATCGGTCCCTGGTCACGAAAGAACATTTATTTTTCTTAGAACGCTGTATTGAAATTTGTGAGAAAAAGGGACTAATTTGTGTTCCAGAATTTTTTTTTTTGAGATAGTAAATATTAAGATAATATTTTTTAGTAAATTGTTTTAAAGAAAAATGTTCCTGAAATAAATGGCTATTTTTTAGTTAGGCAGCATAGAAATGCATGAAAAAACTTCAGTGTGCAAATTGATCTCAAGGAAATGTCTTTTGGAATAATAAATATTTTTTAAAACAAAATTTTTGGGTAAAAAAAAAAAAAAAAAATATCAAATATCAAAATCTGTACATTATAAGCTTTATAGGATCAAAAACTATACATAGCAATTTAACCATTTTTTGCCGGCACATACTTAACTATTGTAGTGTGCAAAGTTCAATAATTTTTTTTTAATTCGACAAATTTTGTAGAGTTTGTAGGATCTTTTATTCAGAATTTCATTAGCTGAATAAAGTTTTAATTCATAGTTTGAACTGGCCGATTTTTTTTTGCCAAATTTTAAAAAGGCTTAATAATAAAATTTACAAATACTTTTTAACAGAAAAATGTTTATATGTAAATATTAAAATAGAAAGAAGACTTTAAAATAATTAAGCTATTACTTACGAAAAGCACTAAAAAGCCCTTTTCATAAAAAAGTGCCCATTTTTTCAGCTGAAGTGTCTTTTGAAGGAGCACCCTGCCCTTTTTCATTCTGAGGGAAACACTATGGCATAATATTTTTTTCATTCTGAAAAGAACTTTTCCTGTAGTATTTGTATTTAGTATCCAAAACATAATTGTGTAATTATTCATTAAAAATTTGTATAATTGAAAAAAAAAATATTTGTAACGAAAAAAGATAAAGAAAATCATTTAATGTTGTCGAGTGAACAACCAAAAACAATATTAAAAAATGCTTTTTTCATGGGTCGGCAATAATAATCATTCAAAATATGTTAAGTATTCAGTGGCAGACGTGTTACCCTTCTGGGAAACAAAAACCGTATGTAAAATGCCATTGTTTTATGAGTGATGATATCAGATTTATAGCTTGGAGGTACACAATGTATTTTCCTACTTTACGAAGCCATTTTCAAGTAAAAGTTATATGTGAAAAAATAAAGAACTGCTGGTTTCTAGCAATGCAAATTCTAGAACATTTCCCAAAGTGGGCAATTCGACTTTTATGAAATGAAAGAAAGAGCACCCATAGCTCATTCAAGATGATAATTTGATGCTATGCATCATATGTAAAGAATTTGAATTTATATATTTGAAGTTATTCAAAAGAATTTATAAAAGGCCTGTTTTTATTTTGTTTTAGTGATTAACACAGAGATAAAGTGTTTAATATACAGTGTAACTCCAGATGTACGTTACCTGAGTTGTACGTTTCCCTCAGTTGTACGTTTCCCTCAGTCAGGGTTCTTAAATGCCTGGGTTTTTTCAGAAAAAACCCAACCCACTGGGTTTTATCAGTGTTTTTGGGGTTTTATCAGGGTTTTTTGGGTTTTATCAGAGTTTTTTAAGTTTTATCAGAGCTTTTTAAGTTAGAGGTGGTTCAGAATGTTTGAAAAAAATGTACTTACTACTAAGTACAGTTTAAAGTAACTATTTGATTACAAAAATATATAAATGAATGACAATCAAAATTATGTTTTGCTTTTAGATAAATTGATTATTAGTAATAGTTTTAACAATGAAATTATAGAAGTACTATACTAATACCAGTGCTGAATCAGACTAGTATACTTTTACTTAGTTTTTATTATTAGTTTTAAACTAATATTTTGTTAAGGATAAAGTATCTTTATTCATTTTAATTGAAGTGATTGCCTATATATAATAAATATTTTCTGTAGAAAAAATTCATTCTGAAACATATTGATTAATGATGGATTGCAATTTTTTTTTTTTTTTTTTGAGTTGTTTGTATTCCAAAATTTCCTCAGCCCGAGGTAAATAGGAAATTTAGGTTTTCCCTTAGTTTATGTTGTTATTGAATTAAGTTGGGTGGTAGTTTATATTTAATTCAGCAAAATTTTTGCAATTGAAACTGGATATAAGAAAATTCGCAGAAATGGGGAAAAAAATATTTGCTGTAAAGTATTTTTTATTATAACTAATTAATAGAATATACCAAATAATTCTACATGTTTACATCATTAAATTAAGATTCTCAGCATATGTGGTATTTTGTTATGAGTTTCAACTGTAGGATTATACATCAAAGTATTTTTTTTTAATGGGAAAAAAATTAGTTTTTGTGTTTGTGATAGTTACATATACTTATAGAAAATTAAGTTACAGTTATTTGTTTTAAAAATTGTCATTGGAAGAATTAAGACTTTTTTCCCTTGGGGTGGTTGGTGATAAACTTTACTACTGGTGTACTGACATTAAGAAATATATTACCTATATAATTTAAAGTTGAAATTTTGGGTTTTTTGGGTTGGGATAAATCATAACAACCCTGCCCTCAGTTATACGTTTCAACTCAGCGGTCCCGGGCGCTTGCTATTAAAAATTAGCTGAGTTATACATTTTGAGTTACACATTTCCCTCAGTTATATGTTACGTTTTTGCGTCCTCGGACAAAATTTTGCCTCATTTATACATTTTGTAACCGGAAACACCGACGACGCGTCGGATGAGTCTGATTTGAAAGATCCCTCTCAAACTTCGGGGCTGCTCTGAGGGCTTTTGAAAAGCTGTTCGACAGTAGTAAAAGCAGTAACGATAACAGGGCTGCATTGTTAACCAAAATGCAAAGTTTGCTGTTCAATGTCAGCTCTGCCGAAAAGAAACAATCGAGGATTCGTGATTATTTCAACAAGATTCAGTAAACTACTGAAATGTGTTTTGATAAATGATTTACATGTCAAGGCGATTTCAATGATCTCTTTTAAGTACTCTATGTGTATTAAAAATATTTCTATTAAAGCTTTTATATATTAATTTTATGTACCTCTTTTCTACTCTGTTCCATTTCCAAAAATTTATGTCATGGATGAATTAATACTTATGAAACTTCCGTTTTTGTTATAAAAGGTAACTGAAACACCTCAGTGGAACAAAATTTTTGCAATATATTAAAAAAAAAAAATTTGGTAGACCATAGATTGAGTTGTACGTTTTACTGAGTTATACGTTTTGTTGTCCGGTCCCGGGCAAAACGTATAACTGGAGTTCCACTGTATACAGCACCTCCCCCCCTCCCCCCCCCCCCCCCTGCTCTTAACACATAAAAATAGAAACAATATTATTGTTAGCATGGGTGCAAAAAGAAATAAAAGAATATGATATAACATAAAATTGCCACCATGAAATGCAGTTTCGTACCTAGAAGGGGGGGGGCGGGGAAGGTGTCATTCGACAACCCTGAAATATAGGTATACTGCAATAAAATAGTTTCATGGTGTACAAATAACTTAAACTACAAAGCTTTTTGTAAATAGTTTTTTAAAATTATAATTTCTGTTCCGATTATATTTATAAATGGCTGATTAATAAGTGGTGTTTTTAAAGTAAGGCATTTAAATTTTGTTTTGTAAAATTTATTTTTTGTTTTTCAGAAGAAGAAGAATAAAAATCTGGAAAGAAAAAAGTTCTATGAAGATGACTGTAGATTTTCAGCTGTCCTTTCTCAACTTAAATTAAGAAACATCAGAAATTTAATTGTAACAGGATTAAATTTTCTTGTAAAATATTTCTGATAAATTTTGAGCATCTTGTAAATACATAAATAAATAAATACTTTTTTGGTTGGTTTGTTTTACATTTGTGAAAAATAAAATTTATATGAAAAAAAATACCAGTTCTATTATTTATATATATATTTATTTATTTATGCAAGTGATGTTACAAAGGATGTACTATATATATTTTCCTCTTCTTTCTTGTTCTAAGAACATTCTCCCTTCTTTTTAAAGGTTAAGATATAATTCAATAAAAATGTTTTATGTAGGCTAAATTTTTAAAAACTGACAGCCTGATAAACTGTTTATACTAATTTGTTGGTTGATTATAAATTAGCATTGCTTGGAGATCAGGTATTAAAAATAATTTGCTGTATAAAAACTTCTGAATATTTTAATAAAAATTTTGCCATAATCTTATTAAAAGTTGAGATTAAAATTTTAATGCACATAATATTGTATAAATCAGTTTGAAATTTTGTTAGTCAAAAGGTCACATACCTCCTGCTGGAAAGAAAAATATTTTAAAGATTTCTTTATTGGTAATAGATTAAAAAAATAATAATAATTCAGTACTCATTACTTGCTAATCTTTAAAAAATAAAAACAATGATATATTATTATTTATGAGCAATGGTTTAGTCCATTAAAAAGAAAAAAAAATGTATGAATGGCGAACTTGCCATGTTCTAGAAGATCTACTGCCACTACTGTTTTGAAAAAATATTAAACTAATATTAAAATTCTTAAATTCCAATGATCAGTAATGTCAACATTTTACCAATTTTATAAAATAAAATTCCTGGATTTTTGTTTTTATTTTATTTTCCAGCTGGATAATTGGAAGAAACATCCCCGTAAGAAATTGTATTATAAAAGCACCAGTGGACCCGTGCGAAGATTTCACACTGCAGTCTAATACTTTTTAGCAATATCTAATACTCTTTAGATGCAGGTTTAAACTTCTAAAGGAAAATTAATGACTGAAACTATCTTTAAACAACGTTAGTCGAGCCAGAATATCATCTCCTTTATTCCATCACAGTTACAGTAAAAACTGATCGAGCATAGCAAAGACAATATATATATATATAGCTAATTAACTGCTTTAGAGGATGACATCATCTGTTTCGGAAAAAACATGGGACAAAGAAAAATAAATTGAGCATGGCTTTTTAGTCATAAAATAAACGCATGCAACAACTATGTCCCACTTTATCTTTTTTGTAGTATTTATTTTTTATAATCATTTTCAGCATTATATAATGTGGTATTGTATTTTTGTGGCAACACTAATTTAAGGAAAACCTTGCATTTCTTTTAGGAAAACAATGCGGATTTAATTTTTAATTAACAGCAATTTTTAATCAAAAAATGTTTTGCCGAAATGTAAGTGCACTATACAGAAGCTGGTTCAAAATCCTTTCTTATGGCATCTCATTCAGTGTTGTGCATTTTGTATTTTCTGAGAAAAGGGGATGTTGACAACAGAAATAATATATACTAGTGGGCCTGTGTGAAGATTTTACGCTGCAGTCTAATATTTTTTAGATGCATGTTTGAACTTCTAAAAAAAAAAAATAAAGCCAGAATATAATCCCATTTATTCCACCAAAGTTACAGTAAAAACTGACCGAAAATAGCAATATATATATATATATATATATTGTATTTTAACTGCATTAGAGGGTGACATAATATGTTTCGGAAAAAAAAAAAAAAAGGGATAAAGAAAAATAAATTGAGCATTTGAATTCAAATTTTGCTTTTTTATCATAAATATAAAATAAACCCATGCAGCAACTATGTCCACTTCATCTTTATTGAAATTTTTTTTTATAATCATTGTTGCAGAATTTAATTTTTGTGGCAACAGTAATTTGAGGTAATCATTTCATTTCTGAAAACAATGCCTATTTAATTTTCAGTTACTTGCAATTTTAACCAAAATACGTGTTTTAAAGAAATGTGAGTGTACTATGTCAGAAGTCGCTTAAAAATCATTTCATATGGTATCTCATTTAACATTCTGTGTTTTTTATTTGCTTTGAAAAAGGGCTGGACGATCCACCTGGTGAATTAGCTTGAAGAAACACGAGTTGAAACTATTTAAAAATTTACTCCTTTGAATAGAATGGTTAAACCTATAATTTAATTAAAAATTGAAGAAAATAAGTTTTTTTCCTTATTCTCACCATCATTGGTAATTTAACGTTCAATATATATTTTACACCTTGTGTTATCAACCTTTTTTTATTAATTACAAATATGGCTTTTGCAACTTTTTCAGAATAATATTAAAAACTAAATCATAACCATATGGCATTTTATTCCGATCTAATGAGATGAGTGGATAAGGCCAATTTTTGCCTCCATTGGGACACTTTTTTTTTTTTTGCTTGCAGATTGAAAATATGCTATACAAGATCTGAAACACTTTCGATTTTATTTATTTTGACCTTTTTAATATAGGGTGCTTATAACACCATTGTAGTTTTTAACTGAAAAATATAATAAAGTGAAACATGTATGTATAAAAGTCAGGCTGGTGTTATGAGCTCTTGTTAAAAAAAAATATTCAAATAGATTATTATTTTTTTTTTTTTTTTTCAAATTTTGAATTTTAGAGTTTTCAGACAAAAATTAGGGACCAGTAAATTTAGATTCTGAAGTTCAAAATATCTTTTAAAAAAAAAAGAAAAAATTGTCCCTGCCAAAGGAGTAAAAATGGGCCTTTCTTGCTCAACTTTACTTTTTTGAGGACCATAAAAAGTATAATTCTGGCCAGCTTCCATCATGATATCCAATAGTGGCATGAATATGGCTAGCTTTGGGCTATCATTCATTAATGTTGCCCATTGATGGCGAGAAAGTGGTTAGCTTTCGGCATGCATTCTTTAATGATTACCATTGATGGCAACAAAGTGGCTAGCTTTCGGCTTGCATTCATTAATGATGCCCATTAATGGCAACGAAATGGCTAGCTTTCGGCATGCATTCTTTAATGATTACCATTGATGGCAACTAAGTGACTAGCTTTCGGCTTGCATTCATTAATGATTCCCATTGATGGCAACGAAGTGGCTAGCTTTCGGCATGCATTCATTAATTCCCATTGATGGCAACAAAGTGGCTCTCTTTCGGCATGCATTCATTAATGATGCCCATTGATGGCAACAAAGTGGTTAGCTTTCGGCTTGCATACGTTAATAATGCCCATTGATGGCAACAAAGTGACTAGCTTTCGGCTTGCATTCATTAATGATTCCCATTGATGGCAACAAAGTGGCTCTCTTTCGGCATGCATTCATTAATGATGCCCATTGATGGCAACAAAGTGGTTAACTTTCGGTTTGCATACATTAATTATGCCCATTGATGGCAACAAAGTGGTTAGCTTTCGGCTTGCATTCATTAATGATGCTTATTGATGGCAACAAAGTGGCTAGCTTAAGGCTAGTTTACATTTATGATGTCCAATAAATTAACATTTATGGCCAGCTTTGGGATAGCTTTTATTCTTAACAAACGCAGGTGGCATGGCTGTGGCGATCTTCTGGCTAGATTTTATTCACGATGATCGTTAATGGCCAAACTGTGGCTAGTTTTCATTAATAATTGCCACTTAAAGTATAATTGTGGCCAGTTTTAGGCTATCTGTCAGTTATGATTAACCACTTGTGGCACAGTTATGGGCATCTTAATGTAGTTATGGCCAATTCTATTGCGGCCACATTGTGGCCGGCGTGACAGTTTTTTTAAGTTGCCGTAACGGCAAACGATAGCGGCCCCTCATCTCCTAGTTTGGGCCAAAGCTAACGTAGCCATCAGCGGCCCGCAAGTTCTGTGTTAGTTGGGACGTTTTGGCACAACCTACTAGTTTTCTTTTCATATGTACTTTCATTCAAGGGCTACAAGCCATGTTCTATATATATATAAAAAATCGACGATAGTGTGTTTCTTCATTAGTAATATCTTTGTACACTTTTGAAAAAACAATACATGGAGGAGGGCAACAGACTTCATTTTTGATCATATGCATTCAAAAGGGAGTTCTGGCTCTATGTATGAGTGTGCACAAGAACGAAGAGGATTTGTTAATAATTTAGTGAGTCATCTTCTAGCTTACTCCTGCTATAAATATATGTCATTCAGAAAAGCATATTAAGTTTAAAATGTAAGAAAAAGTGTAAAGTATAACAAAGAAGCAAAATGAAAGGGAACATAGGCTCGAAAAATTATGTATTGTGAATAAAGAAAAAATAAGACAACATAAAAAGAAAAAAGTTATAAATTAAAAAAAGAAAAAGGTTCAGTGCACAATTTATCTTGAATAAATAATTTAAATCACAAAAATAAGTACAAATAACAAGTTTACACATTACTTAGATGTGCAAAAATCCGTTAATTGGTGTCAATATATTAAAAACACTAAAAACACACACTTCAAACTTTTTCAACCGAAACCCGGTCGTCTTTTAGGGATAATGCTATCATTCTTTCTTCGATCTCACTTGAGCTCCAGACCGGAGCTCAAGATCCCTGAAGACGACCGGGTTTCGATTGAAAACGTTTGGAGAATGTGTTTTTAGAGTTTTTAATATTTTGTCACTAATTAACGGATTTTTGCACCTTATAGTAATGTGTACGCTTCTTTTTTGTACGTATTTTTGTGATTTAAAGAAATATAAAGTTACGGAAAAGATACCATTCGATTTAGAATTATGTCTTTTAATATTCTTTGTGATTTTTTTTCCGCAGAAGCCAATATATGCCATTCAGAAAAACATATTACATTTAAAAATTGAGAAATTGTTTAAAATATAACAAAGAAGGAAAATTAAAGGAATGTAGGCTCGAAAAATGATATATTACGAATAATAATAATAAAAAGGATATCAAATATAAAGTTACGGAAAAGGTACCATTCCTATCGGAATTGTGTCTTTTAATATTCTTTGTGAATAAAGTTACTTTTTTTTGTTGGCAGAGGCCATTTGGCAATATTGTATTATTTCTTTCCTAATTCAGAAACGAATTCCACATCGCAGACTTCATCATTATCCTGTAACTTTCACTATTTTTTTTTCTAGTTCATGATACAATGACACAATTGAAGAACATTTCCATTTTCTGCTTCTGATAGCGACTATAAAATTTGACAAAGATTTTGTTTGGAGCTTCTTATTTTTTGTTGCTGACAATTCAAAATAGTTGTATCTTATCTTCAACTACAGGCTTTTAAAATGTTTTATTTGCCTTGGATTGAATTTTTTTGCATTCAAGTATTAAAAAAAACTTTTTAAAACGTATGAAGGTATTTTAAAGTTCAATTTAGCAACAAAAAATTTATATTTTCGTCTGTTGAAAGAACAATATTATCAAGAGTTATAAGACACACCGATTATGCAAGAATTCCCGAATTAAGTAGGATATCTTTTTTTAAATATCAACTAATCCAATGGCAATAAACTGAAATTTTACAAATAATCGTTTTTTTTAATTTATATTATAATCTTCTTATAATTATTTCATTATGATTTTTTAATTTGCACTTAAAAATATACATTTTGCTTATTTGATAAGATGGAAATTAGCTATGATCATTGGAAAAGGATGGAACACATGTTATGGAAAGGGAACAAAGAAAAATACCAGATAAATTACAATCAGAATGATAATTGAAAACAATAATTTGTTTTAATTAAGGATTTCCTTGGCGCAAGATAGGGCACGATTATTTAGTTTTAAATAAAGGATAACAAGTATTTATTAATCTAGAACACCGTGGAGCAGGAATAAAATATGCCAATTCTCAGGTTTTTATGTTTATTGCTCGGCCATCATATTGAGTGGCCATCGGTCTGTCCGTGAACTAAATTCCGTAAATATTATTGGATTACCACGTAATTGGTTTGCGTTATTGAGATAAACTTTGGCATGTTCTTTATTGAAAATGGAATGTGTAGGATTTGTAGTTCGTTTACCAGGACGCCCACATAATTAGGATATATTGTGGTCTATACACTCGAAAAACGACATTTTCAAAACTGAGCAAAAAACACTCAAATCTGAGTATGTCGCATAGTCAAAATGGCTCCGAATCAAAATTACTCAAGCTTGAAACATGTATATATTCATTTCTGAAAACATACACACACTCAAGAATAAAGTATCATGTGCTCATTTTTGAGTATGTCCCATTTTCAAAAATGAGTATGAACTGACCTCTATGTGCTCAGTTTTGAGTATGTTCATGTTTCAATATTCTGAGTATTTCTGGTATTTCATAATCTAAAGCATTGGGTCGTCCTATTTGAAACAAAAAGTTTCATAATAAAATGAAAACATCGATTTACTCAGATTTGAATGTGTCATTTTTTTCAGTGTAGGCGAAAATTGTTTGAAGTTCATTTTAATCATGCGAGTTATAATTTTTCCAAAAGAGTGAAAAAGTGTCCATGTCAGGAACTAAGCACTTTTTCACTCAGTTGGGAAAATCGCATTTCGTATAATTTGTAAACCAATCAGTATAGTTGCGTTAAAGTAATAAAGTACATTTGAATGATGTTAGATTACTCCAAACATGAGGAAATTGACATATATTATTGATATGTGCTACTTCATGTTTTCTATTGAAAATACATTTGTAGTTCCTTTATAGTTCTTATATTGTCTTATTGATAGTTCCTTTACAGGGATGTTCAAAAGAAGTTAAATACAGTATTGTCTATCGGCGGTCATTATTTAAAGTGCATTTTAAGTGCTGTCAATTATTTCAAACATTACGAAAATGATATGAATTATTGATATGTATTATAATATGTTTCCTATAGAAATAGTTATGGTGGTGAATTGATTGAAGTTAGGGGGGTGTTGAGGATTGAGGAAAATGCTGTCAAAGTTGGAAAAATCCGTTAAAGATTTGGAATAAGGATTTTACGGAGTAAGTCAGTTTTGATGAAGCAGATACATAATGAGGTATAGTGGTAGTTGGTTGTTTTCGCAAGCCCCAATGCACATTTCTTGGAGACTGAACCGGATTGGTTTTGTTATGTTGAAACAAATTAGACGAACATCATGTCACCAGAGTTTTTGGTCTTTAATCGATGAAACATGTCACAATCCAAAAAAATCTTCCACAGCAGTGAGATTTTCACCAATCCAACGTTTCAGATTTCGTAATGAAATTGATAAATACCAATGAGGTGACATTTCGAATTTTAAATCAGGTGTGTAGCAAATGAAAATAATCCATTGACTTAGAATCCATTGACTTAGAATCCATTGACTTAGAAATATCCATTGGCTTAGAAATATTGTTGAAATGTTCCGATGATGTTTACGTAATCCAAAGCAGTTTGAAGAACATCAAAGGGATTTTGAAGAATTCCAAAGGGTGGTTAAGGGGCCAGGGCATGTTAATTGGGTGTTGACAGGACGATGGTGAGAGGAGAAGTGTTTTTCTTGAGAGATGGTAGCGTGCGCTAGAAACACGCCAGATGATTTACATTTTTGAGCCAAGAGAATTGCATTTTTGCACGGGTTGCTGTAACCGTTTCACATACTTCATATCAAATTCGTAACTGGCGTCAGGGGCAGGTAAATCTTTTTTGGCAAAGAGCGCACTTTGGCTAAAAAGAGAGTGATTTAGAATTTGATGGTTTTGTTGTTTTGGGAAAATGTTATGAAAGGCATTTTGCAAATTTGCAATAATGACGCCAGGAAAACGGGCAAGCATCTGGTCGGCTTTCAGAAAGTCAAAATTGACCATGAGAGAGAAAACATTTTATGCATTGTATTATTTCATTTGCATTGAGATGTGGGAGGCAGATTAAAATACGTTAATGATAATTTGAAAACAATATGTATGATTTTGACTAAAAGATTTCGTTGACAGAAAGAAAAATCGGGTGCGTCTTTTAACAACCGGGAATGTATATAAAATGCGATAATGCAGAAAAGGGAAAATATATTTAATAAAATATTTTAAATATAGATTTATTTAATTTTGAAAATAATATATATGGTATCTTTACCATAATAGTGTACATAATATTTACTATTTATTTACAGGAACCCACAAAAACCCCTTTCGGTTTCATTACTGCTAATAGATAGTGATCGTTTTAAGTGTTTTTTACGATACCATACTATTTCTTTTATTATGACATTGATGTCGTTATTGAAGTGCACAGTAAAATATTAGGAAAATCTCTAGAATCTGTATAAGAAATCATGTATGTAATATTGTATCCTTTCGCTTTAATCTACTAGTGGATAAACGCTCCATAGAGCTGGAAGCGAAGGGGTAATTTTTTAACTTTACAGAGCCGCACAGAATAATTCAGATATTTCATCATTCATGCGCGATAATGGCTGAATGCGCGTTTCCAGTTATATTATCCGTTTTCACTCTGAACTGAATTTGTGTTTATTAAGTGATGTATATAAATTCTATAGATCACGTATACAGCTGCACAAAAGAGTTGATGTACATTATACAATATAGAGTTGAATACATTACCGTCGATAGTTTTAAATTGCGGTAAGTGTGTTTTCTAATGTTTTAAGCGTTTTGAACTTTAATTTTAGATTTGACAATTTGAATACTACAAGGTGCTTGTGCATTTTCTACTAAACAGGGGTAAATTAGATAATTTGGATACTTTGTCGTCAGTGGATTTCAATTTTATGTAACAGTACGTTTCCAGTTATGTTATATATGTTCCAGTTGCATGGTATTTTAGTTACTATGTGGCCTATGTGGTAGTTAGTCAGTATGTGCAGTAATTGCTGAAAATGAAATTTCACCTATGTTTTGTGTTTTCTAAATTGTTTATTTAGATGTTTCTTTTCACTTTATGAAAAGATGAAGTTTCGCAATAATATTCTGACAAGTTTGGAAAGTGCGACATTATGTGTGGCGAAAGATTTTTCTTTCTTGTTTATATCCATGGAATTGATGCAAGTGTATATTCATATTTCGTTTACAATAAAAAATAATATAAAACTAAAAAATTCGGACACATTCCTAATTCACATGCGTGAATGCGATGACTTAATATTAAGTTGAAACATTACTACACTTTTTTTTTAATTTTACATACAGAATTGATGTCTTCTAAATTTAAAAGGCTGAGTATGTGCCACATGTTCCCTTGTATCCCTTATTTGTATCAGTTATACTTAAAGATCACACTAATTTTACATAAAATTTAAAAATTGATTTTATAGCTTTTTCGTTTATAAAGAACAGACGGCATAGAATTTAGGTATTTTGTTTTACGTATTTAAACGCACAAAATAAATAATATGAATTAGTTCCCCAATGATTGTATCAACGTGATTTCTGATTTTAGAAATTGCTTATTTTATTTATAAAAATAAATTATTTAGAAGAGTGTTTCTTAACCAGCAAGTCTTAACTCTAGGGCCTTAGATTGCCTTAAGTGTGTAGCCATTGCATTAAATTGATTCTCAGATTTTCATAATACCTTTAATGAAATTATATCTTTGTTTATTTTACCAAGGGCCAACTGAATAGTACTCCTATTTATAGGCTGTTTCAAATCAAAATAATGAAAACAATTCTAAGTTTAGTGTTACCAAGTCAGTGTGTTTTTTTAAATTCAGATGGTTTGATAATTATCATTTTTTTAAAATAGTATATACGCCTTTCATTATATAAGACTAATATTACTATTTCAAGTAATAGCACTGAAACAAGCTGAATTAAAAAAAGTCCTTCCAGCCTATACCGGGAGGAAAAGGTAACTTTCCTATATCTCCGTTTTAAAATTTTAGCTAATATTACTCGAAACAGCAAGCTAAAATGCAAAGAATCCAATTACAGAACATTCGTTAATACTGAATTTGAATAAAAAATTTGCCAAATTAATCAGCTATAGCCAAGTTGGCGATATTTCGCCAAATGTCGCCAAGTTTGGCGAGAATTTGGCGCTAACGGATATAATATATAGTTTTATACGTATGATTGGGATAATGATTACAACAATGAAAGATAATAATTTGCGAGAAGTCGCGTTCACTAAAACTCATAAATTAATCGTTGGATTTTAGTAACGTGCAATCTTGTCTCAAAAGGTCTGACACCCTAGAATTTCAAACTGCTGTATCTCAGCCATTTTTTAAGATAGAGGTAAAACAAAAAATTCTCCGGAATCCTTGTATCAAGGCCTAACACTTAAGCAAAAAATAATTCTGAATTTTTAACCTTTTTTGTATATTTATTTTAATTTTAAATCTTTAAATGGCCGCCATTTTGTTTCAAAATGGTGGACCAAGCTGGCCAACGAACTCGGTAGAGAGATTGGTGAGCTTAATACACACAATTAGTTTCATCCAAATTGATTTATAAATACGAGTGTTATCGTATGACATAGATCAGACATATATGTATATAAATGGATATATCTATATATATAAATCAACATTTGACCGGAGGGTGGTTTTGGGGTCTGGGGGTCACGATCGGTGAAAATATACCGAAATTTTCCGGAATTGCTTTCCTCCGAACGGCTGCAATAGATAGCTTTATACTTTTTGTATTAAAAGCTACCTAAAAATCCCGCTCAACTGGCAACACTGACTGGGGACAAACTCAAATTCAGAAAGATAGTGAAAATGGATCCTATTTAATAATTTCCACTATAGTTGAAGTGTTTATCAATTCGGGTTGTCTCACCGTCTGTCTGTGCTTTAAAACGCGTAAACATTCTTGGATTGAGATGTAATTGATATACGTTATTTACGTTTACTAAGGCATACTCGGTATTGAAAAAAGCCCTTCTGGCCTGTACCGGGAGGAAAAGGTAGCTTTCCTATACCTTCGTTTTAAAATTTTAGCTAATGTTATACGAAAACAGCAAGTTAAAATGCAAAGAATCCAATTACAGAACATTCGTTAATACTGAATTTGTATAAGAAATTCGCCAAATTATTGAGCAATAGCCAAATTGGCTTCATTTATGAAGACTTATTATGGTCACCAAATTTGGCAATATTTCGCCAAATGTCGCCAAGTTTGGCGAGAATTTCGCGCTAACGAATATGAATATATAGTTTTATGCGTATGATTGGGAAAATTATTACAACAACGAAAATTTTTGTAATGTGCTGTCTTGTTTCAAAATGTCAGCCACCCTAGAATTTCAAACTGCTCTATCTCAGCCATTTTTTAAGATAGAGGCAAACCAAAAAATGCTCTGGAATCCTTGTATCAAGGCCTAACACGTAATTAAAAAATAAATTTGAAATTTTAACTTTCTTGTATACTTATTTTAGTTTAAATTTTTAAGTGGCCGCCATCTTGAAACAAAATGGCGGATCAAGCTGGCCAACGAACTCGGTCGAAACATTGGTGAGCTTAATACACACAATTAGTTTCATCAAAATTGATTTATAAATACGAGCGTTATCGTATGACATAGGTCAGATATATATATATATATATATATATATATATATATGGATATATCTATATATATAAATCAACATTTGAACGGAGGGTGGTTTTGGGGTCTGGGGGTCATGATCGGTGAAAATATATCGAAATTTTCCGGAACTGCTTTCCTCCGAACGGCTGCAATAGGTAGCTTTATACTTTTTTGTATTGAAAGCTACCTAATAAAGTGTGTAGTATTATTTATAGTTCGTTTACAGAGACATTAAAAAGAGTTTCTTTAAATTATGGTCTACGGCAAAAAATCGCTTGCAATGTATTTTAATTATGATATATTATTTCAAACACATTGAAAGTGATATAGATCACTTAGCTTCACTACAAGATGTTTACTATAGAATAGGGTGTGCATAGCATTTATCGTTCATTTACATAGGGACATAGAAAAAAATTAAGTTACAGTAAACACAGTTCGTTTACTGTCGGTTACTGTCAATGAGCCATAATTGCTGCACGTGTGTTTTCAGATGTGGTATGCGTTTTTAAATTTAACAAATTTTTTGCATATTACTTGGTGCGTATAAATTCCATAGAATCCATATACAGGGCTGCAGAAAAAAATTCGAGTATATTTCCGTTTATTGACGGAAATTGCTGAAGAAGAATTTTCAATTGTATTATGCGTTTCCTAACTGAAATAAATTTTAGTTCATATCATGTACAGGGATCCATGAAATAATTCAAATATTTTTCCGACTACCGATGGGAATTTGTAAAATTCGATTTTGAAATACCTTTTCCAAATTGTTTCCTTTAACATTATGTTTCACTTTATTAAACGGTGAAGTTTTGTTTCAATTTTCTGAATGTGCTGAAAAGTGTTACATAAAATACATGCACGATTTTCTTTCTTGTTGTTCATTTTGTATTGCCTTCTTACATCATATGTATATTTAGCGCGATGTATTGAACCTTTTATGGTCTGGGAAAACATTCAAGGATTGTTTAATACTTCAAATACTAAACATTCCACAATCACAAAAAATCTATAACACGTCAAATATTTGTGTTAGGTGGAATTTACTGCGCCCGTTTGTAGACGTCTAAAGTACCACATTTAAAATCGGTACATACATTATATCTTTATTATTAAACTGCAGCAGAATCTTTATTGTCCAGATATTTTAGCATCCTTTTTGTCTATTAAAATATAATTTTCATGAGTTGCGGTAAATTTTTACTTTAAAAGCGTGGTGTGTTAACGAAATTTTCATTTAATTCAGTGTGTGCCACTAATATAAAAAAGTTGATAAAACTGATTTAAGTAATTGAAAAAACTAAAAAACGCACATGAAACACTGAAAAAAATTATATTACAAAAAATCATATCATATTCACTACGGGAAAGTTTATTTTTGCAGTGGTATTTCAGAGTTTTCTTTATGTCGTACGTATTGTAATCCCAGTAACCTAAAACAGAATAATCACAGTAAACTAAAGATAATGCAATTTTAAACTTTAGTTCGTATTTGTCAACTATTAAATTAGTAAGCTGTGCTTACACGACGCCACGCTTCTATAAAATATTTTTCTTCTCTAAAGTGTAAGCGCAAGAAACAAACGCATGCAATCTAAAATTACACCGCATCAGTCCTCGAACCCTGGTTTCAAAATTGTTTATTTTTATCCTAAAGACACAGTTGTTTTTCTGTTCACCTTAAATCTCTACACGATTCTTGCAAATGTACTTGTTAAAAATTGTTAACAATAAAATGAATAAAATGCGAATATATACAAATTTTTAAAACCTGGAAAATAAATGAAGCTACTACTTTTTCTAGTATTTCACAAGCTCGCAAAAAAGGCAGCTTTTTTAGGTGCGTTCGTAATTATATAAATACGTAGCACCTATAGTCGTCGTTTGGTCCGTCCGTCTGTCTGTCTGTCCGTCTGTCTGTCTGTCCGTATATAACAACGCAAAAACTACCCAACCAAATGGTTTGCAATTTAAAATATATTATCTTTGCAGAATTTTGTCGAGACATTTCAAATTTTATTAAAATCGAATCAAAACTTTAGGAGATATTAATAAAAATATTTATTAAGAAATTTGATTTTTTTTTAAATCGGTGCTTTTTTGTTATAGGAGCTTCCGAAGTTTAATTGTCAAGCGACCGAGATACTTATTTTATGACAGAAATGAATCTGCAGACGATATAATTCATTTCACAGAATTAAAAATCATCAAGATCTGAATATTTATATAACTAGCTGATACATATATATCTGAATATTTATATAACTAGTTAAGATATTTGTATGAAGAGTGTCATAAAATATATACTTAACTAGCTGTTTAACCCGTTCTACGCACGGGATATCATGAATTTAATTCTAAAACGTGCGTACCAACGCACCTCGTTTGTAACGTTTGACGTACAATTTCCAACTTGTTTATTATTATTGGGGCGAAGTATTCTTGCAAATCTGCTGGTTTTGTTAGCAGCTATAAAAAACGATTTATTTCCATGATCCAGGAGTTTTATGTACAAAAGCATTACACTGGAGTTTTTTGAATTAGCATAACAAAAATAGAGATTTTGTTGTGCAAGAGAAACCAATTTATTTCATGTTGAAATGAGAAAATATTCATTACAAAAACAGATGAACGATACGGTAATCAGTTAAGAAATGCAAAGAAACTAACAAGCATATATAAAGAAGGCCAAAGACGATGTGTCCGACGAACGATCTACATTTGTCACAAAATAAACAAAATATTTTTAAACGTTTTTAATTTAGGAAGCCTCAAGCAGCTGTTTTTATGCTAAATTTGTGAAACTGACTAAAACTACGCAAAAAAATTCTGAGAACTTCTAAATTTTAAATACTTGAGGTTTTCTTTTTAACCATCTGACTGTGCAGCAAAAGGGTAAAATTGCAATGTTGTTTTCTCTGTATTTCATTTTAAATACTGGAAAAATATGACTATTCTAACTTTATATAAAAAACCTAATTATATGAAACCCTATTAACCCTATTAACCTTATTATATTAAAAACCTAATTATATGAATAAAATGCGAATAGATAAAAATTTTTAAAACCTGGAAAATAAATGAAGCTGCTACTTTTTCTTGTATTTCAAAAGCTAGCAAAAAAGGCAGCCTTTTTTATTATTATTGGGGCAAGGTATTCTTTCAAATCTGCTGGTTTTGTCAGCAGCTATAAAAAAACGATTTATTTCCATGATTCCAGGAATTTTATGTACAAAAGCTTTACACTTGAATTTTCTGAACTAGCATAACAAAAATAGAGATTTTGTTGTGCAACAGAAACCATTTCTTTTCACGTTGAAATGAGAAAATATTCATTACAAAAACAGATGAACGATAGGGTAATCAGTTAAGAGATGCAAAGAAACTAAAAAGGCATAGGTAAAGAAGAATAAAGACGATGTAACTGACTAAAACTACGCAAACAAATTCTGAAAACTTCTAAATTTTAAATACTTGAGATTTTCTTTTTAACCATCATCTGACTGTCCAGCAAAAGGGTAAAATTGCAATGTTGTTTTCTCTGTATTTCATTTTAAATACTGGAAAAAGATGACTGTTCCAACATTATATAAAAAACCTAATTATATGAAACCCTATTAACCCTTTTAACCTTATTATATTAAAAACCTAATTATATGAATAAAATGCGAATAGATACAAATTTTTAAAACCTGGAAAATAAATGAAGCTACTACTTTTTCTAGTATTTCATAACCTCGCAAAAAAGGCAGTCATTTTTTTGTTATTGGGGCGAAGTATCCTTTCAAATCTCGCTGGTTTTGTCAGCAACTATAAAAAAACGAATTATTTCCATGATTCCAGGAGTTTTATGTACAAAAGCTTTACACTGGAGTTTTCTGAATTAGCATAACAGAAGTAGAGATTTTGTTGTGCAAGCGAAACCATTTCTTTTCACGTTGAAATGAGAAAATATTCATTACAAAAACAGATGAATGATTGGGTAACCTGTTAAGAGATGGAAAGAAACTAAAAAGACTTAGATAAAGAAGGCCAAGGACGATGTGTCAGACAAACAATCTACATTTGTCAAAAAGTAAACAAGGTATTTTTAAACGTTTTTAATTTAAGAAGAGGCCTCGAGCAGCTGTTTTTATGCTAAATTTGTGAAACTTACTTAAAACTACGCAAAAAAATTTGGAAAACTTCTAAATTTTAAATACCTGAGGGTTTTTTTCAAACAATTGCTGTAGTTTTTTAAACGCTGTATTTGCTTTAATCAAGTATTTTAAAACTTTTAATGCATTACAATACGGATAATTATAATATTAATAATAGACAAGCTATTGTTCTTTTACGGAACTAAAATAAAGGTGAATACATTTCAGATTAGAAATGATATGACTCCAACATTAGTGAAACAACTATCTTAGCTTCCCGAAGGTAATAGTTGAGTCGTCCCTAGAGACAAATTTCAGAATATGGAGATTTTATTTCGAAAATTATTGTTGAGAAAATAAGATGTTAGTTAGAAGGCTGTAAAATGTCGAAAAAATATATTTTGAAATAAATTTTTGAAAAAAAAAGTGCAAATTGTAATTTATGAATTTTATAACAGAAATCGATTTCTAGAAGCTTGAAATATGAGAATCCAAAATTGTAGCTCATTAGCAAAGAATATTTTGAGTTATGTTTAAAAAAGTACTCGAACTGCATTCGATTTTGTAATGATTACAAATGAATTACAAGACGATTACATTAGAAGTTCTAAACTTTTAAACTTTATAATTCTTGACCGAATGACTTCCCATTTATTGGTAAAATGTGCCAAAAGAGCCAAATATAATGTTAAAATGAGATGCTCGTTATGAAAACTTCCGAGTTTCGCACAATATCTGTATCAAGACCTAAACTTAATATCAAGACCCAATCTAAGTCCAAAAGCTTATTTTTCGTAACACAATTTCTAGTTGAACAGTTATTTCCGGGTTTTTTTCTGTTACATTTTTTAGATTAAAATGTATGGGGTGTTGTTTTTTCTCGATTTTATGGTCGACTGTACGAAAAAAGAATCTGTTTAAGGGATTATTTCTTTTCTAATCATAATTGTTCAGATTTCTTGAAGTTTAAAGGCATGAAGTAAAAAGTTTAAGTTCTGAAAAATTTCAGTAATTTTATCTAAAGTTATTATATTTGTAAATTTTCTAATTCAATAAAATACTAAAAAATTGTTCGAAACACATTTTTTGAGTAGGGTTATAAATATTTTACAAAACAGCTATAAAACCGATTTAGTTTATCAATTTTAGTAGAAGAAATCTTTAAATTAAAGTGTAATAATTGCTTAAAGTGATAAAAACATAACACAAAACGTTTAAAAATATCTTTTAATATTGATTACACACGTTCCCTTCGTTCTAACGGCGACATCTTCAGATCAAACTGATAAATGAAATATTCTTGCAAAATTTTTGAAAATGGTAAACATAAATCACAAGATCACATGTCCAATGACGGTCCACGGTCCGCTTGAATTGGTCAAACTGGAAAACGCGAAAATTATTATTTATTTAAACTTTTATTGCTTTTTCAATCTGTAAAGCATCGCGTGCCAAATTTTAGATAATTCAAATGGAGCCGATTCGTTGCAAATGTTATCGTTTCGCAAATATATTTCTATTGTTTCACGGATAGTGAATGGGAAATAAACTCTTGATAGAAAAATTATATTACTATTCTTTAAATCAATCTGCAACGGCTCTAACCTATGTTGTCTAGCTAAGGCAGTAGTTCTTCTGTATTTGTAGTTCTTTCAAGCATTGTATAAAAATAAAAATGAATAATAATTTTCACGTTTTTATGTTTACCATTTTAAAAAACTTTGCGAGGATATTTTATTTATCATTTTGATGGGAAGATGTCGCTGTTAGAGCGATGGAAACATATGTAATCTGTATTAAAAGGTATTTTTAAACGTTTTGTGTTATGTTTTTATCAATTTAAGCAATTATTACACTATAATTTAAAGTTAAAAAGTGATTTTATTATATTATTTAGAAGAAATATTCCTAAAATATATTTAATTATTCCACAAACTTTCTAGTATATTTGCACAAATTCGAGAAAAATGCTTTGGAAGGTGAAATTTTCAGTAATTCATAAGCTGGGGCATAAAAGGTTAAAGAAAATTTAAAATATGAAAACATGAATAGAAGTTTACGAAAAGAAATGCTGTTCTAATAACTATATATATATATATATTTTATATAAGTCATCATAAATTTTATAACTACATGTAGTGTAATAATAATATGTGATAGCGACATAATAGTTCATCTTGTTGGAAATGAAATTATGAATTATACGAGAGCAAAAAATCATCCATCAGGCTAAGATTATGAACCACTTTCTAACACTAACAGAATATTTTTAATAAATTTAATTTTTTTTCATACAATGAAATGAAATATCTAAATAAGCAATTTAAAAAACACAAAATTCTATTTTCGGCAATTCCTGTCCAAATGTAGTAATGTGTACGAATTATGATATGCAGCCCTGTATATGATCCATAGGTTTTGTACATATCAGGTAATAGACTAAAAATTCACAACACATCGGAAAACGCACTTCCACCAATTACAGTAGATTATATACGACACAGTTCCCGAATTCTTTCGCGTATCTCTGTAAGTAAGCGATAAATTTTATACACACCATATTTTATAGAAAACATGTTGCAGTACATCTCAGTGCTCTTTTTTGCTTTCATTCTGTTTGAATTATCATAATAACATAAAAACGCACCGCAACCAAATTTTCCCTATAGATCAAACTGTAATGGAATTTTTTTGTGCGTCCCTGTAGACGAACTATAAATGCTACTTATTCAACTACTTTTCCCTATAGATCATAATGTAACGTACTACCGTATTTACCCGCGTATACGTCGATCCCGCGTATAAGTCGACCCCCCTCTTTCCCGATCAAGAAATTTGATTTTTTTAAAATCCCGCGTATAAGTCGACCCCCCACTTTACCGATCAATAAATTTGATTTTTTTTAAAAATACATTATTCAAAATCACCTGGAAAAAAAAAAGTATACTAAATATACAATAATAAAGGAACTTTAATTTTTTTTCTTTGTACATTTATTCGAAATCATCTGAAAGAAAAAGTACTAAATATACAATAATGAAGATAATAATATACAAAGTTAAACTGATTCAATGTCCGATTCAATATCGGACTCGCCAAACAATTCACATAAATCCTTCGTCGTCATCGGCTCATCATGATACACGTTTTCAATCTCTGTATCGCTACATTCTTCCTCGCCGTTATCACTTTCGAAAATGGCATCATCTTCTGTGCCGTCTAGTTCGTTGCTTATGCAGAAATTCTTGAACGATTTTATAATCATTTCGGAAGGAATTTGATTTCACGCATCTTTAAACCACTAGGCAATTAATGCAATGTCGGGCTTTCTAATATTACCGCCCTTTGTTAATGTTGGACAACCGGATGAAATCCACTCTGGAAAAAAAAAATTAAAATTAAGGACCCTCGCATAAGTCGACCCCCCCAACTTTAAAGTATTTTTTTGTCCAAAATTTCTCGACTTATACGCGGGTAAATACGGTAATTCTTTTTTGTATCCCGGTAACTATAAATGCTATTGGCTTCATTTTCAATACATTCCGTACTGCTTCTTTTCCCTATAGATCATAATGTAACGTACTAATTCTTTTTTGTATCCCTGTAACTATAAATGCTATTGGCTTCATTTTCAATACATTCCGTACTGCTTCTTTTCCCTATAGATCATAATGTAACGTACTAATTCTTTTTTGTGTCCCTGTAACTATAAATGCTATTGGCTTCATTTTCAATACATTTCGTACTGCTTCTTTTCTCTATAGATCATAATGTAACGTACTAATTTTTTTGTATCCCTGTAACTATAAATGCTATTGGCTTCATTTTTAATACATTCCGTACTGCTTCTTTTCCCTATAGATCATAATGTAACGTACTAATTCTTTTTTGTGTCCCTGTAACTATAAATGCTATTGGCTTCATTTTCAATACATTCTATACTAAACCTCAATACCAGATAACATTTAAATGGCAATCCGTGCATATTTACTAGTGTTACAGTACTCACACAGGTCAGACAGACAAAAAAACCGAATTCATAAATATTTTTCAACTTTTTTGGCAAGCGTCAATATGAAATCATATTATGAAATTTGATATTCATCTATACATTCATGCTTTTTGTCATAAAGGATAAATGAGATATTTATTATATTCTCAAGTATAGCAGTTTCACATTTATTACGGTTCTGTAAATGTTTAGAAAATGTTATATAAATGACATAAAATATATTATTTCAAATTTTGCAAAGCAAATTTTTATTTGAATTATTTATATGCATTACGCATTTCAACTCGACTAGACCTCCAGATTTATAGAAATAAAATTTCTTAAAAATATGTGAAATCCCTAGGGGTGATTCTATTTTATACACAAATATACAAAATACACAATAACTGGTAGGATATCCTTCTATAAGAAAACCCAATTTATTTTTGCAAGAACGTTTTTATGTCAATTTGACTTAGGAAGGCAACAACACTTTCGAAATCCTATTGAAAACAACTTTTACTGAATTACATTTTTCTCTGGAACTACTTTAGCGATTTCAATATACAGGGTGGTTATAATATAAGTATCTCTATTTTGAATGGAAGAAGAATGGAGTAATAAAAAAAAAAATAGCAATAATCACCGACAGATGGCGCTACTAAATGTGAAATGTAATGTGTAATACAAGAACAAAGAATTAAGGCGTCAGTTCGGATGGCACACCTAATTTATTGGAAAATGTCACAGTGAATGTGGTTACGCTTTCGCATGGCGGTGCCGGTCATGTTCACGTTACACATGGACACTATGCTGGAGGACACAATCCAGGCGTGGCACGATGTTCTCAACTGTGGAATGTAACACATCAGCAGTGATGTTCCGCACATGTTGTGATATGCGGTGACTTCATTGAGTTTGCTACACCTCCACGGTACACAATATTACACATTGCATTTCACCCTCAAAGCGCCATCTCTTGGCGATTATTTTTTTTTTATTGTTCCATTCTGCCTCCCCCTTCTTGAATAATAAGTGTATCGATTTTGGTTTCCTTCCGGTAATTATTTCAAGCTACAGACATCTCCAAATAGAGATACTTATATTATAACCACCCGGTATATATTTTAATAGTTTTGGCAGTAGTTAAACTACAAATTGATCGTTCGGCACGAAATAAAAATAGAAAATGCAATAATTACGGAGTCTAAACATCTAATTATTATTTTTATTTTTTAAAATCACTAAAAAGGATCATCACTAAAAAGGAATTCATTTTCCATTAAAACAAAAATATAGGTATTTACAATTCGGGAAAAAAATATACATATAGTGAAACCGCGTGAGTATTTCTTGCAGTCATTCATACGTCTATATATTATAATGAACTACGTTTATATACTAATTATTAATACGCAAAAAATATTTTTAACCAATGTTAAAAAGATTAATATTGACTACGAGGCGCTTAATTTTCAATACCTAATAGCGGAAGATCCTGAAGATGAAATGCTATAGACCATGCATGTGATATTCGTTTCCATTATTGGGGTTATTAATTGAAAACAAAGTATATATAGTCACCTTAAGTTTATTTTTATTGTATAAAATATTTTAAATAATTCCAAGATCTTCAAAAAACATTCTACAATATATATATATGTGTGTATGTGTTTATTCATATACGGTGTTGTATCTAGGCATGTGCAATTTCAAAATACGGAAAAAGTTTAAAGTGCAGCACAATTTTGAGTGCAAAAAAAATTTTTTTTTGAGTTCAGAAAAAAAATTGAAGTTGGAAGAAATATTGCTAGTTGGAGGTAAGATGTTAATATTTTTTATTGTTTTTCCTTAAGAAATTCGCAGTAGATCAGTGATCACGTATTGAGAAAACATGGTAGTATTAGTGCACCACTTTCGTACAGGTAGGTTTCCAAGAATAGGTCAATGAAAGACTTTCCAATCTGGAACAACGAGTATCTAATATCGACAACGGCTGCGAAATACGACTGCGTTGTGCACGTTATACGATGTTTCGTTCAAACTACGTTACTTTATCCAGCTCAAACACCCAAACCAGCATATCTGGACCTAAAAACTATCTCAGATCGGGTATCAAGCTCTAAACAGAGCACCTCTAAACACCTTTGGGAATTGGGGCACACATTGATCAATATTTTCAAATAGTAATTTGGTGCCTTATTTATGGCAAAGATTATAGGTAATTGTACTGCGTCTTTGGAACCTACTGTACTTTGTGTTCCTTTGCCCTAATCTGGCCCTATCTCAAAATTTTCAGTTAAGTAGGTTTAAATACTCTTGTCTGAACATAATATACAGATGAGTTCACAGTTCATACGACGAACACATAGAATATTGGAGAATGTCTCGCTCAGATTCTCGGATTATCTGGAATCAAAAAATACTTTCCAAGACACCAAAAATTTCGGATTTCAAATCAATAAATTCTTTTCCATTTTTATGCATTTATTACTATTGTTATTCATTATTCATTTCTGAAAAGACTGTACATTATAAGAAGAAAAGAGTTAAGCAATTGTAACATAAAACTACTATATATAGGTTTTTTAACGGAAAATCGTTAATAGATTGTCATTTAAGACTAATAGAGAATGAATGAAAATATTGTCAACATTGTATTAAAAGTAACAATGAATAAATATTTGCCGCAAATCAGTGTATTATACATAGATATTATTTATTATTAGAACAGTGCAACTTCTTCGAATTTCCTTTTAAACAATGCCATTTTTTGTACATTTCATGCTAAGTTTTAGCGAGAACGGGCAGTGAAATGTTGTATAGGTGCAATATAGTTTTTCAAGTTGAAATAGAAAGTTTATTCAACTAGTTTTAAAATTCGACAAGGAGATGATGTTTTTAACACTTTCCAACCTGGTTGAAAAGTGTTTATGACTTCGGTTTGTCTGCCGTCTGCCGTCTGGCCGTCTGGCCGTGCTCTAACTCCCGTAAATATGCTCGGATTGCCTTGCAATTTTTATATGTTATTGTCGTTATCTATAGCACGTTCCCTATTTCAACTGAAGTGTGTAGTACGTATAGTTGTTTTACAGGGACACTCAAAAGAATTCCGTTTCATTACGGTCTATGGGGAAAAATCATTTGCGGTTTATTTTAATGATGTTACACAATTGCAAACACATTGTAATTGATATATATCACTAAGGTGTATTACAAGAAGCTTAATATGGAATAGGGTGTGCATAGCCCTTATAGTTAATTTAGAGGGACAGTCAAAAGAATTCCGTTACATTACGTCTATGGAGAAAAATCGTCTGCAGTTTATTTAAATAATGTTTCACTATTTTAAACGCATTGAAATTTATACATATCACTAAGGTGCATTACAAGAGGCTTACTACAGAATATTGTGTGTATAGCAGTCATCGTTCATTTACAGGGACACACAAAAGAATTCTCTACTGTCTGTTAACAATAATTCCTGGAAGTGCGTTTTAAGTTACTCAACGCGATTTTAAATTTAACTCACTTTTTGTTTATTACGTGGTGTGTATAAATTCTGTAGATCCTATACAAGGAAGCACAAAAGTTCGCGAACACATTTCCGTTTATTGACAGAATCTCCAGAAAGAGAATTTTAAACTGTGCTACGCGTTTCTTAACTGAACTAAAATTTAGCATCCTATGTAGCATATATACAAATCTATAGATCCTATACAGGGCTGAATAAAAGTATTCGGATATTTTTCCGAATATTGTATACGTAGGAAATTCCTGAAATTATGCTTTTAAATATGTTATGCGTTTTCCAAATTGTTTACTCAGATGTTATCTTTCAGCTTATTAAACGGTATGATTTGTAAAATTATTTGGGAAGCGTTGGAAAGTGTTACATAATCTATGCTTGACGCATGATTTTTCGTTCTTGTTAATTCTGCAATGACATTGAAATAATTCTGAACAACTAGATGCTGTACGCATGAGAAAACTTGTAAAAAATTGAATAAAACTTGGAAAGTAGCATTATTTGCATTAAGAACAATATCAGAAAATGAAATGCACAGTTAAAGGTCTACTTCAAAAGTTACAGAATATTGAGGTAGCACTCATGACATCAGGTTGGGGTTGTATTCCAAAATAATTTGGCAAAACAATGACGCAACTGTAAGCCGAGGATATGGACATTTAAATTGCTATTGGCATATGCACATCCTCTATTATTATGTCCTTAACAGATCTACAAAACCTCTTTCCTTATTTACAAAGAATCAGTTACAAAGACACTCACTGGTATGAAGGAATCAGGAATCAGTTCCAGTTCCTTCAGCTGATGAGAATTCAAGACAAAATTGTCAAATTAATAGAAAGCTATGTTTTATAAGAACTCATCTGATTTTGTTGTGCATCCAGAAATTCCAAAAAAGAAACAAAATCAGTCTGCTTTAAAAATGCAGTCTGAAGATCTGGAGAAGAATGGGAATATGATATTATAAGTTAATACAAATTATTCAGAATGAGGCATGTAAAGATTATGCCTACAATATAATATAACTTAAAATTTTCATTTCTTTCAAATATCACCTAATTAGAAGCTGTTCAAATATAAATTTCAAACCATTTACGATTCCAACACAGAGCGGAACTTTCCAGAAGATTCCCTCCATTTTAAAAGCCATTTCGTATATTTGAATCACAAGAATTTTGACGTTTATATGTATAATAGATTCAGAGAAAAAATACTGTCCTTGGAAAACAAAACAAAACAGTTATTATCCCATATGATTTTATTACCAAATTGTCGCAGAGACATGCAAGAGGTAGAATTTGTCTTGAAATTATATCTACTTTCCGAATATGAATGCAATATTTAAAATAGGGGTCATCTATACATTAAATTTGTACTAACTCTGAATTTTCTAATGGTAACATCCAATTTTGACACCATATTTGAGTTCCTAGGATTAAAACAGCCGGTAACAAGGTATAGCTTATTATATGCTTTTCTTAAATTTTCATACTATTAGAAAAATTGAAAGTTTGAAGATGCTGATGTTAAATCCATGTGACAAACTTTTATTTATATCTTTCCAAAAAAATCATTCGATTGATTTTTTAAAATTTATTTATTCAGATACAATGAACAGACCCAAATATAGTATAGGTATTGTTTCGATTCAAAAACATATTTTTTATTATGAAAATTATAAATAAATTCATTTTAAAAAAGGTTATGAAAAAATCCTTTAATTAATTTTTGCATAAAACGAACCACAATAATAAAGAACATTGGTAAGTACACACAGGTCATTCTAATTATTAGTTTCCGAGATATACATAAATTTTACTATTCAACGGTCCTCTGTTATTATCCTTCATTTTTTACTTTCTTCTGTACACATAAGAAAATATTGGAATAGGAAAAAATTTTCGAAATGGAATTTGATCAGAAAACAGTAACCAAATAGAAACTGAGATGACCTGACGATTTGGCTATTTTTGGAAAATGTTTGTTTGTCTGTCTGTCTGTATGCGACATAAACATTTTGGGCGCTCTGTATGAGGAACTAATGCATGGCATTTTTCTCAAACTTTAATATTCTGTTAGTCCTTGGCAAAAAATGGTGCTGACTAGGTTTTAGTGTATATCACTCAACAGGTGGGTTTGTTAGTTGTATTTTTCATGATTTTTGCGATATCTAAATCCTGTCATCTACGGATAAATACCTTGGAACAGCTAGGTGATGATAAGAATTTTGTGTATAAAGCTCAACAGGTGGCGCTGCTACGCTTCTGAATTCACAATTATATCTCGGCATCTTTTGGATGGAGTTTGGTCAAATTTCGTATTCAGTTACATGAGACATAAATTGGTACTGGATAGGGTGTACTTTACTCAACAGGTGGCGTTGATCTGCTGTGCTTTCCTAGAGATCCTACATTAGAGAGAGATTGGACATTGACGAAATGTCCACCATTTTAGTTCCAAAGCAGGTGGAACGCAGTAGAACACAATGTACTTTTATCACCGTCTAACACACTTTGATGTATTAAAATCATGGTTTTATATGCCTTCAGAGAGTCATCAAAATACACTGCGTTCTTCTGCGTTCCACCTGCTTTGGAACTTACATGGTGGACATTTCGCCAATGTCCAATCTCTCTTTAATCTAGAATCCAGTGTTGCCAGTGGGCTACTTTTTTTTAAATTCAGTTTTCTTGATTGCCACCAGTTTTTTGAGAAAGTAAAATTCATCGAATTTAATTACAGGTTAAATAAACGAAAAATAAGGCAATTTATACCATTTAAAAAAAGTGGTGCCAATAAAGCAATCGAAATTTTTAAAAAAGTAGCCTACTGGCAACACTGCTAGAATCTCTAGTGCTTTCCATAATTTCTGTGATAATTATATCTGACCGTTTATGGAATGACCTTTTGCCAAATTTAATATGTAAGATATTTATTAAAAATTATGTGGATTGAATTTCGGCTTTTTTCAATCAATAGAAGATCTGTTATGCTATTTTTTTTATGATGAACACTATAGCTGTATCTCAGTTTTTATTGGGTAGAAATGCACCAAATTTAATATTTGAAGATATTAATTAAATATATACATATATGATTTTATAACTTTGTATTTGAATACACAACAAATGGTGCTCTTTAACTGTGCTTTTATTATTTTCTGATCACACTCCAAGTTAATTTTAAAGAAATGCACTATATTTCATATTTTTTGGTGTGTAATCTATTTAAATTAACATATTAGAATAATACAGAGAAAAATTTGTGATGGTCACACCATACTAGTTAAGCGATAGAGTTTCTTATTACTTCCAGTCATCAGAAAAACTTTTTTTCGGATATAATAAAATCTGGATGATCATGCAAAAAACAACTATAGTGCATTTGAATACACAACAAATGATGCTCTTGAACAGTGCTCTTATTATTTTCTGATCAAATTTAAAGTTAATTTTAAAGAAATGCACTATTCTTCATAGTTATTGGTGTGTAATCTATTTAAATTAACATATTAGAATAATACAGAGAAAAATTTGTGATGGTCACAGCATACTAGTTAAGCAATAGACTTTCTTATTACTTCCAGTCATCAGAAATTTTTTTTTTCGGATATGATAAAAGCTCGATGATCATGCAAAAAACAACTATTGTGCATTTGTGTTACTGAAGAAGAGAATCTATTGCTCATTCATTTCTGTGTGGCGTTTACTCAAATAAAATTTAACGCTAAAACTTTTTTCATCATCCTAACATATTGTGTAAGTTTAAATGAGTATTAAGGAGGCTTCCTCATTTATAGAGAAAAATTCGTGATGGCCACACCATACTAGTTAAGCAATAGAGTTTCTTACTACTTCCAGTCATCAGAAAAAATCTTTTTTTCGGATATGATAAAATCCCGATGATCACGCAAAAAACAACTGTTGTGCATTTGTTTTACTGTATTGTGGTAGTATTATGTGGTGTGAGTATTATGGAGGATTCCTCATTTGTCACTATTACTTTCGTTTGTTGGAAAAAAAAATGTTATATCTAATGTGTGTATTGAAAATTTTCTATATTAATAGAAGTATGCTATAAAATAGAATTATATGTCAGCTGTGTAAGCATATCAATATTATGGAAAAGAATTATTAAATAATGTTAATTATTCAGCGTAAAATAATTTAAGAATTAAAAAGCATATCTTAATCTTAATTACTATGACGTGTACATAAATTCGACTTTTAACACTTTTCAACTATGTTGGAACACTTTCCAACAGAGTTGAAAAGTGTTTATGAATTTGCTTTGTCTGTCTGTCTGACTGTCTGTCCGTGCCCTAACTCCCGTAAATACACTTGGATTGTTATGCAATTGATATATCTTATTGAATTTTACTACTGCATGTTCAGTATTGAACATGAAATGTTTAGCATTTATAGTTCGTTTACAGATATACTAAAAAGGATTTCGTCACATTACGGTCTGTGGGGAAAAATCGTTGGCGATGTATTTTAATTATTCTACTCTATTTTAAACATATTCAAATTGATATATACCACTGAGTGGCACTACAAGAGTCTTACTATAGAATAGGGTGTACATAACATTTATCGTTCATTTACAGGGACACACAAAATAATTCGGTTACAGTACTCTCTATTAACAATAATTCCTAGAAGTACGTTTTCCGTTGTGGTACGGGTTTTTAAATTGAACTATTTTTTTTTTCATATTAATTGGTGTGTATAAATTCTATAGATCATATACAGGACAGAACAAAATATGTTGAGTACGTTTCCGTTTATTGACGGAAATTGCGCGAAAAGAATTTTCAACTGCGTTATGCGTTTGAAAATTGAACAAAATTTTAGCATACTATGTATTAAATAAACAAATTTATATATCATATATAGATTTGTATATTTATGCATTTAATTTTGATGCACAAAATAATTTGGATATTTTTTTAGACTATTGGTGGTAATTCTTGAAATGTGTTTCCCATATTGAATACTTATACATCATCTTCACCATATTATACTGCGAAGTTTTGTTACAGCATTCTGAATGTGTGGGAAAGTGTTTCATAATCTATGCTTGAGGCACGATTTTTCGTTCTTGTTTTGTTTTTATAAAATTCCCTTTTCCACTTAAAATTTTGTTTGCTAAAAGTCAGATGTAATTAAAAACTCAAAAATAAATTAACTGAATATAACAAAGTCTGTGCATTTTTCTCCACAATGAGAAGTCGTTCTCCATCCTCTAGCATCTTAATGTTTTAATTATATTTATTTGCAAATAATATAATAAAATCACTTGTTAACTTTAAATTAAAGTCTAATTAATGCTTAAAGTGATAAAAACGTAACACGAAATGTTTAATGTACCTTTTAATATAGATTACATACGTTTCATTCACTCTACCGGCGATATTTTCAGATCTAAATGATAAATAAAATAATCTCACATAGTTTTTTGAAAATTGTAAACATAAACCACGAGATCGCATATCCAAGGCAAGCAAGTGCTTAAATTGGTCAAACTGAAAAACATGATAAAAAAATGAAATAGAACATTTATAATAGATAAGAGAAAAAGATAACATTTGCAACGAAATCGCTTCTTTTGAATTACCTAAAATTTAGCATGCGATAATTTACAGATTGAAAAAGCAATAAAAATAAAAATGAATAATAATTTTCACGTAATCCAGTTTGACCAATTTAAGCACTTGCTTGCCTTGGACATGTGAGCTCGTGGTTTATGTTTACCATTTTCAAAAAACTATGTGAGGGTATTTTATTTATCATTTAGATCTGAAGATATCGCCGGTAGAGCGAATGAAACATACGTATGTAATCTATATTAAAAGGTATTTTTAAACATTTCGTGTTAGCTTTTTTATCAGTTTAAGCATTAATTAGACTTTAATATATATTTTTGGTAAATAATTTTGGTTCATTTAGCTGTAGCATTCTTTATGATTTGTCCCGTTAGACATGTAACACTTCGTATAAATATTTCATTGAATAACTTTCCATATGGCATTCCTCACAAAGCTATGAAAAAAAAGCCAAATAAATAATAATAATAAAATAACTACTTTATTTATTTATTTTTTTAAGGATTTTCTGGTATATTTTTATGTTTAAAAAATCAATCTTTAAATAAAATATATATGCGATAACTTCCTTACTAACCCGTAAAATGTTCGCAAAAAAGGAAATATTGTGTAAAAAGAAAGTATTAGCTAGGGATTCCAAAAATAATTCTGCCGTCATTCTTCTCTCTTTCCCAATGCTTTTATTGTACAAAAATTCTATTACCTCAGATAGAGCATTTAAGTAACTTTGGCAAAAAGAAAGAGGTTTGGAACGGAACAATGTTTCCAGGCATTTCAGGAGATAAAAGAAAATGTTTGGTTTAGTGTTGTCCAAGAATCTCACTGGAATGATAATTAAGATTATCAGAATGAAAAGAAGTTTATATTATGGATTAAAATGATGGTGTATTAAGGAAGTATACGGCTGTTGAATCTTCAAACAAAAACAAAAAAAAATCAAGTTTTCGAAAAAAATTATGCATGAAAGAACAAAATTTTCTAAGCATTTTAAAACAAACCGCAAAAAAAACACACTATAATTACGTTATGATTGAAATTGTGTCTTTTTCTGAATGTAAACACATATCATCATATATTCTAATAAGAGCAAATCTTGTGTGTGGTTATATATATATATATATATGCAAATTTTATCTTAAAAACGGCTCTAACGATTTTGACGAAATTTTGTATCCTACCGTTTTGGGGCACCAGAAAATGATTGGGCTAGGTCACATGTTCGAGAAAATTCGATTAGTGGGTCATTTTGGGTCCTTTTTGGTCAAGGTCAAGCTAATTGTATCTAAAAAAAGGTTCAAACGATTTTGACTAAATTTTGTATCCGACCATTTCCGGGCACGAGAAGACTATTGGGTTGGGTCACCTGTTCGAGAACTTTCGATTAGTGGGTCATTTTTGGGTCAACGCGCGTCAAGTTAAATTTATCTAAAAGACGGCTGTAACGATTTTGATTAAATTTTGTATCCTACGAGTTTCGGACACGAGAAAATTATTGAGTTAGGTCACATGTCCGAGAAAATTAGATTAGTGTTTCGTTTTTGGGTCATTGTGGGTCAAGTTAATTTATCTAAAAAGCGGCTCAGACTATTTACACTAAATTTTGCATCCTATGGTTTTCTGGCACGAGAAGACTGTTGGGCTAAGTCACATGTTCAAGAAAATTCAATTAGTGGGTCATTTTGATCATGGGTCATTATGGGTCGAGCTATTTTATCTTAAAAACGGCTCAGAGGATTTGAACTAAATTTAGTATCAAACAGTTTTAGCCAACGAGAAGACTATTGGGATATGTCACATGTTCGAGAAATTTTGATTAGTGAGTCATTTTGGTCATGGGTCATTATGGGTCAAGCTATTTTTATCTTAAAAGCAGCTCAGACGATTTCAACTAAATTTTGTATCCTACGCTTTTCGGCACGAGAGAATCATTAGGCTAGTTCACATGCTCGAGAAAATCCAATTAGTGGGTCATTTTGGTCATGGGTCATTATGGGTCAAGCTATTTTATCTTAAAAACGGCTCGGATTATTTACACTAAATTTTGCATCCTATGGTTTTCGGGCACGAGAATACTATTGGGCTAAGTCACATGTTCGAGAAAATTCAATTAGTGGGTTATTTTGGTCATGGGTAATTATTGGTCAAGCTATTTTATCTTAAAAACAGCTCAGAGGATTTCAAATAAATTTAGTATCAAACAGTTTTAGCGAACGAGAAGACTATTGGGATAGGTCACATGTTCGAGAAATTTTGATCAGTGGGTCATTTTGGTCATTGGTCATTATGGATCAAGCTAATTTTATCTTAAAAACGGCTCAGACGATTTGAACTAAATTTTGTATCCTACGGTTTTGGTGCACGAGAAAATCATTGGGTAAGGTCACATGCACAAGAAAATCCAATTAGTGGGTCATTTTGGTCATGGGTCATTATGGGTCAAGCTATTTTGTCTTAAAAACGGCTCAGACTATTTACACAAAATATTGCATCCTATAGTTTTTGGGCACGAGAAGACTTTTGGGCTAGGTCACATGTTCGAGAAAATTCGATTAGTGGTTCATTTTGGTCGTGGGTAATTATGGGTCAAGCGATTTTTATATTAAAAACGGCTCTAACGATTTTGATGAAATTTTATAACCTACAGTTTTGGGGTACCAGATAAACATTGGGCTAGGTCATATATTCAGGAAAATTAAATTAGTGGGTCATTTTGGATCACCATGGGTCAGGGTCAGGTTCAAGCTAATTGTATCTAAAAATGGTTCAAACAATTTTGACTAAATTTTGTATCCTACCATTTTTGGACATGAGAAGACTATTGGGCTAGGTCACATGTTCGAGAACATTCGATTAGTGGGTCATTTTTGGGTCATTGTGGGTCAAATTAATTTTCTCTAAAAAACGGCTCAGACTATTTAGACTAGTGCTCGCGATTATACGTTTATATACGTTTAAACGCATACGTAGTTAAGCCTTTTTTCCATCTTATACCTGTTCAAAATCGAAACAGGTTACAATACGTTTTATACGTATTATACGTATATTCACGAGCACTAATTTAAACTAAATTTTGCATCCTATGGTTTTCGGGCACGAGACGACTGTTGGGCTAGATCACATGTTCGAGAAAATTCGATTAGTGAGTTACTTTGGTGATAGGTCATTAAGGGTCAAGCTATTTTTATCTTAAAAATGGCTCAGACGATTTGAACTAAATTTTATATCCTATGAGTTTCGGGCACGAGAAGACAATTGGGCTTGGTCACATGCTCGTGAAAAAAAATGATTAGTGAGTCATTTTGGTCATGGGTCATGATATTTGAACAAAAATGCAATGGTAAAAGAAGTTGCGAACTGAATATTCTGAGCAAAGGAAGGATCACGAGTTTATGTTTTTCCATTTTTTAAAATCTTCGTAATACCTACCATATAAATAAAACTATCGTTGAGTAAAATATCACATATTCCAATACGAGCAAATTTTGTGTGCGAAAACGGCTCTAACGATTTTGACGAAATTTTGTATCCTACCGTCTTGGGGCACCAGAAAACCATTAGGCTATGTCACATGTTCGAGAAAATTTGATTAGTGGGTCATTTCGGGTCACCGTGGATCAGGGTCAAGCTAATTGTATCTAAAAAACGGTTCAAACGATTTTGACTAAATTTTGTATCCTACGAGTTTCGGGCACGAGAAAATCATTGGACTAGGTCACATGTCCAAGAAAATTCGATTAGTGTGTCATTTTTGGGTCACTGTGGGTCAAGCTAATTTTATCTAAAAAACGGCTCAGACTAATTAGACTAAATTTTGCATCATATGGTTTTCGCGCGCGAGAAGATAATTGGGCTTGGTCACATATTGGAGAAAATTTGATTAGTGGGTCATTTTGGTCATGGGTCATGATATTTGAAATCAAAGCTAATTTTGATCGAGCATAGCTCGGTCTTCCTTGCTTCTGTACTCTAAAGATAGTTCTCATAGATATAATATTCAGTTTTCATTACATATGATAAGTCGCATGATCTGTGGACAACCATTTCTTTTAAATGCATTTTTATGGCGTTGTAGCATTTTGATCATTACTGAATTTTAAATTTCATTATGCAGTTTTAGATAGATTTAAAAATTCTTTTGTAAAGTAGTTATTTAACTGCAACAATTTTTATTTAAACTTCAAATAATTATCAAAATAATTATTAACTTCGAATAATATTTTTTTTTTATATTTAAACTAAACAACCTTTTCACATTAAAAATATTTTAAATTGTGAAATAAGAATCAGTGTTAGCTGATTTTAATCTTAAAAGTGTTTTTCATATTAATAATACTTTAGCATCCGAAAATATTTGTAAATTAACTAATTTGAAAATCAATTAATTTAAGTAATTTATTTAAACTAAATTTATTTTAATGTGTGAAATGAATTACGTTCTAAGGGTATAATCATTTTAAATCTTAAAAACATTTTTCACATGATTAATATATTACTACTGGAAAGGATTACGAGTTTATTAGTTAAACTTATTATCAGTTTATTAGTTAAACTGCTTAAGGCAGTAAAAGAGTGATTTAAGAGACAAGTTTGTAATAAATATAAAATCTCGGAAAATTAGCTATAAAATTTTCTATTGACAGAATGAATAAATAACAAATTAAAACATTTCTAGTGTTTAATGCAAATATATAGCTTTAAAATACAGGATGATTTAAAAACGGTTAGATAAATAAAAAAAAATAGTAGTGGACTCTACAAATTTTTAAAAAATATATAAACAAGGGTTATATAAAAAGATATAAAAATATATAAACTAGGTATATAAACTAGGGTATTTAAGCAGTCAAAAATACAGAATGTTTCACTCAAATTCTAATTCGGATTTTTGTTCATAAAGTTGAGCATATTTTAACAAAATTTGAAACAGATTGACATTTCTTTAATAAATGTAAGAATAGCATGCAAAATTGCAGAAGTGATTACCATTCTTATCCAAATAGTTCTGAGCTAGACGTTCCATATTTCCGAATGTAATTGACAGTGCATACGGTTTCACGTACCAAAATTATATGTACAGCATTTTGGTACGTGAAATCGTATACAATACCCTGTATAAGGTTTCACGTACCAAATGACTTCTGAAACCAGGGGAAGCACACTATCCTTTTTGGGGGCCCCTTTTCATTCGGTAAAAGTTTTCTAAATTCGTCATACATGGAAACTCGTCAATGATAAGCTGCAAGTATTATACACGAGAGTGACTTAGCTAAATTCACATATTTCAATGAAAAGCCTTTTTTTATGTTCACTCTATTTACATTAGATAAATTACTGCATTTGTTGTATATATAGTATTTGTATGATCAGTTACCAGTGTGGTTTCTAATCAGCACATCAGGATGCCATGATTAGTTAACAGCCACTAACTAGTCACATTTAGATTTTCCTGTTAGGTAAATTTTTTGAAGTAGTGTAGATGTTCTAATGCATTAGGAAAACTTATCCCTCCACAAACATTAAAAACTAGTAAATCTGCAGATCAGGAGCCTCAACGTCACCTCTGAAAGTCATTGTTTTTTAATCTCACTTTTCATTTTCTTTAGCATTTTAAAATCCGTAATTTAATTTTTTTTATATTGCATACATATTTATAGGCATATAAAATATTTCGGAGGTTTCAGAAATTAGAAGCGTTAAATTAAACACGATTTATGCAATTATATTCTGAAATTCTTATGAACTTCTTAATCTTGTAATTTTTTTAGATAAAAAAAATGCATTTCTTATTTTCATATTCTGCGAAATAGGGTTGCTAAGCAACTAATAAAATAAAGTGGAAAGAAAAAGAAATGTATTTTAAAATTTGTAAAAAATAAAGAAAAAGAAAATTTTTTATATTTCCCGAACAGTTGCAAAAAATTTTCCAATAATTTAAACAATCAATTTCTAAATTCTAATATATGGTTCGGCAGATTTTCAAAGCTATTACATAGGGGGAACTTGGGATACTTGACCCATAGGGATACTTGACCCAAGGCCTTTTTCTCAGAATTGGGAAAGTTTTGTAAGTTGGAAGTGGCATCACTTCTTTTCTTTCAGGTTGCTGACCATATGGTGAAAATAACAATTGAATCATTTAATAAGTTTTTAAACTATCAGACAAAATACATTTTCATGCTCCAAAAGTAATTTTTTTGTGCAGTAAACTCTGATGTTATAATTTTTTTTTGTTTAAATGTAAGACTTTTTAAATTGGTAATTTGTTTTGTACATGTTTTTAGCTACAATAACATGCATAATAGTATTAATTTACTTATTAGCAAATGGCTGCATTTTAGGGTTATGTAGTAAATATGCAACTAGGGACACTTGACCCAAGTCACCTATGGATACTTGACCCAAGGGATTTGTGCTATTCAAATGCATTTTATTTATTTATTTTGGATTTTTTTTTTTCGTATAGATGCCCCAAAAATATAAAAAAATAGAGAGGGCTAAACCCAGAGAGGTTATTCATTCTGGTATTTTGGAAAAATCTGTGGAAAAGGTTCTGGAGAGTGTCCAATATCATACAGTAGCCAAAGAATTAGGTATCTGTAGAAACACTTTAAGAAGGTATGTCAGAAAAATCCAGCGATAGCAAACAACAAATTTTGTTCCATCATATAAAGCAAAGCAAGTTTTTAATGAAAAAGAAGAAGAACTGTCCAACTATTTACAAGTTATGACTCGCATAAATCATGGTTAGTCCACCAAGTTAACTACCAAGATAGAATTACAAGTTCTGTGTTTAAATATGACTTTGTATTTGGAGTTGATTAAATTGTTATTTACTTATTCTGAAACTTGTTTAGGCACAGGATGAACTTTCAGACTGCTAATATTTTGAACTTTCTACAATAAAAATTTTAACTGGGCATATTAATGCTAGGCATATGGAATAAAAATAAAAATTATTAATTTTGTTTGACAAAAATAAAAAAGTATTAACCTTAATGTTAATTTTGTTCTTATGTAAAAGTGTTTTGTTTATAATTTTAAATCATACCCCAAATCTATGACTTGGGTCAAGTATCCCTAATGGCTGGGTCAAGTATCCCTATACATTGGGATACTAGACCCAAATTGAAACTTTTTAATATTCATATTTTACTACCTTTAAAATTAATACTTCGGAATAATAATAATAAATATTGTGCAATACATTCTTAAGTTTATACAGACTGCATTTACACACCCATAAGTATTGTGAAAAAAAATAAAATTAAAAATCCAAAACTAACAAGTGGGTCAAGTATCCCTAGTTCCCCCTATATTTAAGACCTCCATATCGAAAATTTTGTATTCGTAATTTTACGTTAAAATCCATTATTCAAATATACAATTTTCATTTCAGTTAAAAATGAAATTTAAAAATCGTCTGCATTCCCATAGGAAAGCATTATGACCTAAAAAGAAATGTTCTATAATTTTCGGACGAATGAACCAAATTTAATCAAAAACTATACAGCTAATTCCGGGTATCTTGCCAAGATACCTACCAAAAATCAACCGGCAGTTATCGCGCGCAATACGGCAGTTATCAGAGACCAGACAGACAGACAGAAACCAAAAACTTTTCGAGTCTCCACAGTGATCCTTCACTGACGTTTCGGCAATTAAAAGTGGAAATTACAGTGGAAAAAAAGTTATTTAAAAGTGGAAATTATGTTTGCGATGACACAATGACTATATTAAAAACTACATTTCATATAAATCAAAATTTAATTTATAATTCTTTATTTTTAATTTTTTGCAGTCATTTTGGGAGCTCTCTTAAATTTTAGAGGAGAAGCACGTGCTTCATGTGCCTATTGGGATGCAGGTCCTGACCGAATAACATCCCTTTTCATGATATCACTTGTATTTCAATCAAAAAAAGGTGTGTCTGCTGAAAAGTGCTTTCAAATACCTTTATTTCAGCTAAAGTTATGAACGATAACTATATTCGGTTTGGAGAGAGATATCTGTATTTTCGAGAGAAAAAATTAATTACGACCCTGTGTTTTCTATGCAAAAGTTGTTTGTTTTGATGTGCGCTACCACCACTTAGTGTTTGTTCAATCTTTTCTGAATCACCCTGTAATAGCAAACTCTGTTTTTATACCATAGATGCATTGTCCAAGAATTCTTGTAAAAACATTTTGTATAAAATAACATACTGTGTCTCTACGGTAATAAAATCTGTTTTTAGAAATAGAATAACAGAAAAAAGGAAACCTTTTGAAAATTCTTAGCATAATCATACATTGTATCGTCCTCACATTCATCTTATAAACGTAAATTGATACTAATATTATAAAGAAATAACGTTTGTTTCTTATCTATACTAATATTATAAAGTAGTAAATATTTTTTTGTTTGTTTGTTTGTCTGTTTATTTGTAGGGGGTAATCTCTGGAACTACTGAAGCGATTTCAAAAGTGATGGTGGCAAATTGATGGTGACAATCCCTGCTCCAACATAGGATATATTTTATGTCGATGCCACTAACCCCAGGAGGGGGGGGGGGGTGCAGGAGCGAAAAACGTTCTAAAATTGCGATTTTAGTTTATACTGAAGGTGCTAGAAACATTAAATTTGGTATGGTAGTTACTTATAAGTTGTAAATGCTCTCTAAGAACAAATTCTAAAAAAATTCGAAATTTAAAAGGGTGAGATGAGCGAAAAACGTTCTAAAAACATTCTAAATTACAATTTCTATGGAATCTCTGGAACTAAAGAACCGTTTTCAAAATTGGTGGTGGCAAATTGATGGTAACAGTCCCTAATGTAACATAGGCTATATTTTATGTCGGTGCCACTAACACAAGTGGGTGCAAGAGTAAAGACGTTCTAAAATTTCGATTTTTTTTTTACACTGAAGGAACTATAAACTTGAAATTTGGCATGGTAATTACTTATAATATGTAAATGCTCTCTAAGAACAAATTCTAAAAAATTCGAAATTTAAAAGGGTGAAATGAGCTAAACGTGTTCTAAACACATTCTAAATTACAATTGCTATGGAATCTTCGAAACTACTGAACCGATTTTAAACGTAATGGTCGCAAATTTATGGTGCCAGTCTCTGCTCTAACACAAGCTATATTTTATGTTAGTGCCACTACACTCAGGGGGTTGTCGGAGCGAAGAACGTTCTAAAATTGCAATTATTATGATACTGAAGCGATTAGAAATTTGAAATTGGCAAGGTAGTAACTTATAAATGCTCTCTAAGAACAGTTTATAAAAAAATCGAAGTTTAAAACAGCGATATGAGTGAAAACTGCTCTAAAACATTATAACGATTTCTATGGAATTTTTAAAGACAGAGACTTGAAATTTGACATGGCTGATACTTTTTAAGATACAAGTGTACACAGAGAATAGTTTAAAAAAATCGAAATTTAAAAGTGTGAAAGAGAAAACAATTCTCAATTACGATTTTTTTTTTTTACTTACAAGATTAGAAACTTCAAATTTGGTATGGCTGTTACTTTGTAAGGGATCGACTACTCTCGTCACGTGAGTAGGCGATGTTTTGAATGAGATCGTAGTTTTTGTCCACTAACCGGCCATGTGCGTAAAAGTTTTATCAATGCTCTCTTTCTCTAACGTTCGATGAATGTCTGAATCTCGGAAATTGTGAGTCGCTGTTTTCTTTCAGTTATGCAAATTTTTTGGAGCTGGTAAATCGATACTGTGGAGTATATAAGTGGTGAATTTTCATTTTAGAAGAGACTTAGCCGAGAGGCAGAGAGGGGAGAGACTTAGACGAGATTGCCCTTGAGACTTGACATTGGGATTTAGCCTCGAGACCTCGCATCGAGTCTTGAGATTGATATTTGGCCTCGACATTTATAGTTAAGCTTTACGCTCCTGTTAAGTTGAATTAAGCCTGTATCAGTGCTTATTAAGTTTGAAATATCAAATTGTTGCATCGTGAATTTGAGCCCTGATAGTTTAATTTTGATTATTGTATAGTTTTGATTTTTTACGCAGCTTCAAGTCGCAAGCTAAAATCTTTCTTTTTAGGAAAAAACAAGTGGAGCTCGCTCAACTTCTCTACCTGTTTGGTTTTAATAAACTGGTTTTAGTCTTAAAATAGACTTATTTTTGACTCTTGCTCTACCACACGGCCTGACAACAAAGATGGCCGTCACAACTTTTAAGATATAAATGCTCGCTAACATTGGTTAAATTCAAAATTTCAAAGGGTGAAATGAGCGGGAAGCGTTTAAAAAGCATTCTAAATTACAATTACTATGGAATTGTTAGGGGTAGAAAGTTGAACGTTTGAATGTGGCTGTTGCTTTTAAAACATAAATGGTCGCACAGAACAATTTGAAAATAAATTAAAATTTAAAAGTGTGAAATGCGTGAAAAGCATTCTAATTACGAATTATTTGGAACTATTAAGTCTAGAAACTTGAAATTTCGCCTGGCTGTTACTCACGTAAATGATCACCCAGAACAGTTTAAAAAATGCAAAATGTAAAAAAGACAAAAACAAAAACAAAAAACAAAAAAGTAAAAAAAAAAGTACTATAATTGAAATTTATGTGGTACAGTTGGTATAGAAGCTTCGCATTTGGCATGGTAGTTACTCTTAAAATGCAAAATCTCGCTGAGACTGGTTTCTAAAAAAATCAAAATTTAACAGGCTAAAATGAGGGGAAAACGGTCTAAAAACGTTTTACATTATGATTTAATTAGATTTATTCGGGTTAGAAACTGTAAATTTAGTATAGTTGTAACTTTTAAGATGTAGACACTCGGTATGAACAGTCTATTAAAAATTCAAAATTTAAAGGTTTAAAATGAGTGGAAAACATTATAAATTATGTTTTTTTCTAAATTGTTAGCGATATAAACTTAAAATTTGACATGCCTGTTATGTTTTAGACGTAAATGCTCCCACAGAACAGTTTTTACAAAATTCGAAATTTAAAAAAGGTGCAGAAGCAAAATACATTCCAAAATTGCGATTTTAGTGATGCTGCTGGTCTAGGAAGTTGAAATTTGGCTTGGTGGCTATTTTTAATATTTCAGTGCTCGTTAAGAACGGTTAAGATCGGTTTCTAGAAAAAAAAAATCAAAATTTAAAATAGTGAAATAAGCTGTAAATGTTCCAAAAACCTTTTAAACAATGATTTATCTGAAATTGTTAGGAATAGAAATTTTACATAGCTGTTACGTTAAAAACACAAATTCATCCACAGAACAGTTTTTAAAATCTTGAAATTATTTTAATGTGAGCAGGAACAAAAAAATTCTAAAATTGTAATTTCTGTGACATAGTTATTACAGAAATTTGCTTAATCAGTGTGTCTTAATTAGTAATTTGTGAATTATATATGGCAGTAAAACTTCCTGTAATAAAAATAGGCCAATAAATACCACTTGGCATTTTTCAACAACTACGCGAGCAAAGTCACGGGTTTTGCTAGTATTTTATATATTTTTTAAAAAATTAGTAGAAAAAAAATGGCACTAACGCATAAATAGACACATTAATCAAAATAATCTGTATTGCGATCACGCCATTCTGTTTGTTCGTTATTCCTTGATGTCGAACAGTTGTTATTATGCTCATTTTAGGTTTATCAGTGCAAGTTTGTATTTATTTCACTTCGTTTATGTATACAGTTTGCCCCCTAAAGTCCCTTGCCACCCTCTTAACTTCGAAACGGCTGCTGCTATATTCATAAAAGAGGTGTCTAGGTATAGTAAAGTAGCCATGCGCTACACAATGAAACCGCCTATAGCGCCACTTGGTGAAATGCTGTGGAGTTAGCATTCCTATCTCGAAAACGGAAAGAGATAGAGAAAAAAAGTGATTCACAAAGTTGTAGAGTATTATCCATTTAGTACGAAAAGACACCTTGTGGACATTAATGCGAAGAATAGAACGGTTAAAACGCGCATTTTTTTTTGTGATTTCTTACACTTTGACGTGACAAAACGATCTTAGAAAGAAAGAAACAACCAGTTATGAAACAGCAGGCCTGTGCGACCCCTCCACAAACATTGCAGGACATTAAACGACGCTATTACGGAAGCTTGTGCCAACGTGTCACCATCTATGCTCCAACGTGTGCAACGTGAAATTCAAACAAACATCCAAATATGCATTGCAGTTGACGGTGAGAAGTTTGAAAATCTAAAATAAAGGTATATTATTATAACTAGTTGCTTTTTTTCTTTGTAAGATCGTTTTGTCACGTCACAGTGTCGGAAATAACGAAAAGACAAATGCGTGTTTTAACCGTTCTATTCTTCGCATTAATGTCCACAATGTGTCTTTTCGTACTAACTCGATGATGCTCTACAACCTTGTAAATCACTTTTTTCTCTATCTCTTTCCGTTTTCGAGATAGGTATGCTAACTCCGCAACATTCCACCAGGTGGCGCCGTAGGCGGTTTTATTGAGTAGCGCATGGCTATTTTACTATACCTAGACACTACTTTTATGAATATAGCAGCAGCCGTTCCGAAGTTAGGAGGGTGGCAAGAGACTTTAGTGGGCATACTGTATATAGGTGAAAGGTCTACATGGTCAAAAAATCTCTGACAGCTCGGCCTATGGGCCCAGGTAGATTTCGAAGACGCAGACCGTGGGTGCCTGTTTATTGGGAATTGCAGAAGAACCTTTTTGCCATGATGAGGCAGTTGGGACCGCACACTTCAAAATCTACCTGTGACTGTAGGTCGATCCAGCAGGGATTTTTTTTGTTTTTATTATTTTTTTCTGTAAGAATTGGTCCTATCAAAAACTTGCACAGTGTAGAAGTTGTAGATAATATTAAGAAGATTTATAATAAATTTAAGCGGATTTGATTTCTTGTGAATTGACAAAGCTCTGATTTTTTTTCTTCTTAAACCCTTATTCCCCCTCCCCCTTGAGGCCATTTTTAATGATATCAAAAATCTGTCAAAAATAAATTTTTGGCCCTTTTCCTAGAAGTAATAATAACTTTAAACTGATTCGATATGTATCATAATTAAGAAGTTATGATGTTTTTTTCTGTTTCACAACCCCCCCCCCCCCCCTCAGTTCGCCCCTCCCTGTTCTGATTTTGCCCGTTAACGAAATTGACCGAGATTTTCTGCCCCTTGATTTTATGTATCAGTTTGGAAGAGATTTGTGCAGAATTGTGGAAGCTATCCTGTCCATAAAAAATGATATATATATATATGTATAGATAGGTAGACAAAGTTTTAAACTGGGGGTGATTTTGCGTTCTAGGAGTCATGATCGACGTAGATCTTTAAAAAAATTTCAGAAATTTCAACGTAGGGGAGAATGTAATAGGTAGTATTTCTTACAAAATCTTCCTAAAACAGATCCACCCGTTCGTACAAAAAGCAACGAAGGCTTCTATAAAAAGTGCAATTATTTCTTAATCAATTCATAATGAAATTTAAAAAATATATATATTACGTAATTATTTTGTATCTATAAAAAAAATTAAATACAAAATTTTCATTTTTTATGTTTCCAAGCCATGGGTAAATAAATAACATTCATGATCACTTGGACAGTAACATTCAGATAAAGATTCATTAAAAAAAATAATGTAGTTTACACAGAAACATAAAAAAAATGGTTTAAATAAATCATAATTTTAAAACTCTGTAAAGAAATAAAAGTAGATGTCTTAAAATATATCTGTTTTTTTTTTGTTTGTTTTTTTCCGCTAAAGTTAAAAGAAATTCTAATGATACCTTTAACAAATGTACAATATCACTACTGCACTGCAAAAAACATTTTACAGTATAATACTGGCACCCCAGCTGGTAGTATTATACTTATTATTTACAAAATTAACAGTAATAAAAGTAAAATAAGCAGTAATACACTGCCGGGCATCCGCGGTAGTGTATTACTGCTTATTGTACTGTTTATTACTGTTAATTTTACGGTATAATACCAGCAGCTGGGGTATCAGTATTATACTGCAAAATCAACAATTTCTTTTTGCAGTGCAGCATTCGTCAAGCCAAAATGTCATGCCATTGAGTCGCATAAATTTAAAAGATAACATTAAAAAAAATAATAATATTTTATTTTTAGATTTACTGTTTAATAGTATAAAAGTAAATTTATAACAACATCTGTTGTATCTTCATTTTCAAGTGTTTATTCAGTCATCAGTTGCGTAAAGATAATGCTCAAATGCAAAAACGAAAACAAATTCAGAGAACCTCAAAATGTTAAAATATGAGAATATATCGGGTTTTTATTTTGATTACATTCCTTACACTGTTTGTGTTCAGTAAGTAAAACAAAATCAGATGAATACATGGAAGTTAAATTTGCGCGCTGACGTCGAACAACGATCCCCAAAATAAGCCGATTCACAGTGGTCAAAAATCGAAAAAAGGTTGTAGATCCTTCTAAAAATTTTCACATATTGGTTTTTGAGATCGCTGTTTACGAATTTGATATCGAAATTCAAAAATTCAAAATGGCGGATCCAATATGGCGGACTTTTTTTTTTTTTAAATTGTTTTTTTTTGTCTGTAAAAGTTTCTTTAAGGGGGTTTTTGAGGTCGCTGATTACGTATTTGATATTAAAATTCAAAAATTCAAAATAGCAAATCCAATATGGCGGACATTTATATATATATAAAAAAAATCTGTAAAAGTTTGTTTAAGGGGATTCTGGAGGTTACTTTGTACTAATTTTATATTATAATGAAAACAAAATACATTAGCGCATTCAATATGGTAAGCAAATAAATGAAAAGAACTTATATTTTGTGAAATATAAATGTTTTGTATTATTAATAATAAAAATACAGTGCATTATTACATATAAGCTGTTTGAAATTGTTAAACTTAAAAACAACTATACTTCCAAGAATGCAAACCAATGCAGCTCGTTTTTTGATATTTCATAAAAAAACATCATCAGGAATTACGTAAATATAGTGAGAACTCCTGGATAACGCAAGATAAAAAGTATTTCGTTAATTAACTTTTAATTTGTGCATCAGTACGTGATTTTTTCGTGTGTCTTTTCTTTTCACTTTTAAGACATAATTTATAATGAATTACATAAAATAAATATGTGAAATATTCTTCTTACCTTTCGGAAGATCACACATTTTGCAGAATGTAATTTGCACACGTACAACAAAAATTATCCACTGTAGAACGCGCGCAACATTTACCGCGTAAGAGCACGTGCGAGCGAGCGTTACAAAGCAGCTGACTTAGACCTTCGATACATAAGCAGGTATAAAAGATACCTCTTATTCTATGCGGGATAAGGCGCAGATGCTCCCTCTGAACGTAAAAAGGAGGTACTGAAATGAATTAAGAAACATTCATTTTTCGACTTTCGGCCAGCTTTTTTCGATTTTTGACTAGTGTGCGATTACGGAATTTTCCTTATTCAAACATACATATATACCAATACAAACATACATACACATAATGAACACTACTTTATATTTTTCTCGATTTCTTTGGTTATTATACGTTGGCATGCGGCGAATTCGGAAGTACACAAATTCATATTCTCCGTATTCGTATTATTCTTTTTTTTTTTTTAAATGTAAAAGTCAAAGAAAATTACATCGATTTGGAGGTCACAAAGAATGTAAGGTCTAATCTGGCTACCTATCATTTCGCATTTTCAAAATAAAGGAAGTAAAAACACGTGGGCATTACATACGTAAGAAGTAAAACTTCTAAAAGTCAATCTATCTGTATCATAAATCACAAATGTGTGCGTCAATAACGTTAATGTTATAATGATGCGGACAGCAAAGTGGGTAAAATCGGGTCCTCCGAGATCAGGCTGTGTGCTTTTTTTTGTGTGTAAAAAAAGCACACAGCATGATCTCGGAGGCCCCGGTAAAATGCATAAATTACAACAATGGAGCTAATGTTTAAATTAATAATTCAAACAATCACAATGTTATCTCTGCAGGTAAATTGAAAATTTCTGGGCCGACCTTTCGGGGTGTTAGGATTCTCAAATAAATTTTATTTTCAATCCCCGGCGAGATTTTGGCACTACCAACTTCCAGTCCAATTTTGGTGTGAATGCGAATAATATTATGGACGCAATCGTGATCACAAAAGTGTAATTTTTCAAAGGAAGCCGGAACTGTGCTCCGACAATTATATTTGTTTATACAACCACTAATTTTTGCTGGTCCGATGTGGCCCATAAAAAATGAACTCCAGGCCCACTTCGAATAAAATCTTTAGAAAAAAATCAAGCCCGGGGCCGGCCCAAGTCTGCAGAAGAAAAGTAAGGCCGGACTAGGCCATTCTGGTTATATCCGTGTCCAGTCACGCCTACAGGAAAAAACAGACAATGTTAACTGCAAGTGTTTAACCCGTCATTGGTTGCGACTTTTTTAAACAACGCCATTGGTCACGCGTGAGCGTATCTCCCACACTACTCTCTTCCATTATGTCAGCAATGTACGAAATGAGAATGTTTATAAAAGCTTTCTTTTAATGAAATACAACAGAATTTATATTTAAAGGAAAACAAGGTAAAGTAAGATGACCCCCATAGGCATTTCTAAATTAAATACACGCTTTTGAAGCCTATCATGAGAGAAATACTCATAGCGTACCAACGACGCGACGGATTAAAAAAAGTAGGAAACAAGATTACGTTAATGAAATAGTTCTCTGACTAATTTTCAAAAAAATTGTACTTTTGAAATTTTTATGCGAGTCCCTAGATAAAATTGGTGAATTGAAAATATTTCCCTTTTGCCCGAACAAGACCATTACAGAAAAATACCATACTGTATCTTCAACATTAAATGAATTATAATAAAGAAAAAAATTGACTTTCTTTAGAAGTATCATCAGTAAATTTAGAGACCATTCACGAAATGATGATGGCGTTCTGTGCCTCAAAAATATGCTAAGACCACAAGTACATCTACGTCAGTAATTGCACATGCAGAAATCATATAAAGGGGCAAATGTAGTTTTTAATGTTAGAAACAAAATTTAAAAAAATCACAAAACAATTTCAAGTGTTTTCTTTCATCTCCAATACATAAATGAGCTCTTCTAATAATACTTCTGTAAATGTTTTGGATACTTTAACTGCATATGTAATGTATCATCACCTGTGATTTCATTCATCTTTAATACGTAACCGAGTTCTTTGAGTAATACATCTATAAATGTTTTGTAGTTCTTCAACCGCATATGTGCTATTGTCCGTGTTTTTTATTTATTGCATAACATCATAGATTTTGAATTCTAATTTGATATGTGATCCTCATTTACAATAGTCAATTTTTAATTAAGCATTAATCATTCAATTTTAAAGCAACAGATGAGTCATTTTTGTAATGATCTTGTTGCACAAAAGAAAAATCTTCGAATTGACCAAGTTTGTCTACAGAGATCGCATAAAAATTTAAAAAGTCCAAGTTTTAGGACATAAGTGGCAATACTATTTCGTTAATACGAGGGAAAGTCATTAAGTAAGTCATAAAACATAATTAAATAATAACTTACAATGATATTCACTTCAAAACTATTTTTATTTCTCAACATATTCTCCACCAATATTTATGTACTTATATCGTCGTTTTATCAGTGCCCCAACACCAGCTGCATAACACTGTTTGTGTTTCTGTCTCATCCACATTAGGACTTCAAGTTGAACCTTTTTATCATCAGTGAACATCATCTTGCAACTTCTTCAACATCCATCATACAGCTACGACTTAGTCCCAAGCGATTTTCATCTGTTTAGTCCACTTAAAAACGTAAGCAAGATGATGTTCACAGATGATGAAAAGGTTCAACTTGAAGTCCTAATGTGGATGAGACAGAAACACAAACAGTGTTATGCAGCTGGTGTTGGGGCACTGATTAAACGGTGATAGAAGTGCATAAATATTGGTGGAGAATATCTTGAGCAATAAAAATAGTTTTGAAGTTATATCACATTGTAAGTTATTATTTAAATATCTTTTGTGACTTACTTAATGACTTACCCTTGTTTAGTCGCATTTCTTGCTTTTTTTAAAAAACTTTTCAAATTTTTACTGCTTAATAACCTTTAACCTAAAGCGCGTTTCAGCCATTTTGGGACATCCTGTAGAAATGGAACAACAACAAGAACAACAAAATCCTGATACTTAAGTAAATCGCACTAAATCAAAACAAATCGCTTAAAAAAAGAATGATGCGAAAAAGAAACATTTGTCTTAAATTAAAAAAAGTCAAAAAAAAGTGTAGAAAGACATTTTGATTTGAAAACAAACGTGTAAAAACAAAATTTTGTATATACATGATTGTAGAAAGTAGGCCGAGCTGATTAAAAACAAATTTAGAACAAATTGTTTAAACTTTTAAAGGTGAAAACTAGGCAAATTTACTAGTTTTCTGGTTAGTGATCCCTTAAGTACAATTTAGGTCATGGAAAAATAAAACACTGTTTAAATTTTGAACAGCTTAGATTCTCGTTTACGTTTTCAAAAGAATAAAAGAAGCTCATTACTTCTAAATAAGCTTATGTGCATTATTTAAAATTTTAGTGTTTTCTTGAAAGTAATTTCCTTTGCAATGAAGCTCACATTATAAAGTAGTATATTTAAATTAGTAAAAAAGTGTTAAACAATGAAACGGGAAACAGAGATTGTTTTAGATTTGAAATATTATTTGTTAACTTGTACAGTTTAAACAAATATACCGTATTTACTCATGCATAATGTACACCAGAGTATAATGCGTACCTTTTTACTGATGAATAACAACGAACAAAATAACTCGTCTACATTGCCAGTTAAAAAATATGTAAATACTAGGGCATCCAACCCGGGCTTCCCAGGGTAGAGAATATAGGTGAAAACCATTAATTTTTTTAGTGAAAACTCTAATAGATTTTTTAATCTAATAATTGTTTTAGATTGTCCCCTAACAGTACCAAAGAACATTTGTATATGGAATTACTCGTGCTATAGCCAGTATACACGACAGGACACATTGACGTTATCATTATCTTTTTACGCGTAAAGGTTTCGCTATAGTACTCCATTGTGAAATTTGGTAATTTTTGAAATTCAATATTTGAAAAACGGCATATTCATTAGATTTGACATTTATATGAAGAAAAATACGATTTTTTTACTTTTCTAACGCAGTTTGTCTAACAATTTTATGACAAATATTTTTCGAACAATTAATTTTTTCAGTAACTTCAAATGTTTCATTTTCCGAGATTAATCTGTGGCAACGATTATCGAAAAACCCAGTCGTCAGCAACGCGTAGCTTTTTATTAAAGAGGATAATTAAAAAAAAAAAATCTGTAGAAATCATTGCTCAATTTTTTTTTCGAAACTAAATTAACATATTCGTCCATATTTCGTCCAAATTGATATAAAAGCAAGTCTTCAGTGATGTGTACTTATCTCTCATTGGAAACGTAGAAAATAAATTCCGCATAATTGCTCTCCATACAAGCTACGCCACGTAAAACTAAAATTATTTTACTCAATTTTCTTACTACTCCCATATTCGTACATTTTCGTGTTTCTATTCAGTGATATAGTGAAAGCATATGTAGTTTCAAGTAGCTGTAAGACATATTCTGAACTGTAAAAAACAAGAAAGAAAAATCATGTATCAAGCATAGATTATAAAACACTTTCCAACACATCTAGAAAACTGTAATGAAACTTGGCCGTTAAATAAGGTGAAATAAGATATAACAGTTGATATAACAATAGAAGATATAACAGTAACAGTATAGGAAACATATAACACATTTAAAAGTCCAGTTTTAGCAATTACCTTCCACAATCAAAAATGTTGTCGAATTATTTTGTGCAGCCGTATATGATATATAGATTTGGATATATACTACATAGCATGATAAAATTATGTTCATTTAGAAAATTCACATTTAGCAGTTTTCACCGATCGATGGAAATGCACTTGAAATCTTTTGTACGTATATTATCTAAAAACATTTGTATACACCCCATAATAAACTAAAATTTAATTCACGTAAAAAACACATAAGTCAACTTAAAACAAACTTCCAGCAATTACCAACCATAAACGACAATGTACCTTGTTCTTTGCGTAGCCCTGTATATGAATCTATTTACTTTGCGCAAACTTCTATAAGTATACTGACTATAGTTCAGAAGTAAAATGTGTAACACAATTAAAAACTACCCTAAGCAATTCACTCCCATAGTCTGTAATACTTACAAATTCCCTTATGTAGCCCTTTATTTGATCTACCGATTTTATACGCACCATATACTATGCAAAAATTTAGTTAAACTTAAAAACGCAAACCAATGTTGAAAACTCACTTATCACACATAGACTGTAATTATTGCACGTATACTGTAACCGATATCGTTTGTGTGTCCCTGTAATTGAACGATAAACGCAATGCATACCATACATTTCAGTAAGCAATTTACAGTGCACCTCAGTAATGCAGATAAATTTCATTACATTTGAAATAGTGAAACATGATTAAATTACACTGCAAACGATTTTTCCGCGTAGAATGATGTGCAACAGAATTCTTTTGTTTGACCATATTCTACAAAAAGCATGCTTTAGTGCGCTTCATAAATGTATATATATTTTATCCTGTTTCAAATGGCGTAGCATCATCAATATGCATTTGAAACGATTTTTCTCATTGACTGTAATGTAAACGGAATACTTTTGACTGTCCCTGTAAAAAATTATACTTGCTACACACTTCTTTTGCAATAGAGATCATGAGTAGTAGGATAGTGGGGGTTGAACAGCCACAGGCGCAATCCGCAATGTGCAGCTGCACATAAGATGTGCAGCAGACTCCTGCTTCACAGTATCTTTGTAGCGTTCCCATTTTCTTATCTCTTCATAACACTTGTTTTTTTTCTGTTAGTATATCTGGTATTATATTACAAAGCTATTATATATATATATATCTCTATATGTGTATACGTTTGTGTCTGTCTGTCTGGCCATACATCTGTTTATAACTATGTTTATATGTATTTGCATGTTAATAAATCATGCAATTTAAACTTAATTTTATTTAAAATTTAAAACTTATAAAAAGGTAAAAAAAAAAAAGAAAGAAAAAAGAAAAAAAAAAGTGAAAAAAAGTAAAGTAAAAAAAAAAAAAGTAAAATAAAAAAAAGTAAAATAAAATAAAAAAATTTAAAAAAATTTAAAAAGTTAAAACAAAAATCTTTAGAAAAAGTTTAAAAAAAATAATAAAAATGTTTTTAATCATTCTCGATCTAACTGCGAAAAAAAAAAGTTTTAAGGCAGTCACAAGTTAACAAACATGTTATAAATCTTTTAAAATTATTACTTTAACATTATTATTTAACATATCTCATAACTTATAAAAAAAATTTACTAAGCTTTTTGCGCATGGTTAACGTTTCAGATCGATTCAAAATCATTTTCTAATACTTTTGAACAAGGTAAACTGATATTAAAACATGGTAAACCGTTTTGAACAGTATAAACCTCATTAGACTGTGTGTGTGTGTATGTGCGTACGTGCGTGTAAGTACACATAGATAATGTTTTATCAGAAAGGTTTGTATAAAAGTTTTAAATAAGTACACAAAAATACAATTAACGCTTTTTATTAAAACAAAATAATTTACAGAAAAGGTTTATATACAGAAAGATATTTACAAATCAGCAATTTTCTTCTTCATTACAATCTTGGTTAATCTCATAATGTCCATACGCTAAGCTGGATATTCCATTATCTAAAATGTATCTCTTGTCATCAAAAGGACTTAGACTAATTTTATTTTGGGTTAATGTATATAAATTATGAGAATCCTGAGCGATCCTTATCTGTTTCTCCATGCTTGTTTTTTGTTGTTGGAGACACTCTAAGTAGTCTTCATGCTTGATTTTCTGTCGAACAATCTGCGTAGACACACTCTTTGCACCCTTTTTCTCGTCTTTAAAGGATTTTAGCGAGTACATTTTGGATTTCAGTCCGACAAACTCAAGGGCTAATTCACCATTAAGTTCATCCTTGAACTTGCCGAGAACTTTCTTATTATCCTCAGAGTATAAATCATGCGATTTCGGATACTCGGAGAAGTCAAACAAATTACGGTATTGTTCCATATCCTTATAAATATTGTTTGTTTGAATATGGTAAGTTAAGGAATCTGTATCAGTGAATAATAGGGTTGACCGATCTTTATATGTTTTCTTTATGAAGTTATAATGAAAATCATACATAACTAATTTAGAGAGTTCCAAAATAGCGAACCCAACATAGATAGGCCGATTCATTAAAATACTAGTTTTCAGTCGTTCTACAGCGGTTAAGTCTTCATCAAAGGTTTTAAATGATTTAAAAGTAGGCGAAGCTACTAATTTTTTGGCTCTTTTTTCACCATTACAAAGCACAATGTTTCTCCTTTTTCGAAGATTCTCCATTGTCTTCCCAAAAACAGAATTATTCAATAATTTAAAAAAGTCCTTTTCAAAGGAGGACTTAGCATTTTTACGTTTCTCAGTATTAAAATTAATATATTTCTGAAGCCAGGGTGTCTGTTTAAATTTTAGGGCTTTATGTACAGCTGTAATTTTTAAACCAAGTTCTAAATAAAATTTAAGATTACGATAATGGGTTATATAATTTCGTTTATTATTTAAATTAGGTATAAGTTTAGGGGTTCCCACGAATTTTCTATTGTTAAGTAAGCTTTTTGCATGATAAGACAACATAGATTCTTCTACAGTGATCCTCTCGGGAGCAACAGGGTATTCATTGTGCAGAAGGTGTAAATGTTTCGGGTATTCCAGGTCTACCTCGAAAAGATACCCAATTTCAGAGCTATCAGATAGCGATAGAACCCACTCTTCTGTGATATGACTTGTTTCACACCATTCAAAACCACCACAAGGTAAAAATTGGCTCATAGCCCACCCATATAAGTTATTGGCATCCCAGTACATTATGTAGCTGGCTGCCTCATTTTTCCTATAATCGGGTGTACCAGGTATGTTTGCTCGAGCGTATCTTTGACTAATCATACTGATACCGCCTCGTATACCATTTTCCACCATAGGCAGCATATCTATATCACTGAGCAACTCTAAAGGTGTTTCAGACATTTTCAAGCAAGCTTGCCATGCGAGTGAAGGTGCAGTGAACAGGTGAGCAGGATCAATTTCATAATACTGCTGACATAATTTTCTAAAGTTTTGAAATACGTCAGCAAGTAGTAGAACATCTGTCTTGACATACAAGTTGTGGTAATCACCAAGAGTTTTGATGTCAAATGTTTCCCATGCATTCTGGGCGTGTTGATACTCTTTTTCATCTATTGGCTCATTAGTCAAACTATTAAAAAATGCAGAAGGCGGTGGAAGCTGCTTTTCATTAAATTTTTCAAAAGAAGTGAAATAATCATAGGGGTAAACCCCTTTACGTATGAGTAAAGATAAATTATTATTTTGTGGGAAATTTTCTTCAAGTATAGCGAATTGCTCAGGTTGAAGGTTTTTAACAAGTTTTTCCAATGACGTGGGCAAAAATTGAAAAGAATCGATAAAAACCATCTGAATAGAAGATGTAGGCTTTCTGATTTTAAAAGTGATATAGTTTTCCATAGAAGTAGCAATTACATCGATTTCGTAATCTTTAAATTTTCCAAGCTTTGTCATAATATGATGACCATCATAGTTTTTCAAGTTATGGAATATAACAGGAATTGTTTTACACTGCTTATAATTCAAGTTACATTCCACATGTGCAGCTCCTCTGTACGCACCTGATAGGTGATCGTGGTCACGTGTGCGTTTCTCATCTAAAGTTTTCTTGCAAATATGACAAAACTCGGCTTCTCGAAATGCCTTTTCTTCCTCAGTAGAAAGCTTCATAGGTTTAATATTCATTAACTTTTGTCCTAAAATTTCCTTCTCTTGCATCATTCTGTTTAAAAAATGTTCAACGCAGTTTCTACCACGATATACCTGTGCTTTCTTCACACATGTTCCATCGGGTCCGATAATTACATAAGCATACCCACACGGTAAATGATAGGTTGTTTTCTCAGTATAGGATGCTTTAGAAGAGGGTGGGGCTGATGAAATAGGTATAAGTAGACTCTCAAAGTCTGCATAAATCGTATAGCCAACAGGATGTTGTAGGTGAATACCAGAAAACTTTAATATATTATCATTTTCATTAGGCATCTTTATAGCTTGCGCAACATGTCGAGAACAATATTCATTATGCTTATCTAATAGATCTTGTCTTGAAAATCGATGTAAACATCGATAACAATAGTAGGCAGCGGCTTTATGCTTGGTAAGATCACCTAAAAGTCTTGAAAAGCTTCTTATCAAACAATAGTGTTGCTTTTCACCATCACCAACTAATAACAAATTAATCACATCTTGGTCCTTCTTTTCAGATATATACAGGGGGTAAACTTCATCCTCTTCATATCCGAACACATTAACCCGTAAATTGTTGAGTTGTTCAATAACAGGTATCTTCTGAAGGGGTATAGGACATTCGACATTGCCTAATTTAATATCATGTTCAAAAGGTCGATAATGTGAAACACGTTCAGGCTTTTTTGTAAAATCTAAGTTCAGTTTAAAAGCCAAAAGGCACCACACTAAGCATTTATTGTCTTCGTTTTTTATATTCAACACTGCTTTTTTATTATCCAGTTTTTTTAGATAGAGGAATGTAAGAGCTCGCAGCAAGGGGATGATATTTAGCAATCTTAAGTTCTAAATGATGAATTTTCCTCAGTTTCCAACCAGAGCCTCTTTGCACAAATTCTTCAAAGGATTTAATAATCTTCGAAAATCCTTCTTCAATATGTTGTGATATAGTAACTTCTGTAAGTTCGATCATACACGAACATCGAAAATAAGATTGAATTTCTTCAAATTCCTCATTATCAGTCAGACGTTCAAGTGCTATTTTCTCTATCATATACCATTTAATTGCACCTTTTTCACGAATTTCACTTATTAAACGTTCCTGTATTTCAGTTCGTAAATGTCTATGAAATACCTCTAAATCACTTTCCTCACGTTCATCAGGATGCAAAATCACTGTTTTAAACACATTAAGTGCATCAGAATGCTTTATGTTTTTCGACTTTACATTAGATAAACTTATTTTACGTTTTACACTCACAAGAGGTGCGCGAGAGTGCTGGGTGCGTACATGTTGTCTCTGTTCATAATTTCGCCCGAATACTTTATCACAATCATGGCAAGGGAATGTTGAATTCTGATGTAACTTTAAATGATACTTTAAATTATCCTTACGTGTAAAAACTTGATCACATGTATCACATTTTAATGTAGACTGACCATCGACATTATGGGTTTGTAAATGTCTTATCAAGTCTGATTTCCTTCCAAAACACTTTCCACAGGTTTTACAGATATGCGACTTCTCATTAAGATGAATCTTAACATGTTGATTTAAATTAGTGTATGTTGAAAAGACTTTATCACAGAGGGGACAAGCATGCTTCTTCTCCACATTCATAGGGGTCACAGTCTTTAGAGAAATATCTTCCTCAGGTAATAACTCAAAATCCAAAGGACTTTGAGATAAAGTATCCATTTCTGTAGAAACTTCAGAGAATCCATCATTCTGTAACGATCCGACACTATCATGTGTTTTTAAATGTCTCTGCAGACTTGATTTCCGCCCAAAAGACTTCTGACATTTTGCACAAGTATATAATTTCTCATCAGAATGAGTTTTCATATGTTGACTCAAATTAAAAGGAGTTGAGAATGTCTTATTACAGGTAAGACAGGTAAACATCTTCTTAACAGGTGCAGGATCTCCCACAGACATGGCTTCAACGATAGGTATGAAAACATTCATATTATAGAAACAATTAAAAACTTTAACTCTTAAAAGCAAACAACAATCTTCTCAAACGAATCACGCTGATAAAAAGCGGGAGCACTTTAAAACACGTCTAATCACTAGCGGTATGAATCATCAAATGATGAAAATCATAATTTCCCCCCCCTATTTATACCAAACCATACACCCCCACGACTCAAAGTCAAAGTTGTAGTATTGTTTGATACGGCTGTTATCAAAACCTAACATATTATGTCACGCTCTACATGCTTTCTTCTAATTTTTGAAATATAACATAATTATTGCATAATCTCCAATGTATAAAAAATTAAATTATTTAAATTAAAATTATTTAATCTCACATAAGCAGTAAAACTTAATGTATAGTTCTGGGTCTTTTAAGGTCACTCCTTATCAACACTAACTAAACGAACCCACACTTCAGTGACGTCACAAGTCTTATATAAACTCCCAATCAGGATAAGATTAACTGATAAGCATTCGTATTAATCAGGCATTGCTCTTCAAGACATCGCATGATACGGTTGTGTGTTCAAGAAGCTGCTGTGTAAGGTAGGAACAGTTTATTTATTATAATATGATTTTAAATTTCTTGGGTAGATGTTAGAATTTTAGTATTTTAAAATGTTCATACTAAACGATGTGATTATGATATAATTATACTCATGTTTGTGATAAATGCAAGTGTGATAACTTGTTTATCATACTAAATCTAAAATCATAATCTAAAAGGAATTAACGAGAATTTATATAATTTTAATATTAAACTATAAAAATTTCTAAAGTGATTCAATAAAATACAAGTGAATTATCGAGGAAAAGTGCAAAGTTTATCAATTTACATGGGTGTTAAATACGTTTTCAAGCCTTATCATAAGTAACAGTTTAATTAATGTGACCTATTTGATTTGTTATAGGTTTAACTAATCAAGATGATTACACAAGATTTAAGATATTTGTGAAAGGAACCACGTGATTTTTAATTTTGTCTGATCAGTTTCAATCATATCGAGAAAGATAATGTTAACTTTTCGTGATTATCTTGAAATAGACAGCTTTCACTAAAGTGTATTTTAGAATTCTAAACTCCAATTTTAATCTGTCAGGACACAAAGTCTATGTTGGAATTTTTCTGAGAACAACTCTGTGTTTGTATTTTTATACCATTTTGAACTATACGAGCTTTTGCTAAGTATGTGTTTCGATTTCAATGAAGAAATAAGTGATCAACCGACTTTTTTGAGGGTGTGTTAATACAATCATGTGACTTTTTAAGTCAATAAATGTTAATACTTTAAGACGAGTGCCCCCTTATCATTAAATGTACTAATAATACCATACTTCGCTATCGTAGTGAAAGGTTATGTTTTTCGGTTAAGTTAGCTTACACTTAAGTAATTATGGAACAAACCATACACTCTCACGCCTTAAATGTTGGCGATGAAACGAGCTTAACGTGTCAAACTATAAAATAAACATATTCTTAATATTATTTTTATTCAAAATTAATGTAATCTATCATTCTTATACGAAATATCTTGTATTCTTAATACTATTTTCATTTTTAAAAAATCCATACTTCTGTTCAAAAATAAAATAATCGATCATTCTTATACACAATATATTGAATAACATCACTTATTAAAAAGTTAAATGCGCACACGCTTTCGTAAAATATAAACACAATTTTTTATCCCAAGAAATATCTTCATTTTTCTTCATTTAGCAATCAGATAAAAAATAGAGCTAATTCACATTATTCCACAAAATATGGCATAACAAAAGAATCTTACAGAAATTCCAGAAAATTCTATACTTCTACATTGGAAAATCGTCAATATTCAAATCTTAATGCTATAAAACGCACAAAACAATCCTTATCGGAGAGTATTTCCGATAAAAATATCATATCAGGAAGACTCAAATTCGAAATTTTACATCTAAGGTCAATACCAATCGCCGAGCGCAGAATGATGAAACTAAGAATTTTAATTTAAAAAGTTACTTCTAAAATATCTCATAGATGGCGCTGATGAAAAAAATTAATTCAAAACTTGTTTAAAACACTTTAAAAATTTAAATCAAACTTCGAACTAACACCGACTTGTAGAACATTCACTTATAAATATTTTAAGATATTGGTTACTTCTAAAAAAATCTCATAGATGGCACTGCTAAATTTTATTTTAAAGCTTTTTTAAAATACTTTAAAAAATTTAAATCTAACTTTAAATTAAAACCGAGTACTAAAACAATCACCAACAGTTATAAATAATTTAATATATTGGATACTTCTAAAAAAATCCCATAGATGGCGCTGTTGAAAAATTTATTCAAAAATTCTCAAAAACAGTTTATAAAATTTAAATCTAACTTCAAACTATTACCGAGTACTAAAACAATCTCTTACAGATATGGATCATTTAAAATATATCTATTTTTACTTCTAAAAAAGCTCACAGAGGGCGCTATTTTAAAAAAAATTCCAAACTTATAAAAAATTAATTCAAAACTGTTTTAATACATTTCTACAAAAAATTCAATTAAAATACCTTCTAACACATAGTAGTATATAAGTGAGAGTTCAGCATCAGCAGCAGGTGCAAGGTGCAAGGTGCAGTCGATCTTAAAACTCTCACTTATATACTACTATGTGTTAGAAGGTATTTTAATTGAATTTTTTGTAGAAATGTATTATATATTTTAAATGATCCATATCTGTAAGAGATTGTTTTAGTACTCGGTAATAGTTTGAAGTTAGATTTAAATTTTATAAACTGTTTTTGAGAATTTTTGAATAAATTTTTCAACAGCGCCATCTATGGGATTTTTTTAGAAGTATCCAATATATTAAATTATTTATAACTGTTGGTGATTGTTTTAGTACTCGGTTTTAATTTAAAGTTAGATTTAAATTTTTTAAAGTATTTTAAAAAAGCTTTAAAATAAAATTTAGCAGCGCCATCTATGAGATTTTTTTAGAAGTAACCAATATCTTAAAATATTTATAAGTGAATGTTCTACAAGTCGGTGTTAGTTCGAAGTTTGATTTAAATTTTTAAAGTGTTTTAAACAAGTTTTGAATTAATTTTTTTCATCAGCGCCATTTATGAGATATTTTAGAAGTAACTTTTTAAATTAAAATTCTTAGTTTCATCATTCTGCGCTCGGCGATTGGTATTGACCTTAGATGTAAAATTTCGAATTTGAGTCTTCCTGATATGATATTTTTATCGGAAATACTCTCCGATAAGGATTGTTTTGTGCGTTTTATAGCATTAAGATTTGAATATTGACGATTTTCCAATGTAGAAGTATAGAATTTTCTGGAATTTCTGTAAGATTCTTTTGTTATGCCATATTTTGTGGAATAATGTAAATTATCTCTATTTTTTATCTGATTGCTAAATGAAGAAAAATAAAGATATTTCTTGGGATAAAAAATTGTGTTTATATTTTACGAAAGCGTGTGCGCATTTAACTTTTTAATAAGTGATGTTATTCAATATATTGTGTATAAGAATGATCGATTATTTTATTTTTGAATAGAAGTATGGATTTTTTTAAAATGAAAATAGTATTAAGAATACAAGATATTTCGTATAAGAATGATAGATTACATTAATTTTGAATAAAAATAATATTAAGAATATGTTTATTTTATAGTTTGACACGTTAAGCTGGTTTCATCGCCAACATTTAAGGCGTGAGAGTGTATGGTTTGTTCCATAATTACTTAAGTGTAAGCTAACTTAACCGAAAAACATAACCTTTCACTACGATAGCGAAGTATGGTATTATTAGTACATTTAATGATAAGGGGGCACTCGTCTTAAAGTATTAACATTTATTGACTTAAAAAGTCACATGATTGTATTAACACACCCTCAAAAAAGTCGGTTGATCACTTATTTCTTCATTGAAATCGAAACACATACTTAGCAAAAGCTCGTATAGTTCAAAATGGTATAAAAATACAAACACAGAGTTGTTCTCAGAAAAATTCCAACATAGACTTTGTGTCCTGACAGATTAAAATTGGAGTTTAGAATTCTAAAATACACTTTAGTGAAAGCTGTCTATTTCAAGATAATCACGAAAAGTTAACATTATCTTTCTCGATATGATTGAAACTGATCAGACAAAATTAAAAATCACGTGGTTCCTTTCACAAATATCTTAAATCTTGTGTAATCATCTTGATTAGTTAAACCTATAACAAATCAAATAGGTCACATTAATTAAACTGTTACTTATGATAAGGCTTGAAAACGTATTTAACACCCATGTAAATTGATAAACTTTGCACTTTTCCTCGATAATTCACTTGTATTTTATTGAATCACTTTAGAAATTTTTATAGTTTAATATTAAAATTATATAAATTCTCGTTAATTCCTTTTAGATTATGATTTTAGATTTAGTATGATAAACAAGTTATCACACTTGCATTTATCACAAACATGAGTATAATTATATCATAATCACATCGTTTAGTATGAACATTTTAAAATACTAAAATTCTAACATCTACCCAAGAAATTTAAAATCATAATATAATAAATAAACTGTTCCTACCTTACACAGCAGCTTCTTGAACACACAACCGTATCATGCAATGTCTTGAAGAGCAATGCCTGATTAATACGAATGCTTATCAGTTAATCTTATCCTGATTGGGAGTTTATATAAGACTTGTGACGTCACTGAAGTGTGGGTTCGTTTAGTTAGTGTTGATAAGGAGTGACCTTAAAAGACCCAGAACTATACATTAAGTTTTACTGCTTATGTGAGATTAAATAATTTTAATTTAAATAATTTAATTTTTTATACATTGGAGATTATGCAATAATTATGTTATATTTCAAAAATTAGAAGAAAGCATGTAGAGCGTGACATAATATGTTAGGTTTTGATAACAGCCGTATCAAACAATACTACAACTTTGACTTTGAGTCGTGGGGGTGTATGGTTTGGTATAAATAGGGGGGGGAAATTATGATTTTCATCATTTGATGATTCATACCGCTAGTGATTAGACGTGTTTTAAAGTGCTCCCGCTTTTTATCAGCGTGATTCGTTTGCTTTTAAGAGTTAAAGTTTTTAATTGTTTCTATAATATGAATGTTTTCATACCTATCGTTGAAGCCATGTCTGTGGGAGATCCTGCACCTGTTAAGAAGATGTTTACCTGTCTTACCTGTAATAAGACATTCTCAACTCCTTTTAATTTGAGTCAACATATGAAAACTCATTCTGATGAGAAATTATATACTTGTGCAAAATGTCAGAAGTCTTTTGGGCGGAAATCAAGTCTGCAGAGACATTTAAAAACACATGATAGTGTCGGATCGTTACAGAATGATGGATTCTCTGAAGTTTCTACAGAAATGGATACTTTATCTCAAAGTCCTTTGGATTTTGAGTTATTACCTGAGGAAGATATTTCTCTAAAGACTGTGACCCCTATGAATGTGGAGAAGAAGCATGCTTGTCCCCTCTGTGATAAAGTCTTTTCAACATACACTAATTTAAATCAACATGTTAAGATTCATCTTAATGAGAAGTCGCATATCTGTAAAACCTGTGGAAAGTGTTTTGGAAGGAAATCAGACTTGATAAGACATTTACAAACCCATAATGTCGATGGTCAGTCTACATTAAAATGTGATACATGTGATCAAGTTTTTACACGTAAGGATAATTTAAAGTATCATTTAAAGTTACATCAGAATTCAACATTCCCTTGCCATGATTGTGATAAAGTATTCGGGCGAAATTATGAACAGAGACAACATGTACGCACCCAGCACTCTCGCGCACCTCTTGTGAGTGTAAAACGTAAAATAAGTTTATCTAATGTAAAGTCGAAAAACATAAAGCATTCTGATGCACTTAATGTGTTTAAAACAGTGATTTTGCATCCTGATGAACGTGAGGAAAGTGATTTAGAGGTATTTCATAGACATTTACGAACTGAAATACAGGAACGTTTAATAAGTGAAATTCGTGAAAAAGGTGCAATTAAATGGTATATGATAGAGAAAATAGCACTTGAACGTCTGACTGATAATGAGGAATTTGAAGAAATTCAATCTTATTTTCGATGTTCGTGTATGATCGAACTTACAGAAGTTACTATATCACAACATATTGAAGAAGGATTTTCGAAGATTATTAAATCCTTTGAAGAATTTGTGCAAAGAGGCTCTGGTTGGAAACTGAGGAAAATTCATCATTTAGAACTTAAGATTGCTAAATATCATCCCCTTGCTGCGAGCTCTTACATTCCTCTATCTAAAAAAACTGGATAATAAAAAAGCAGTGTTGAATATAAAAAACGAAGACAATAAATGCTTAGTGTGGTGCCTTTTGACTTTTAAACTGAACTTAGATTTTACAAAAAAGCCTGAACGTGTTTCACATTATCGACCTTATGAACATGATATTAAATTAGGCAATGTCGAATGTCCTATACCCCTTCAGAAGATACCTGTTATTGAACAACTCAACAATTTACGGGTTAATGTGTTCGGATATGAAGAGGATGAAGTTTACCCCCTGTATATATCTGAAAAGAAGGACCAAGATGTGATTAATTTGTTATTAGTTGGTGATGGTGAAAAGCAACACTATTGTTTGATAAGAAGCTTTTCAAGACTTTTAGGTGATCTTACCAAGCATAAAGCCGCTGCCTACTATTGTTATCGATGTTTACATCGATTTTCAAGACAAGATCTATTAGATAAGCATAATGAATATTGTTCTCGACATGTTGCGCAAGCTATAAAGATGCCTAATGAAAATGATAATATATTAAAGTTTTCTGGTATTCACCTACAACATCCTGTTGGCTATACGATTTATGCAGACTTTGAGAGTCTACTTATACCTATTTCATCAGCCCCACCCTCTTCTAAAGCATCCTATACTGAGAAAACAACCTATCATTTACCGTGTGGGTATGCTTATGTAATTATCGGACCCGATGGAACATGTGTGAAGAAAGCACAGGTATATCGTGGTAGAAACTGCGTTGAACATTTTTTAAACAGAATGATGCAAGAGAAGGAAATTTTAGGACAAAAGTTAATGAATATTAAACCTATGAAGCTTTCTACTGAGGAAGAAAAGGCATTTCGAGAAGCCGAGTTTTGTCATATTTGCAAGAAAACTTTAGATGAGAAACGCACACGTGACCACGATCACCTATCAGGTGCGTACAGAGGAGCTGCACATGTGGAATGTAACTTGAATTATAAGCAGTGTAAAACAATTCCTGTTATATTCCATAACTTGAAAAACTATGATGGTCATCATATTATGACAAAGCTTGGAAAATTTAAAGATTACGAAATCGATGTAATTGCTACTTCTATGGAAAACTATATCACTTTTAAAATCAGAAAGCCTACATCTTCTATTCAGATGGTTTTTATCGATTCTTTTCAATTTTTGCCCACGTCATTGGAAAAACTTGTTAAAAACCTTCAACCTGAGCAATTCGCTATACTTGAAGAAAATTTCCCACAAAATAATAATTTATCTTTACTCATACGTAAAGGGGTTTACCCCTATGATTATTTCACTTCTTTTGAAAAATTTAATGAAAAGCAGCTTCCACCGCCTTCTGCATTTTTTAATAGTTTGACTAATGAGCCAATAGATGAAAAAGAGTATCAACACGCCCAGAATGCATGGGAAACATTTGACATCAAAACTCTTGGTGATTACCACAACTTGTATGTCAAGACAGATGTTCTACTACTTGCTGACGTATTTCAAAACTTTAGAAAATTATGTCAGCAGTATTATGAAATTGATCCTGCTCACCTGTTCACTGCACCTTCACTCGCATGGCAAGCTTGCTTGAAAATGTCTGAAACACCTTTAGAGTTGCTCAGTGATATAGATATGCTGCCTATGGTGGAAAATGGTATACGAGGCGGTATCAGTATGATTAGTCAAAGATACGCTCGAGCAAACATACCTGGTACACCCGATTATAGAAAAAATGAGGCAGCCAGCTACATAATGTACTGGGATGCCAATAACTTATATGGGTGGGCTATGAGCCAATTTTTACCTTGTGGTGGTTTTGAATGGTGTGAAACAAGTCATATCACAGAAGAGTGGGTTCTATCGCTATCTGATAGCTCTGAAATTGGGTATCTTTTCGAGGTAGACCTGGAATACCCGAAACATTTACACCTTCTGCACAATGAATACCCTGTTGCTCCCGAGAGGATCACTGTAGAAGAATCTATGTTGTCTTCTCATGCAAAAAGCTTACTTAACAATAGAAAATTCGTGGGAACCCCTAAACTTATACCTAATTTAAATAATAAACGAAATTATATAACCCATTATCGTAATCTTAAATTTTATTTAGAACTTGGTTTAAAAATTACAGCTGTACATAAAGCCCTAAAATTTAAACAGACACCCTGGCTTCAGAAATATATTAATTTTAATACTGAGAAACGTAAAAATGCTAAGTCCTCCTTTGAAAAGGACTTTTTTAAATTATTGAATAATTCTGTTTTTGGGAAGACAATGGAGAATCTTCGAAAAAGGAGAAACATTGTGCTTTGTAATGGTGAAAAAAGAGCCAAAAAATTAGTAGCTTCGCCTACTTTTAAATAATTTAAAACCTTTGATGAAGACTTAACCGCTGTAGAACGACTGAAAACTAGTATTTTAATGAATAGGCCTATCTATGTTGGGTTCGCTATTTTGGAACTCTCTAAATTAGTTATGTATGATTTTCATTATAACTTCATAAAGAAAACATATAAAGATCGGTCAACCCTATTATTCACTGATACAGATTCCTTAACTTACCATATTCAAACAAACAATATTTATAAGGATATGGAACAATACCGTAATTTGTTTGACTTCTCCGAGTATCCGAAATCGCATGATTTATACTCTGAGGATAATAAGAAAGTTCTCGGCAAGTTCAAGGATGAACTTAATGGTGAATTAGCCCTTGAGTTTGTCGGACTGAAATCCAAAATGTACTCGCTAAAATCCTTTAAAGACGAGAAAAAGCGTGCAAAGGGTGTGTCTACGCAGATTGTTCGACAGAAAATCAAGCATGAAGACTACTTAGAGTGTCTCCAACAACAAAAAACAAGCATGGAGAAACAGATAAGGATCGCTCAGGATTCTCATAATTTATATACATTAACCCAAAATAAAATTAGTCTAAGTCCATTTGATGACAAGAGATACATTTTAGATAATGGAATATCCAGCTTAGCGTATGGACATTATGAGATTAACCAAGATTGTAATGAAGAAGAAAATTGCTGATTTGTAAATATCTTTCTGTATATAAACCTTTTCTGTAAATTATTTTGTTTTAATAAAAAGCGTTAATTGTATTTTTGTGTACTTATTTAAAACTTTTATACAAACCTTTCTGATAAAACATTATCTATGTGTACTTACACGCACGTACGCACATACACACACACACAGTCTAATGAGGTTTATACTGTTCAAAACGGTTTACCATGTTTTAATATCAGTTTACCTTGTTCAAAAGTATTAGAAAATGATTTTGAATCGATCTGAAACGTTAACCATGCGCAAAAAGCTTAGTAAATTTTTTTTATAAGTTATGAGATATGTTAAATAATAATGTTAAAGTAATAATTTTAAAAGATTTATAACATGTTTGTTAACTTGTGACTGTCTTAAAACTTTTTTTTTTTCGCAGTTAAATCGAGAATGATTAAAAACATTTTTATTATTTTTTTTAAACTTTTTCTAAAGATTTTTGTTTTAACTTTTTAAATTTTTTTTAATTTTTTTATTTTATTTTACTTTATTTTATTTTACTTTTTTTTTTTACTTTATTTTTTTTTACTTTACTTTTTTTCACTTTTTTTTTTCTTTTTTCTTTCTTTTTTTTTTTTACCTTTTTATAAGTTTTAAATTTTAAATAAAATTAAGTTTAAATTGCATGATTTATTAACATGCAAATACATATAAACATAGTTATAAACAGATGTATGGCCAGACAGACAGACACAAACGTATACACATATAGAGAGATATATATATATAATAGCTTTGTAATATAATACCAGATATACTAACAGAAAAAAAACAAGTGTTATGAAGAGATAAGAAAATGGGAACGCTACAAAGATACTGTGAAGCAGGAGTCTGCTGCACATCTTATGTGCAGCTGCACATTGCGGATTGCGCCTGTGGCCGTTCAACCCCCACTATCCTACTACTATCATGCTTAAGTAAACGACAATAACATACAAAAATTTCAGGGTAATCCGAGTTTATTTATGAGACTTAGAGCACTGACGGACAGACGACAGACGGTCAGACAAACCGAAGTCATAAACACTTTTCAACTATTTTAGGGTCTGAAATGTTTTTCACCTGGATTGACGTGACGTGCCAAGTTTGATATATTTTTTTTATTCTAGGTTTTTGCATGTAGATTTCAAATATCTTAGGTGCCAATTTTTTCTCACACTTTTTTGAGGTAATTTTCAACATGTCGTCCATGATAGCTGCAATTTACTGACTTCTTTAATATTTACATTAAAATAATTAAAATTACAGACATTACATTACAATTACATAAAACATTCAAAACATATTAAAATTGGGCGTTTCGGATTTACATGAAAATCCCTCATCAACAAACATTTTACTTAACGTAAGTCACAGTTCAATCAACACATTGAAAATGCAACGTATAAAAATGCCGAGGCCAAAGGCACAGTTATATTAACACGGAGTATTCATTCGGGATTGCACCTGCTACGTTAAGAGGTAAATCTGTAATTTTCGTGTACCATGCTTCTAAGAAAGTACGAGTTCTGTAGTCGCTGCATCTCGATCTGATTACAAAAATTTAGCAAAATCTGGAAAATAGTCAGTTTTTATTGCATGATCCACTATTTTGGAATTTAAATTTTTATTTTGAATTGCACATCTGTGCTCCTTTAATCTTACATCAAGTGTTCGACCTGTCACCCCTATGTAGATCGCATTGCATTGTTGGCATTGAATACCATAAACTACATCTTTAAACTGAGAACTGGGATATTTATGTTTAACCACCGAGACGAACATGTTTGGGTCGTAGGTAGCATCTTTCGTTAGCTTAAACGTCCCGAGCCCACCCTCCCCACCCTTCGGTGTCTTTAATTTATGTATTTTTCCTTTTAAATTTGTTCGGTAACAATTCTTTCTTTTTTTCTTTTCTATTTAGATTCTAAGGCATACGGGTCGCACGCAAGGACATTTCACGGTGCTCTTGGCCGCTTAGCAGCGGCAGCGCTCCGCGCAAGAGACTCTACTATGCAGACGTAGATGCGGTTGCGCACGGAAATTGGCCGCTCACCGCGGCGGTTGACCCGCCTACCCCCCCAACCGCCACCTTTTCATTTCTATTTAGAGTCTAAGGCATACGGGTCGCTCGTAAGGACATTTCACGGTGCTCTTGGCCGCTTAGCAGCGGCAGCGCTCCGCGCAAGAGACTCTACTATGCAGACGTAGATGCGGTTGCGCACGGAAATTGGCCGCTCACCGCGGCGGTTGACCCGCCCACCCCCCCAGCCGCCACTTTTTCTTTTCTATTTAGAATCTAAGGCATACGGGTCGCACGTAAGGACGTTTCATGGTGCTCTTGGCCGCTTGGCAGCGGCAGCGCTCCGCGCAAGAGACTCTACTATACAGACGTAGGTGCGGTTGCGCACGGAAATTGGCCGCTCACTGCGGCGGTTGACCCCCACCCCCCAACTGCCACTTTTTCTTTTCTATTTAGAGTCTAAGGCATACGGATCGCACGTAAGGACGTTTCACGGTGCTCTTGGCCGCTTAGCCAAGAGCACTAGAGACTCTAGTATGCGGACGTAGGTGCGGTTGCGCACGGAAATTGGCCGCTCAACACGGCGGTTGACTCACCCACTCACCACCAACCGCCACCAAGACGAACATGTTTGGGTCGTAGGTAGGATCTTTCGGTAACTTAAACGTCTCAAACCCACCCTTATCGCTCTTCGGAGTCTTTAATTTATGTATTTTTCCTTTTAAATTTGTCCGGTATCAATTCTTTCTTTTTTTTTTCTTTTCCATTTAGAGTCTAATGCATACGGGTCGCACGTAAGGACGTTTGACAGTGCTCTTGGCCGCATAGCAGCGGCAGCGCTTTGCGCAAGAGACTCTAGTATATGGGACGTAGGTGCGGTATGACTCGGTGTAACATAAATATCCCAGTTCTCAGTTTAAAGATGTAGTTTATGGTATTCCATGCCAACAATGCAATGCGATCTATATAAGGGAGACAGGTCGAACACTTGAGGTAGTGCATTTCAAAATAAAAATTCAAATTCGAAAATAGTGGATCATGCAATAAAAACGGACAATTTTCCAGATTTTGCTAAATCTTTTGTAATCAGATCTAGGGGCAGCGACTACAGAACTCGTACTTTCTTAGAAGCATGGTATATGAAAATTACAGGTTTACCTCTTAATGAAGCAGGTGCAATCCCGAATGAATACTCCATGTTATTATAACTGTAACTTTGGCCTCGACATTTTGTTACGTTGCATTTTCTATGTGTTGATATTTTTGAACTGTGACTTACGTTAAGAAAAATGTTTGTTGATGAGGGATTTTCATGTAAATCCGAAACGTCCAATTTTAATATGTTTCTAATGTTTTATGTAATTGTAATGTAATGTCTGTAATTTTAATGATTTTAATATAAATATAAATATGTTCAGACGTAAATATTTTTGTTTACTTCAATTCTTTAGTATTTGTTTGTCCAGTATATCAAATTTTATGTTTTGGGGGTCAAGAAATATAAATCTACAATCAAAATAGGCTTAAATTGAATTATTTATTATATATTTATAAATTTATTAACATAATTACTAATATTGCTTGTGAAAGCTATGTGTTCTCTGGAAGATAATTACTCATACTAGTGACTGTGTTAAAATTTGTAAATACACAATTAATTGTTTAGTGTGCTTGAAAGGGGGATAATTATGTCAAATACCTGGAATAGACAACCTCGAAAAACTGAAACAATACAATAGAAAGCGAGCAAAATTTGGTGAGTCAAAGTTAGCTCCACTCTGTGGATGAATAGCAGATGAGTAATTTTTGTCCCGATATCGTAGTTCTTGCTGCAAAGAAATCGTACATGTTCAAAAATTTCAGAAAGCTCAAAAACGATTTCACGAATCTTCACCCATGCCAGCAAAAAAGAGTCGTCCTTCCACGTCATCATTCGAGATGGGTAATGGTAGTGAAGGTGCTAAATCTACACAAAACCTCGAACGTGTTAAAGAGAAGCTGTGTATATTTCAACGTACAACACCGAACGAGTGTGAATTATTTTTTGTTTCTACCAAAAATATGGGAAAGACATTCCTATTCATTAAAGAAAATGCAGAAAATAATAACATTTGTGCAGCACTGTCAAGATAAATGAACCACTTGATTGCAGGGCTTTGGATATAACATATCATCGTGACTGTGTGCGCCATGAAGAAAGGTTTTGTCCACGAAAGATCAAAAAGAAAGAAGTTCCTAATAGTAGCGCTTACTTGATTGCTGATTGACATAGTGAATATTATTAAATGTTCTTCGTCTTCTCGAGCAATTATTACAATGAATGCAGTTAATGAAATTACGTTACTTTCTGAGTTTGGAATACTTAAGGCAACTGGAATACACAAGAAGCACTTGAAACAACTGATCTACACATATTCCTGAGCTAGAATTTATTAAGTCCCCTACCGTATATGAAACTGAACAAATGGTGAGAATGGTGGTATTGTCAGAAAAAGTGACAGATCTCCGCGAAACTGCAAGTAGTGAAGAGATAGAGATTAAATGTCTCGTAAAGCAGCAGACGTTTTGAGAAGTGTAATTAGTTGCAACACTAAAGGCATAGAGTTTCACATGACTATCGTTTTGGAATGCGATGAATTTCTCTTTGAAACACTGCCACATTCAACAGAGATTATATCCCTGCAAGAAAAATGCAACTCACGACGTGAGAAATTGCACAATTGTGAAGTTGAAGCTACAACTTTGTTTGAAGATATCAAAGCAGTAGTTGAAAAAGTTTATCTTCCACATATTACACAATGCAGTGGTGATATTGGAAGGTTTCTTCTACAGTATATGAACGAATTTGTATCTCTGTTGCGTTTTATCCGTGCTACTCACCAGGGAGTTCTGGCATTGCATCTCGCATCATTAAAAAACCAAATCAAGTATTATTTTGCTCATGGCTTATTTCATTATGCAAGACACATTCCAGTATACATAGCACAGATGAAGGACCTTAAAAGAACATATCCAGAAGTATCTATACTTCTGGATATATTCTATTAAGGTTCTTCAGGTCCTTTAAGGATGCTCTTGAATCGGGTAGTTTTGCAGTATACAAATCCAATGTGCCGTTTACAAAACTATTTGCAGACACCAAGTAGGAACAAAAAATCAAAGACCTGAAGAACATTGGTGGAGTTATTAGTTTAACTCAGTATGAAAGCGCTGTCGAAAGGTATTGCTTGTTTGCACCAGAAATATTATGCATTGTTTCAAGTTTCTTTGAAAAGTACTGTCCAAATAAACTCTCTCAGCAGCCCAGGAAACACTACCAAGTACCAAGATCATTATTTTCTTATGATGGGTGTCTTCATGTGACAAAAGTTCATTTATTGCAGAAATAGAACAATATAACTGTTCTCCCATACTTGAATCATTAGAATCCTAGATGACTTCTCTGATAGAAAAAGTGTGTTATAGATGGAACGGCAATCGTTCAATCAGTAAAAAAAAACACCTGCCATGAAAACTTGTGAAGACTTCGCAAATGCTTTCACAAATATCTTTATGAAAATGACAAATGGACACTAAGGGGAGAATAATATTTGACCAATATCTTGAGCATTCATTGAAGGAGCAAACACGTAAGAAACGATTTGGGGAGACAGAACCTATTAGATTTATCACCAATGTAACGTTGGTGTCATTCAAGACGTTTCTTTCATACAATGAAACAAAATCACAACTGACCGAGTATCTCGGGAATAAATTACAACAGGTTTTTGCTGCTAGTGAGAAGAAAATAATTGTAGTTGTTTTTGGCAGTAAGGCATACAGTAAGCACATGAATGTTTTCGATTCAGATTTATGTGATCATACACATGATGAAGCTTACACCGTTATACTTCTTCATGTACTTGATATATTATCATGTACTTGGAGTGAACCATCATGATAATTGTGAGGTTGATGTGTTTTTGCAAGATACTGACATTTTCAAATTGCTGATTGACTTGGTTTCAAGTCACCTAGTAAATAATTAAATTAATTTCGTTATGGGTCGAGGCAACAAACACAGAAAAATTAATATTAATGAAAGATGTTGAGCAATAGGTGTTCATATAAGCAAAGGCCTACAAAAACCCTCGATCAACAATATCCCCACTTATTGGTACTGATTTAGAAATAAATGGCGAAGAAGCAATTTTTCCAGTCAATTGCCTGGAGTTACTTGCGCCAAAAGGAGTTATTGAACTGGTGAAATGTAGGTGAAAGAGAACGTGTACAGTTGTGAAAAGTTCTTGCTTAAAGAATTCTCTGGTCTGTACTGCCCTCTGCAAATGCAGTGACTGTAACAATACAAAGGAATATCAATGTAACCACATCGACAATAGTGATTCAGAAGAGGATGTGTAACATCCTAGTACCGTATACAGTGTGATTCATAAATATCGAAACAATAGGCTATCTCCTTAAATATTGCCCTTACGCACATACTTCCAATTGCAAAGTTTCATAAAAAAAGGTGCAAAATTTTATGAGATAGGTTGCAACTCCCTATTTGAGAAAATACAAAAATTAAATTTTTATACGGTCCCCGTAGGATAAAATTTCCAATTAGGAAATTTTTCCTTAACCATTTCTGAATTAAACAAAAAAAAATTCATCTTGATATCTGCAAAATTTACAGAGATATTAAAATCCAAAATTCGTGACTTACACCACTTACGCATACCTCTGACAGACGCGATATCAGTTCATTTGAAATGTATGTTAGGAATCGACCATAAATTTACACATTATTAAAAGTCGATCTAAGACAATGCCTTAACTTTTAGATATAAAATAACAGCGTATAAGATTTTTGCGTTAAACGTGATTCAGAAATATGCTAGAGGTCTGCATGAGCCCGTTCTTGGCGACAGGGCCGTCACCGGCGCGACCCGCTGGTCGGGTCGTGCCAACCCGTGTTTTTATTGTTCTTAGGACGTGTCGGACTGGTAATAAGTTTTGTAAAAATAGTAATAGAGATAATGAAACTTCTGTTAAGGGAATCATTGGAAATATATTTTAATATATTACACAGAAATATTTTCAAAAATCTACTTTTTGCTATACAGCTTCAAAAGTTATGTTTTTAAACCTATTTTTCATTTATTTCAAACGAAATTGGTTTTTAAAAATAAATCTTTATTCGAATGCAATAGTCTAATAGTATAAATAATCCTTAAATTTTCTATTGCGTATTTTTTGAATTCCCAGTTATCTTCCGTTATAAGTGTGTTTATTTTACCCAGGTTTAATACGCTCGAACCAGAAACTCTTTTAAGAAATTCAGTTGAATAACTTCGACTTAAAACCTTTAAATTAAATAAGTCAAAGATTCATTAAATACATTTTCTGGTTTTAAAGTTGTTAACTGGTTCAAATTAATCTACATATTACGGAGAATTAATGGGAGGTTTGGCAGCAATGTTTTTGTCATGCAAACACATAGTAATCTAAAATATACCGTAAATTTTTTTTTATAAATCTGTATGTAGTATTTTTTAAATAATCTGAATTGTATCTTAAGAAAAATGGGAACTTTTCGTACAAATTTCTGCCTGTGCAGAAACCTAAAATATGCGCAGACACCTGTCTAGATAATGAATTACATAAAATTAAGTGCATCGCCCATGAAAAGGTCTTTCTTTCGCATCATATCAAAAAACTCATCTATACCCATATCATGTTAGAAAAGTCTTGTTTAAATCAACTGACACATTTAAACAGTAAAGAAAGAAGGTGAGAATGGCACAAATTAAACTAAATCAGAAATTGAAACTACAGGAAGGAGCTACTTACTCACCTGGAAGATTTTAAAAAACATTTAAACGTTCTATTAGGAGCCAATCTTTGTTTAAAACTTTAAATGCATTTTTTTGCATCATAGGTTTTTTTCAGCATTTCTCATATTTAAATTGATATAAGTGAATAACCATTAAAGATAAATGGTTCAAACTTGAAATATATCTTTTTCAAATATTTTCCTTGAATTTTAGTTTGGCAAATTAAAAAAAAAAATCACTTTTGGAAATATGATTTTTTAAAAATAAGTTGCATCTTTTTTTTAAATTGCTATTTTAAATATTATTATTTTTTTAAAATTAATATTTTTTTTTAATGCTGAATCAAAATTACAACTTATATATTTCTGTTTAATTGAAAGAAAAAAATTCAGTTCGGCAAATAATATTCCGAGTTATAAGAATTTTAAATTATTCGGAATTTTTTGAAATTTTGTAAGAAGTATTATGATGTGATTCTGTTTACAAATTATATGGTTAACCATCACAAAAAATTCAAAATTCTAACTCTATAAATAAATAAAAAAATAAAAATAAAATGTTTCCCGGACACTTTACAGTAACATTGTTTCTGGAATTACACGCATTTCAATTTGTGTCTGATCCCTCGAAACCTCACGAATTATTAGAACGGACATATCTCTCTGAGTTTTGCAGATATCAAGATGTAATTTTTTTTGTTTAATTCAGGAATGGATAAGGAAATTTTTCCTAATTGGAAATTTTATCCTACGGGAGCCGTATAAAAATTTAATTTTTGCATTTTCTCAAATAGACCCCCCCCCTGGAGTTGCAACTTACCTCATCAAATTTTGCACCTTTTTTTATGAAACTTTGCAATTGGAAGTATGTGCCTAGGGGCAATATTTAAGGAGATAGACTATTGTTTCGATATTTATGAATCACACTGTATACATACAAATACCGTTTTTAATAATTATGTTCAATATCTTCAATTATTTGTTTTTTTATTTAAATATTTTTTTTGTGTATAATTGGTTAATAAAACACTAATATATATATAATGTCTTTCATATTTATTGTGCTTTATTTGCATCTTATCACTTAAAACACTTGAAAAACTCAATTTACTCCTACTTTGATTGTAGATTTGTATTTCTTGACACCAAAAACATATAATTTGACATACCGGTCAATAATATGCCACAAATATTAAAGAAGTCAGTAAATGGCTTGAACGCCATATTGAAAATCACCTCAAAAATGTGTAAGAAAAAAATGGCACCTAAGATATTTGGATTCTACATGTCAAAACCTACAGAATAATAAAAAAATATATCAAATTTGGCACGTCTATCCAGTTGGAGCCACATTTTACTACATTTCAAACCCTGCTACTTAGGTTGGAAAGTTTTTAGAAATACTTTCTTACGTTACGAAAATATAATCACGAGTAGCCTCTTCCGAGTTACTCACGATTCCGAAAAGCTTTCTTTATCCTCAGAAACCAATATATTTTCAATATTTAAAGGAGCATTTTTCTTTTTTAGTTTTTTTTTCTGCCATTCATTTTCGGAAACGTTTCTGGACGGATTTTACAGTGGTTAATTGCTTTTCTCAAACTGGAATATCTGTTTTAAGGATGTTATTAATTCTCATTTACACACTTGTCTGTTTTGTTCACATATGAAAATAAATTCCTTATAAGCAGAAAAAAAAATCAAAGAAAAAATTAGCAATTAGTTTTTAGGGTAAAACAATACACATATTTACAAAAATCTTCTCATCATTCAATTTATTGAATTAAAATAATATAAAAAATAAGTATTAAAATTAGTCATGCATGTTAAAAAATGAAATTCTGATACATGAACATATACTGTTTTATTTCATGCGTCTAAAATTGTTATGCATGGTTGCACATAATGCGGTTTAATGGAGCGAGAAATATTTAAATATAAATAAAATGTAAGTAGCAACAATTTCTATTTAATGAAGTAATAATTAAATATATACGCTACTGAGTTTAGTATATTGTATAAGGAAATATTTCTATTTTTAAATGCATTTTGAATATTATGTATAAATTTCGTATTTAAAAAAATAATATATACCCTAAAATTATTCTGCTTATTGTTAGTACAATTTTCAAATTTGTACAGGTTTGTTTCTCCAATACGGGGATTTTGTGAATGTGTAAAAAAATAACGAATATACACAAGGAAATTTTAACAATTTTGGAACAAAATGAACCTGAAAGTTCGACTGATACTTAGACTGAGAGTCCGGGTGATAATGAATATATATATATAATTTTTAGTTTTTTAAAAATCTAGATTTGTTTTTCAAATGCATGGAAAAATTTCCTTCCGCATTCATTATTAGTATATTTAAAATTTAGACTTACTTATTAAAAAGTTATACTAATGATATTCATACTACTAAGTCCTTTCTTTGATTTTTTTTACCTTTTAACTTTAAGTGTAATAGGCACCAATAGAAGTTCATACATTTAGAATTTTAATTATGCAAATACGTATTCGCATAAAGATTTTGATAATTTAAATAAACTATTATGTCAAAGTAGTAATACATTTTATAAAGCCTCTTTAGAACGAACTTAATGGAGAATTTTATTTCATAATTCAACTGGACTTTAAAAATATCATTGGATGCAGATTGTGCTTCAAGGAAGGGGAAACATTTGCAAAATAAAAATGATTTAGAATACACATTCTAATATGTTGTGAAATAATTACTTTATTTTACTATTTAACGAACAATCATAGATTTCCAGAAAGAACACTAAACATTCCCCCAGACTGAGAGAGCCGTAAACTTATAAAATCTTTTAGATGCTCTCATAATAACCATCTATTCTTCTTCAAAACACTCAAATTGACACTATAGAGATCGTAAATTTACCCAGTACATATGATATGACAGTATTTTGGACAGCTACGAAGTTGTAAATTCTGAAGTGATTCAAGAGCCATGAGAACTACTTTAAACCTCTTAGAAAGGGCCCGTGTATAAATACACTGGAGAAGGGAATTTTACAGGGATACCACACTTTGAACTCCCAGTTAGCAGTTCTCTTGCTTCACTAGCGGAGCGAAGGTTGTTGGGTAAATAAGACAGGATTTTGTTTTTGCGTCACAGTTGATACTCTAGACGGACGTCTGGTTAAAGACAAGTTAAATCGAGTACAAAATTGGTACTTGGTATCCCTCATTAAAGAAAAAAAACCTACGGGCAATGTGTATCTCTACCGGCAGACTTTCTTAGTCTTTTCTGCCTATCTATGTTTATTTATCCGTATTTGTTCGATGTTTGTGATGTAAGTACCGTGGATAAAAAACTATTAAGTTCACTCCCATTTTCATCCTGAAATATTATTTCTCATTACGTCACAATGTATTTCAGTAAAAGGCCCAGCGAAACAACATACAGAATCGATTAAGTCGATACACAGGCGTAACAGAATCAAGATATTTATTTTAACTGAACTGAAACGATAACTGGCATTAAAAGTACTATGCATTTCTCATATTCATATTATTTTTGAATCAGCATTATTGTGACTATACAGAGTACAAGAATGAAAGCCTTCTTTGGAGATAATGTATAATAACATTTTTATTTGTAATTTAATTTATTAACAGTATAGATTACCTTCGTTGCATCATTTATTTCCATTCAGAAATATTTATAAAATGAAATGAATTAAGTACACTAATAATTTAATAAATGAATAAATAAATAAATTAAAAATTATTTTTTCTAATAATATAGGCAGTAGATGAAGAATAAGATAAATTTAATGCATTCTCAACTAGCAAAAAAAAGAAAAAAAAGAAAAAAAAACCTGCCAAGCGGAAGTTTATTAAAAATTGAGCTAGAACAAATCCTTAAAAATCCAAATTTCTAGCTTAGACAATACAAGAAGATACGAAAAGTTTCAAGGCAGATTAAGTTATAAAAATTTTATGTAAACGAAAAATAAATCCTTTCCTTTAGAAAAATATTTCCTAACATCTTCCCTTATCATAATATAATTTTATGATTGATGACTTTAAATCTATTGAAAAAAAGAATTTATTTATTTATCTATCAGACGTAGATTTTAGTCTTATATTCAACACAAAATACCGGGTGAACCAAAAGTTCGTTAAAACTTTAAAAATTCATAAAAAAGGAAGAAATTATGATAAAGAAGGGCGGTTTGCAAGAAAGGGCTCATAAGGTAGTCGGAATTTTTTTAGAAGCAAAAACAAATTAGTTAAAAATGTCACTGGTAGAGGGCGCTGACGACCCGAAACACATATGAACAGGGCAGCAGTACGTTCCATCCATATGTTCTTGCAATAACAATTGTTCAACTTGACCTCCAGAACATTGTACAACACAACTAAGACGACTCGCAACTCCTGTTACAGCTGAATGCAACATGTCAGAAGGAATTACAAAAACCTCACGACAGATAGAATCTCCATAGAACGCTCGATCAGGTAATGATAAAATTCTGAAAGCGAATGAGAAATCCTCGTGTATCCCGGTCTTTTATTGCAGGATTAATTTGCATGATTCTGCTGAATCTCTCGCATGTTAGCACCATCTACAGGTGACTTTTTTAACTAAAAATTTTTTTGCTGCTAAAAAAATCCGACTACCTTGTGAGCTCTTTATTGCAAACCGCACTTCTTTATCATAATAATTTCTTTCTTTTTTATGAATTTTTAAAGTTTTAATGAACTTCTGGTTCACCCAGTAGATGAATTTCATAGAGGTTATTGCTGATATAGCTGTTACAATTGATGTCAATTGATGATATAATTACAAATTCTCATTCGAAAAAAAAAGTCTGTTTAATTTTTCTGTTTCTGCAAAAATGATGTGATAAGTGTACAACTAAGCATTAGAAATTCGATAAAGAATTGGAAAACGTAAATTTTAATTAAAATTTTTTTGAAATAACCTGAATTTATTTGGAATTTTATAAATAAAATTTAGAAAAAATATATTTAATTATTTTTAATTGACTGTCCGCTTACATTTAAAGAATTATTACTGGAAACGAACCTATTTTTTTCGTTTATTAAAAAACCTCTTATTATCCAAATTTACACAGCATGTAGGTTATGAAACTTTTTCAGTTGAAATGCATATTTATTAAGTCTGATTGTATTGAGTTTACAAGAGGTATTTCAATTGGAAGATTCACTATTACAAAGTGCGTACATTCCTTAGAATTAGAAATTCCAATGAGTATAACACCACAGTTTCAGCTGAAAAATTATCTATTTAACATGTAAATAGTAGAATTTGTATTTTCGATAAAATAAGGCAAAATTTTTTCTATTAGATTTGGGGTTACATGCACCCTGTTATGAGCAATACAGTGGACGTTATTATTTTCATTTGTTTAAAAAGTAATAGTTCAAAAAGGTAATTAAGATTACAAAATGAATATCCCTCATACTTTTTATATGTTTTACATGGTATACGGCCATAGTTTCAAAAATAAACATACTACCCACTTTTAACACTTTCCAACATAGTTGAAAAGTTATTAATTCGGTTTGTATGTCTGCTGACTGTCTCTCTGCCGTTTGTCTGTCTGTCGTTGGTCTGCAATCTGACTGTCCGTACTCTAACTCTTCTGGATATACTCAGAGTGCCATGCAAGTTTTATATGTTATTGAGGTTTATTATGGAATGTTTGGCATTGAAAATCAAGTGTATCTCATTTGTAGTTCCTTCACAGAGACACACAAAATAATTCCGTTACACATGAGTGTATGGGGAACAATTGTTTGTGGTGCAATTTACTGATGTTAAGATATTTCAAATATTAGGATATCGATATACATCATTGAGAAGGATTACATCATGCTTTCTGCTGGTGATTTGCAGACAACTCCTACTAAAGGCCGGTTACCACTGTCAATAAAAGACTATCACTACACATAAAGAAAATAAGGTGTGAGGTGCACCTTTACCATTACTCATTAATTATCTATAGGGGCTTCTGATTACAGAAGACTCCGTGATCGTTACCTAATTAGATACTAGAGAATTATTATTAAAGAAAATTAATTGTTGCGTTGTGTGTAGAGTATCTAATATATGGCAGTTAGATTTTAGGAATGGAGTGTATAGAGTTCCATAAAATAATTACCCAAAACAACCTGCTGGTGATTTGCAGACAGCTCCTACTAAAGACCGGTTACCACTGTCAATAAAAGACTATCACTACACATAAAGAAAATAAGGTGTGGGGTGCACCTTTACCATTACTCATTAATTATCTATAGGGACTTCTGATTACAGAAGACTCCGTGATCGTTACCTAATTAGATACTAGAGAAGTATTATTAAAGAAAATTAATTGTTGCGTTGTGTGTAGAGTATCTAATATATGGCAGTTAGATTTTGGGAATGGAGTGTATAGAGTTCCATAAAATAATTACCCAAAACAACCCTAAAGATAATTTTAAATAAAAACATTCCAAGATTTAAGTTAAGAAAATTCTAGAGAAATATTTAGGTTTCTAAAATCAATCATGCAAACACTAAATTAAAACAACATTTTTTTTAAAACTAAAAAACAACTACTTTATTTACATTAAACAAAATAAAAACATATAAAAAAAAAACATAGTAAGGATATATAAATCAATCCGTTTTAAAATATGCAGCACAGAAAACATAGTGAGGAAATATAAATCAATCCTCTTTCTACAATTTAATTCATTCATTAAAAATTCTCATTTACTAAATGATTCGTTCTCACAATTGAAATTAAGCATTACACATTTTTTTATCCCTATATGAACAAGTTCTCCTGCCGAACAAAAATTATAATTCCATTCGAGCGGTACAAACAGAAGAGGGTTGGTAATTAAATAATAAAATATCATACCGGAGTCGTTACAGACCGACTCAACTCCTTATGGGGAATTCCCGGGTCCCAGGTTGGACCCTGATGCAGGCTGGGGAGAGTGACTCCTTATGGGCATACCCTCATTCACAAGCCCGGTAGTATCTTTTTTCCGTAACTAATTTGCAGCACTCTCTCATATTTTTCCAACCACTTCTTTTTCGACCGCACACTTTCAACTTTTTTCCATCGACTGCCTTCTTCTCTAATATCTGGCTTTCTTTTTCGTTGGTGGCGGCCCCTCCCCTCTACTTGACTATTTTTCAACCTTGTGCCTAAATGGCCCAATGTGTCAATGACCACACCTAACTTCGTCACTCATAGGCGAACTGACCAGCCAATGATCACACGCTCTCTGGCCCCCTAAAATTAACCAGGCACCAGTGTGTCTGGTCTGAGTTTTCTAACTTCGAACGCCCGGTACCACACACGAAGTGTGATTGACACTCCTCATAAATTTAAAGTCATAAAAGCTTCACAGCCTGGCTCCAGTGTACTTTTCTTCGCCAGACAGCGCTCATAAAACTGTCTATCACCTTGTTAGCTAACTTGCTACCAGTCATTGTACCGCTCTTGATATGTAAATAATTATATATATAAAAATGCATAAACATGTATATAAAAGACAACACAGTAATTACTAATTACTTGTAGAATTTTTTAAAAAAATAACACACGTTTCGAAGGGTGTAACACAAAAGCCAAAAGGTGGTGCATTCTTTCCACCACTTTCTCAGGAGTATAGTATAAGCATCATTTATAGTTCGTTTGCAGGGGTGCACGAAAAGTTTCCATTACATTATAGCCTATGGGGAAAAATCACTTGAGATGCATTCTAATGGTGTTACAATATTTCAAGCATAACGAAATCAGTGAAGTGTGTTCTATAGATTATAGAGTGCGTAGGATTTATAGTTCTTTTACAGAGACACATATAAGAATTCGGTTAAAGAACTGAGTAAGATCGGTAATTGCTGGAAGTGCGTTTTCTTTTGTATTATGTATTTTTAAACTGATCTAATTTTGAGTGTATTAGGTGGTGTGTATAAATTCTATAGATCGCATACAGAGCTACACGAAAGATTCGAACACATTACCGGATATGTACAGCAATTGCTGAAAATGGATTGTTTTCTGTGTTATGTGTTTTTTTAAGTTGCCTATTTACATATCTCATTTCATTCTGTGAAAAAATGAAATTTCTTAATGCTACCCTGTTAGTGTTAGAAAATACTTCATAATCTATGACTGATGTATGATTTTTTTTCTTGTCCTTTATCTGCAATGACTAACTCTGCTTTTTAAAAAATTAGAATATACTTCCTGCCTATATTCAAGTGCATTTCAGTAATCAATTTTTAAAATAATTTAGTCTTCTGACTCCAGTAATCAATTCTTAAAACGTCTCTCTGCATTTAAGTGTGATTCGCAGAAAAATGATACATGACTTTGTGATGCTTGGATACAAAACGGTGTTTTCTGTATTATTGTCAATTTTCATTATAACGTCGCAACAATTTTCTAGTCATTTGTTTAGTACTTGGAATGTTGAAACATGTTAATAATTTTAGGGAATATTGAAATTTCTTGTTGAATGGTAAAAATATCATTTAGCATTATTGCAGTGCGCCTTAATTCCAGAATGGTATTAGAAGAAGAATTTTTAGAGGAAATGCTATTTTTATTGCAAAATATTACAAATATAAAACAATATTTTTTCTTAAGATTAAAATAATTTTATTTCCGACAGTTCGAAATTTAATTCAGACTTAAAAGTATGGCATATTTTATTAACATACTCTTTAACCGTAAACATGTAACAAAGTAGCGAAACGAAATTTATATATAGAAATGTGATACGATTATTTGTAAAAATATTTTTCAGCTCTTTATTTATGTGAAAAGGATTTTTCGAGAATTTTCTTTTCAATACTCTCACAACTTTTCTTGTGAAAAAAAAATCCACATATTCTTCTGCTTAACAAGTTATTTTTCAATTCATTTTTCCTGTTTCACCTATGAAACGCTGCTTTCAACATGAAATTAAAAAAAAAAATGTGGCATTTATATTTCAGAAATTCATATTTAAATGATAATACTCATATAACATTTTTTTGTTTTATATTTAAATCTGCACATTTCCCCCCTCGAGAAATGAACAACGTTTTTTATCTACATACACTATAAATAATAATTGAATTTAAAAAAAAATTTCTTCTCCAACTGAACAGGAACGGGTCATTTTAAAAATTGATTAAGCATGTGTGATGACGTCATTGAATTTGGTTACTGTTTGATTTCATACATTGTGTTGAAAAAGATTATCGACAAAAGAAATTTTAAAAAAATGTTTGTATGTATATATGCTAGAAATAGGAAATTTAGCAAAAATTTTAATGGCCGATTAAGTATTTTAGTCAACTAATATTTTCGCTTTATAAATACTAGTCATCTGGATAGCGATACTACTGTAAATATGTTTCTCGGAAGAATATTTTTCTTTGAAATGGATGTGAAAACAACAGCAGCTGCATTTAGAAAACAACAGAATTTCTTATTTTTCATATTAGAAATCCGCTTGGGTGATTTATTTCAAATGCTAAAATCCCTGAAATAGATAAAGATCTGGCAGATATTTTTGTTTCTGAATCCGTCCAAATATTCTAGATCAGCTTATTTAAAAAGTGGTAAAATAAAAGAATCTATCATTTATTTTATTTTTTTTCAACAGCAGTTGCTTCAACAGAAAATATTTTTAATTACATATCAATTTTTAAGATATTTTGAATTTTAGTGTAACATTACAGAATGTACAAAAATGTAATATAATAAACTAAAAGAAACACATATCTAAGTCAATAGAAAATACTCTAACTGGTGTAACAAATAAATATATTCAAACAAAAAAAGTTGAAGTGGAATTAAAACTGATTGTATCAAAAAATTAGAGATCTTAGTAGACCACAGATGCAATTCTAAATAAAATTAATAACATGAAAAAGCTTTTATCAATTGCTCTGATAGCACTGATAATACTTCTTAGTTTAACTGTTTTATTTACTAAAGTTAAAGGCACTTTTTTCTAAATTGAAACTAATTAAACATTATTTGCAATAATGTATAACTCAAGTAAAAGTGAATGTATAGATAAAATGCTAAAGTGATACAAATAGAAACAACAAAAGGCTTATAAAAACTTTTTAATGATCGACATACGTTTCAACGCTCATACGGCGCTATTTTAAAGAGATATATACGATAAACAAAAATATTCTCGCAAATTTTGAAAATAAACTTGAAAACATGAATCACGAGATCATATATGTAAAAAAGCAGGTGCTTGAAGTACCCAACTGTAAACGTGAAATGTTTCGTTATTGCTTTTTAAAAACTGAAAAGCACCTCGTGCCAAATTTTAGGTAATTCAAATGAGGCTGATTCATTGCAAATGTTTACGTTACGCATGTAGATTTCTATTGATTCACGGATAATAGATGGGAAATAGTCTTGATGGATAAATTACTTTACTATTTTAAAAATCTATTTTTAATGTATCGGTTCTATGTAGTCTTGCCAGGGCTGTAGTACTTCTGTCATATTTGATAGCTGTCATATGCTCTTTACAAGGATTCCGGAACATTTTTTGTTTTGGCTTTATCTTAAAAAATGGCAAAGATATGGCAGTTTGAAATGCCAGGGTGGCTGACATTTTGAAACAATCAGATATTTGTTATGCTGTAACTCTTATGCTGAAATTCGCATTCAAATTCAGTATTAACGAAAACCGGGATTGAATCTTCAGTACTGGCTGGAAGGACTTTTTTTCTGCTTTGTTTGTATTCAAAGGAATTCTAAAATTACAACATTCATGTGGAAAATACAAGCAATAAAATATTATTTAGTACTTGTAAATGGACTGCAATGTATAGAATGTAAATAAAAATATATATACCGAAAAACGAGTCCTAATATCTGTTCCAAAATTGACAATATAAAATTAATTCACTGAAATTTGTATGTATAATTTTCTCTATTGATAAAAAATGTAAAATGTATCACAATTTAATCTACCAAAGCATTCTGTGAAGAGAAAATCAGAAATGCAAATTTTACCTATAGTCATCTTAAACGTGAAATTTGAAAATAGAATGTGATTCTCGATTTGAAAAGTGTCTAAGTAAATAACAACATTTTTCCTGAATATGTTTCAAAAATGTATGTATTATAGTAGTTTAATATAAAGTACATTTTATTCCAAAGATTTTGAAATCTGATCTCATGAATTCATAATGATCCTTTTCCATCCAGCTCCGAGAGGATTTTTTACGAGAAGATTTCAGATTAAATATAACAGTTGTCCCAGTTGCATACAACAGCAAATATTTCATGTCTGGAAAAGTAAATAGTTTTCAAAGTATTATTGAAATAATCTGCTACGAATTCCTTCTTCTAACCGTGTCTCAACATTAGGATCGTCAGGAATTCAGACACCGTAATTTTATAAGTGCAAACTTTAGTATTATCACCCTACTAAGATCTGGCAAATCGTTTTTACCACAATTGTTAAAATGTCTCTTAAGAAAAATGTTCAAAGGAGAATTAAATTAAGGTACAGGAGTAAGGATTTGTGGTATTAAGTACGATTGATTTTGAATATACAAATTTAATGTAAATTTTTTAGAGATTACATAGAAGATACATTTTAAAATTGTATTTTTAAAATAATTTTGGAATCTGGCAAATCACCACAATTGCCAAAATGTCTCTTAAGAAAAATGGTCAGAGTGGGATCCAATTAAAGTACCTGTCTAAGGAATTGTCGTCTTGAGCCCCACTAAATTTAGGTATCTTAAATTTAATATACATTTATTTTAAAGATTACATAGAAGATACATTTTATTTAAATTAGATTAATGCAATACAAACATTTTTGGTTACTATTTAAATACTTTTTTTGAAAATTATAGTTTTGAAAATAAATGAATATAATACACTACGTTGATTATTTCTAGCAAATATCCACTGTTGTTTTCTTATTTCTTGCACTTCTCAGTAACTTTTATAATTTTACTCTTCAAAAGATATTTTAAAGAAAAAAATATATTTATCCAAATATATATTCATATTTTAACACATGTGTTCGAAATCTCTAGAGGTATGCATGTGCCGGGGCCTAGCCCGAAGCCCGATCTAATTAAATATTTATTTTTTCTGTCCCGGTTTTGCTTTTTTCAGCAGGTTCGGGTCAAGCCGGGCACAGACGTAACTCTTTTTTCTGCAGACTCGGGCCAGGCAGGTCCAGACTTCTTTTTTCCGGGCCAAGTCGAACCTGGACTTCATTCTCTCTAGATGTCTGCACAGGCCGGAAACTTCAGGCCCGGTACCTACACAGCTCATATGAAAATCATTAGACGACCCGGCCTTGCCTGTGCCAAAAGTAGCAAAATTAGTCACGACACAACAATTTTTTCAAAAAATAAATACATTTTTAAATGGCCACCTACTTCAATTAAAACTCTTAAAGAATAACACATACATTTTCAGACAAAAAAAAATATATTAAAGCACAGTAAAGCCTGTGAAATAAAACCTGTCTTAAACGGAAAATGTCTTGATCTGTGAAAATTAATATAATAATTTGTACGAAAAGAATATAATACATATACAACAGACGATGTACCTGTTAAAAATGGAACATTGTCTGTACAGGTTTTTACCTTCTCTTACTGAATCTTCATTTGAATGTAATTGTTTACGTTAATTTTTTTAACTGGTGTTTATGTTCGTAATTGTCAAAGTGGTCATTAATATTTTTGACATTTTGAAATCCATGTATTTCGAACACAATCTAAAAATTAAAATTAAAATCTACGCATAAGTATGTGTGCTTTAGGAATAATTTTAACGGTAGAATTATGTTGTTTCAGCCATATCGGCATGTTTTGCAGAAATTCAGTCGTGTAGGGCCGAACTTTTAGTTTTTATACCGGGCAGGGCCAGGCTCGTGCCGAGATTTTAGGTTTTATACTGGGCCGGCCAAAAAACATTTTGTGCGGACCGGACTCGTGCCGAACCTTTTTCTTTTATACCGAACCGGGCAAAATTTATTTTGTACAATTCGGGCCGTGCACGGGCCTGGAAATATCTGCCCGTACAGACCTATATCGAAGTCATAAAGCGTATTTAGCGTTTTGCAACGCTATAAAAAGACCACCCACCGTACATAAATGAACATAGCCACTTAACCTTGGTTTGGATTGATCCGACATAGGTTCAGGCATATTATCATAAAAATTAAATACTCTGTGAAGAGAATATCAGAAATATAAATTTATCAAGCATTATTCTCGCCAATCTTTCTAAAGTTGAACTCTAAAAATAAAATATGATTTTCTATTTAAAGAATCTTTGATTAAGTAAAGATTTATTTCAAGAATTATTCAAAAAGTCTTATGCTTTGTAGTGTTTTAAATGTAATGTATATCTTATTCCAAATACTCCATTCATAATGATGAAGTTCCACTCAATACCAAGAGTTGATTTTAAGAGTACACTGAGAAAAATGATACTTTCAAATTTGAGTAAATCGATGTTTTCATTTTGTAATGAAACTTTTTGTTTCAAATAGGATGACCCAATGCTTTCAATTCTGAAATACCAGAAATGCTCAGAATATTGAAACATGGACATATTCAAAACTGAGCACATAGAGGTAGTTCATACTCATTTTTGAAACATGGACATACTCAAAAATGAGCACATAAAAGTCAGTTCATATTCATTTTTGAAACATGGAAATACTCAAAAATGAACACATAAAAGTCAGTTCATATTCATTTTTGAAGCATGGAGATACTCAATTAGGAGCACATGATGTTTTATTCTTGAGTGTGTGCATGTTTTCAGAAATGGGTATATACATGTTTCAAACTTGAGTCATTTTGATTCGGAGCCATTTTGACTATGCGACATACTCAGATTTGAGTATTTTTTGCTCAGTTTTGAAAATGTCGTTTTTAGAGTGTAGCTTTTATATTAAATAATACCTTTTTGTAGTAGCACCTAACATAAAAACATTGTGAAATGTTTTACGGAGAATTTTTAAACAAACCTGGTAGCGAATGCTTTTTTAAACCATCTATCAATTTGAAGAACTCCAGGAGTTCAGGGTCGATAATTTTATAAATACGAACTTGATAACATCTACTTCATTAGTTGTTGTAAATTGTGTTCACAATATTTGTCAAAATATATCCTTTGAAAAATGTTCAGAAATGAATATCATCCAAATGTAGTTTTCTAAAATATGCCGTGAAGAGAAAATCAAAAATTTAAATTCAGCCAATTATTACTGTCTGCTAAAATTTGAAGAATAAGATGTGATATTCGATTTGAAGAGGTTAAACAGAAACTTATTTCATGATTTTTTCTAAAGCATTTATGTATTCTGGTACTTTAATATAAAATATATTTTATTCCATAAACTCTGGGATCGGATAGCATGAATTCAAAACGAAGATGTTCTATACACGAAGGTATACTTTATTTATCATATATTCTTATAGGAGCACATCTTGTGTGTGTGTGGTTATATATATATATGAAAATTTTATCTTAGAAATGGCTCTAACGATTTTGACGAAATTCTGTATTTTAGTGTTTTGGGGCACCAGAAAACCATTAGGCTATGTCACATGTTCAAGAAAATTCGAGGGTCACGGTCAAGCTAATTGTAGCTAAAAATGGTTCAAATGATTTTGACTAAATTTTGTATCCTGCCATTTTCAGGCACGAAAAGACTATTGGACTTTGTCACATGTTCGAGAACTTTTGATTAGTGGATCATTTTTGGGTCAACGCGGGTGAAGTTAATTTTATCTAAAAAAAAAGCTCTAACGATTTTGATTAAATTTTGCATCCTACGAGTTTCGTTCACGAGAAAATCGTTGAGCTAGGTCATATGTCCGGGAAAACTCGATTAGTGGGTCATTTTTGGGTCACTGTGGGTCAAGCTAATTTTATCTAAAAACGGCTCAGACTATTTATAGTAAATTTTGCATCTTATGGTTTTCGAGCACAAAAAGACTGTTGGGCTAGGTCACATGTTCGAGAAAATTAGATTAGTGGGTCATTCTGGTCATGGGCCATTATAGGTCAAGCTATTTTTATCTTAAAAGCGGCTCAGAGGATTTGAATTAATTTTAGTATCCTACAGAGAAGAAAACATCTAAAAACGGCTCAGACTATTTATAGTAAATTTTGCATCTTATGGTTTTAGAGAACGAGAAGACTATTGGGCTAGGTCATATGTTCGAGAAATTTCGATTAGTGGGTCATTTTGGTCATGGGTCATTTCATTATGGGTCAAACTATTTTTATCTTAAAAACGGCTCAGACGATTTGTATTAAATTTTGTATCCTATGGATTTTGGGCACGTGAAAATCATTGGGCTAGGTCACATGCTCGAGAAAATCCAATTAGTGGGTCATTTTGGGTCACTGTGGGTCAGGCTAATTTTATTCTAAAAACGGCTCAGGCTATTTTGACTAAATTTTATATCCGACGGGTTTCGGGCACGAGAAGACAATTGGGATTGGTCACATGTTCGAGAAAATTTCATTAGTGGGTCATTTTGGTCATGAGTCATGATAATTGAACTCAAAGCTAATTTCGACCGAGCATAGCTCGGCGTTCCCTGCTCGTAGTTTTTATAATCGTTGTTCCTGCTGCATCACGCCATTAAAAATTTCCTTTTTGAGAAACTTATAAAGTTATATTTCTATGTTTTAATAAATATATCCATTACGACCACTTCTTCTATAAACTCTGCCTTAACATGAGAAGCCTCAGGAATTTATGGTTCTAATTTTTATATAAAAAAAGAATTTATTTGCAGCAATGTTTCATAGCTGTAGAAAACCCTTTCAACTTCAAAAACGATTGACGTGAAAAGTGATCAGAAATAATAAATAATATCGCAAACTTTTGTCTTCTGAAAGATCCTGTGACAAAATTTTTCAGAAATATAAACTCATCGAGCTTTTGTCATTTTAAATACGAAACCTAAAAACAGAATATAGTAAGAAAACCAAAATTTTCTCAAATTTTCCAGTAGATCAATATATTTTAATACTAAAAAACAACAACATAATTTTTAATGACATTTTATTTTTTAAATTCATGTTATAAAATAATTGTAAAACTTAAATTGTCAATCTGTTGATTCCTCTATATTCTTGATTTAACTTATTCCTAAAGTATTTTTTTTATTATCTTGCACGGATAATTTAACTTAATATTCCCTTAGTAGTTCTTAATAAACCTCTTGTAGTTTACAGTTTTGTCAGACTTCGAAAGGGATACTATTTATGCATCACGTCCCGAACTAAAGCAAACTGATAAAGCAAACTACAGCATTTCTTTTAATTTTGGAAACAGGAAATAGGCATGATAAGATAACAATTCTTACCTTTTTTTAAATCTAATAACTATATGAGTTACACTTTCTAAAACATTTAACATCCTGTATCAAGAATTATTGTTCCGAATACCTACAATACTTTATAATGGGAATACTATGAATTTGAAATGATATAATTACTATTTATTACATACATGACTATTTTATCTTTGGATTATATGACTATGAGTGATACAATTTTTTTATTCCGGTCGCTTAACCCTCTCGCTCTTGAATTATATTTAAAAAAAATCACTCTGTGTATTGATACATTTAAAATGCTATTCTAAATTGCTTAGAAAAAGAATATTTTTTTTGCGTGATTTTATTAACCCTTTATGCCAAACGGTACTTTAAAGAAGCTTTTCTCAACATTTTATATTTCTCTCCAAACTCGAGCCCTGTTCTTTATTTCCTTGGAACACTTATAGTCCACTCAAATAGTCAGAAATAGATGCAAAAAATCTGCTAGAAGATTTTATGTTTTTAAACTGTTTATGGGGATTCTAATAACAGGAATTTGATTAAATTCCTGTTGTTAAATTCATCATAAAAGGTTTCCCAACAAAATAACTTGAGGCTAAACTTTGTAGAGCTAAAACACAACGAAATTTTACGGGGCGACTTGTAAAACTGCTACTACTGGCCACTAATGGAATTTTCCATTTTTGCCATTTATAAGCTCTCCAGCGCATAAAGCGAACCTACGATTTTAGACTATTTTTCTATTATTAGATATATTCTCTGCATTACGCACACCCGCTTTTTTGCAAAGAAACCTTCATGAGATATGTAGCATAAAAATACAATAAAGAGCATTAAAAAGTATAATAACGAGTCCAAACATTAAAAAAAATTGTAATTTAACAAATTACAACAACTATCGGGAAAATGTTCCGAAAGCTTAAAAAAAAATATATATATATATATTCGTCATTCGATTGTAAGCAATGCGCCATTCCACCATCGCATGTCGATGTCGCAGATGTTTGAATCAGCTAACGATAAACGTTGCGCGATACGTAATAATATTTAACAACGACGAACAACTCTGTAAAAACATTTTGTCTGAACTATCGCCGCAGGTATCATAACCGCTGCATACTACTACAATTAAACACATTTTCTATTCCTACAATTAAAGAGATCCTGGCATTCTCTGCCCTCGAAAAAATATTCGTCGGAACCATCTACAGATAAACACATTTTCCATTACTACAGTTGAAGAGATCCTGGTATTCTATTCCCTCGAAAAAATATTCGTCTGAACCATCTACACAATCAATCTCTCCATAGCACCCCTGACAGCGTTGAATGCATTCGTCCTTCGATTGTAAGCAATGCGCCTTTTTATCATAGCATGTCGATGTCGCAAATCTTTCAACCAGCAAACGATAAACGTTGCGCGATACATAATAATATTTAACAACATACTGTCTGGAAGAACTGTTTAAATGAGTAGGTTGACAAGAGAAGCAACTGAACGCTATTGAGTAACATTAAGTTGTGCAAATAAAGGGAAAGTGCTAACCAGTATATGTTAACTAATATACCTTAATATTTTATCGGGTCCTTCCTACAATAATTTTAACTCTTGTTTAGATTGATGTTTGAGCTAAAGGTGTTTTGAGGAAATTAAAGTTGAAGACCACATTTTTTTGCTGACGTCAATTTTTGAATTCGGCTTTTTTTCATATCTGATAGTTTGCATCAATCCTTTTTGTAACTTAACATTTTGGTAACGATTTTATGCATTTCTATTGCTTATTCAAAGAAAAATTCTTCTAAAGTTAAAGAATTTCGTTAAAAACGCTTAAAAAAATAAAGTGACGACGCCAAAAGATCCATTCTCGACCAAAAACTACAATAATTTTCCCAATGGTTAACAAAGTAAGCAAAAGAGAAGTAAGTACATACGCTATACTGACAGGCCTAATTGCTTGAATTCCCACAAAGCGTTTGAAATCGTATTCTGGTTTATTCATATAATCATGCATTCTTCCCTTGTTCATTAATATTATAAAAATTTCAATTCTTGAGCTTAATTTTTACGCTTTAATTTGTATACCGGACGTATAATGCGCGCCTGTAAAATTTGACCGAATTTCTTATTTTAAAAGTGTGGGTTATTGGGCGGAAAAGGAACTAATAGTATGTTTTATTCCAAAGACTGTGATCTCATCGGATGAATTCGTAATAATCGTATTTTATTCATTTATGAGCGTTCATTTTACGAACATATTTATGATAACCATTTTTGCTGCTGCACGGATCTTCAAGAATTCCTTTTTTAAGAAAGCAATAAAAATATTTTTCTATAAGTTTTATTAAATAGATCTATTACGTGCCCTTCTTTTATATAACTACGTCTTAACAGGAGAAGCCCCAGGTCTTCAGGATACTCAATTTTATTAATATGAATTGGACTGCCACGTTTTTCCATAGCTGTAGAAAATAGTTTCTAATGCTTATTAATTATCTTACGCAACCTCACCCGAAATATAAAAACATCAAACTTTGCACTTTTAGAATAGCCTGTGAAGAAATAAATCAGGAATATAAATTCGTCGTACTATTGTTCTCTTAAGTGTGATATCTAAATCAGAATGCGATTTTTGAATAAAAATTTCTTTAAATAAAAATCTAAAAATCTCATTTCTAAAAGATTTGTGTATTCTAGTACTTTAGGATAAAGTTCATTTTATTTGAAAGACTCAGGAATATAAGCGTAAGAATTCTGAATGATCATGTGTTATTCACAAAGATCATGTGTCACGTTATCATGTGTTATATGTTCACAAGAGTTATTTTGATGAGAAGCTTTCCGATTAAATTAGACTGTAATTTGCACCTTGAAGAACATACAAAATTCCATGTTTGAAAAAGCAATATGAATTGTTTTTCCAAGTATTATTATCTGTTATTGTATTCTTTCTTTAAACTGACTCAACATCAGAAATCTCAGAAATTCAGGATCATGAATTTTCTAAGTTCGAAATTATTTACTACTACTTTTCTTCAGTTGTATCAAATCTTTATCAGCTTAATTATTAATTAAAGCAATTCTAGAAAAAAGATTTTTCTCCGCTCAATAACGAGAAAACTTTCTGACTCATTTTCTGACTCATTTCTAAACGTAAAAGCATGACATTTAAAGTAAAATATTAACTATTGAAAGGATTTGTAATAGATTTTTTTAAATTTTTTTATTAAATTTATTATATCTTGATTTATGAATGATTGTTGTTGCGAGATAGCAGTTGTTTTTTCTCTATCACATCCGGAAATTCAGTTAAAAATTGCAACTTTTACAGCATTTTCTGAAAGATTTTTTGCTTGTACTAAAAATGAAAAAAAAAAGATCCCTGACGGCTCGGCCCACTGGCACAGGTAGATTTCGAAGACTCAGACCGTGGCGCGCCTGTTCATTAGGAATTGCAGAAGAAATGACCTTTTTGCCATGATGCGGTAGTTGGGACCGCCCACTTCGAAATCTACCTTTATCTGTAGGCGGAGCCGGAAGGAATTTTTTTGCTTTTATTTATTTATTTATTTATTTATTTTTTGCTGTAAGCGTTGGTCCTATAAAAACTTGTCAATATAAAAGTTGTAGATAATGTTAAGAGGATTTATAATAAATTTAAGCGGATTTGATATCTTGTGAACTGACAAAGTAATGATTTTTTTTCTTCTTAAATCTCTATTCCCCCCACCCTTTGAGGCCATTTTTAATGATACCAAATACCTGTCATACATAAATTTCGGCCCCTTTCCTAGAAATAGTAATAACTTTCAACGGATGCGATACGTATCTTAATTAAGAAGTTATGGGTGTTTTTTCGATTTTTACATAAAGCTTTTCCCCATCCATTAACGAACCATTAACGAACTTGACCTAGACTGTGTCAGTTTGGAAGAGATTTGTGGAGAATTACTGAAGTTTTCGCGTCCATAAAAAAGTGATATAGTATATATATATATATATATATATCATATATATATATCATATATATATATACAGTTTATGTGGTCAGTTTCTTATGTTTCAATGGTTAAATTTTACTTAAAGTTTTATATATAGTATATATATATATATATATATATATATATATATATATCAGGGTTGTAAAAAACCCAGCCCAGGCCCCCACTACAGGCGAACACAATACAACCCTGATATATATATATATATAGTTTAGAACTGTGGGTGGTTTTGGGTTCTGGGGGTCATGATCAGCTTAGATCTGCAAAAATTTTCAGGAATTCCAACATAGGTAAAAATGTAATAGGGTGTATATCTTACGAAATCTACCTAAATAAAACTGTTGGGTGACATAGTTTTTTAATAACAGCACCTGCTGATATCATGCGTTTGCGAACAAAAATGAATTAAACAAAAAATCAGAATGTAGCCAGTTTGGATTTCCAACCACCTTAAACAAATCCTATGAAAAATATTCAGAAATATAAACTAGTATGTTGTGGCCATCACAAAATTTTCTTTTATATCTTTTTATTACAAGGCGAGTATTGTTAACTTCTGGAATGTGGGTTGCCATAGTTTCGATAAAAACTGTGCATACGCATTGCGAGTTCATAGTTTTCGTTCCTATAAAACTTTTTTAAGAAAACTACTTTGACCAACTTTAATTATAATATCGCTTAAACTAATTCTTCCATTTAAAAACTGTCTACTTGAGCGTGTTTATCGAACATTTCTTTATAAAACTACCAATTTTCATATTACTTACCCGTCCCGTCATACATTAGTATAGGGTAAGTCTTGTAATCGTTTTGAAAATCGAAAAAAAAAAAAAATTCTGGCGGATTTACACGTTTCAGACATCGGAGATTTCGAAAAACATATTTTTAGAAAAAAAATTTCCCGGCCGTCTGTTTCTGTGTCTGTGTGTCTGTAAACGCTCTATCTCCCAAACAAATCGAGATAGAGAATTGAAATTTGGTGTGTACTTAGTATGTAATAGTGGGAAGAAGCTTATTGAATTTCAGTAACCTCGATTATCCGGAACTATTTTTTTCGGACTCTCGAAATATTCGTTCTGATAAGAGGTATATAAAAATTTTCGAAATTGTTTATTTTAAGACTTGAATATGAAAGATAATAGAAAAACATAAATTTTGCATAAAGAATGAAGTCGATCGGGTAATAAGTTGCCGAGATATTTGTAATTCTATTTTCCACACTCTTCGATTTTTCCTGACATTGTATTTCATTCAAATTTCAATTCAAAGATATATTTTAATTGAAAATGAGACGCTTAATCCGATGCAGTAAATCGTTAGTTAATATGATTATCAGTTTTGGAGTAATAGAGCATTTAAAGGTTATGACGTCATCAAGCCACAATTTTATTCGAATTGCAATGCATTTTATAAATAGTTTACATATGTTTTATTTTCATGTTTTTTATTATGCATATCCATGATGGGTAAGTATTACGGTGTCCCCCAACGGCTAGTTTTTATATGCAATAGTTTTCTGGATATTAGTCGAGAAAGACTTCAAGCCACAAAATCTTCATTGACAGGGGCTGCTGCGGCGGCTTTGTTTACTTTTTTTTTAATATAGAGAGATTCATGTGGAAATTCTGCTGTTAGTCAATCATTTCACCATTTTACAACAAATATTACTCTGTGCTTGAAAAGGTTAATAGACATAATGTATAATTATACATGTATTGAGTTTAATTGATATAGTAGGATGATCTATCGACTGTCTTAGTTGTACAATTTTTTCCCCTGTCTCTTGAGAGTGGGAAGAAGTCACTGTATGTTGTGAAGAGAATTAAATTGAACAAACTATACACTGCAAAAAAAACAGTGTGATCGACAGCGTATTACTGGTCATTTACTGTTGAGTACTGTTAATTTTACGGTATAATACTGGCAGCAGGTATGACAGTATTATACTGTAAAATCAACACTTTTTTTTGCAATGTAGTTTTCTTAAATTTGAATTCTAACCATAAAATGTGATTTTACATTTACAGATCTGTAAGTAGAAAAGAATGTATTTCACGAATTTTTATCAGAGATTATTTCAATGCTCCTCTACTTTAATATAAAGTGTATTTTATTTCAAAGGCTCTGGAATCTGATCGCATGAATTCATAACGATCATCTTCTATTCAATTCCAACAGTTATTTTTACAACCGGCTTTTCGATTACATGTAACCGTTGTTCCAATGTACAGCATCAAAAATTCCATTTTCGAAAGAGAAAGAAAGACTTTCTTGGAAGCATTATGAAACACAGATATGTTACACGAACTCCTTTTGGAAACGGGTTCTTGATTACAAAAAGTCAACAATTCGACAGAGAAAAATATTAAAATCCCAAGAACAATTTCAAAGTCACGTTTTATTAAGATTTATCTTATTTTTCAGTTTCATCTTGGATATTTAATTCCATTTTAAAGAGTATATAAAATGTATTTATGACAGATTTGTGTTTTAAAGGAAGCACTTACATTTTCTAAAAAAAAATTTTTTTTCATTTCTTTTCTTTTCTTTTCCTTTACTTTTTCTGTTCTTTTTTCTTTTCTTTTCTTTTTTCTTTTCTTTTCTTTTTTTTAACCATTGGGAAAATGGTTGTTGCTTTCGGTCGAGAATGGACCAAATGATGTTCGCATTTTACTATTTTAACCGTTTTAACGAAATTCTATAAATTTAGAAGAATTTTTTAAGCGCTTTTAACGAAATTCTGTAAATTTAGAAGAATTTTTTAAGCATTTTTAACGAAATTCTGTAACTTTAAAAGATTTTTTTTTTGAATAGGCAATAGGAATGCATAAAATCGTTGCAAAAACGTTAAAGTTACAAAAAGGATAAGATGCAAATTATCAGATATGAAAAATAAAGCAGAAATTTAGTACTTTCGTGTTATAGCGGCCCCCAAGGATGAAATTTCTTTGTTTCTGTTTTCATTAATATATTGTAAATTTGGTACTTCGTGTTATAGCGTCCCCCAAGGATGAAAAGCCAAGCGACCAAGATTTATCGCCAAATTATAAAGCATATGTATGACATTATAATAATATATGATATATATATAACATTTCTTAACGTATATGGCCAAGTTATAGTCATATATGTTGCATATATGATGTATATGCATGACATGTGTATATGATGTATATACGACATGTAAGACGTAAATAATATGTGTATAATGACGTATATGGCACATATAGGAGTGTTTGGAATATATGTATATGCGTATATAAGATGCATATATAAGCTTTGTGATGATCTTGGCGAATTCATAACTGCAACCTTGGCATAATCATAATTGTGGGGGCCGCTATAACAGGAAAGTAATTTTTTTTGTAAGCTTTTGGAACATTTTCCCAATGGTTATTGTAATTTGTTAAATTATAATTTTTTTTCTGATTATTATTATTATTATTATTTGTATTGTATTACAAAAGTCGTAGCTACATACATAAAAATTCGTTGACGAATTAATTACCTTATGTTATACATTTTGATTCAGTAAAGAGGATGACTGCAATACAGGGCGAGCAAAGCAATATTATAAAATGACTATTATAACGAATATTATAAGTTGTTTATTACAAAGTTGTTTTTACAATTTGAAAATGTAATTCTTAAATTTTCTTAAGTTAATTTTTGTAAAAGTTAGGAAATGCAAAACAAAATGTTTAAAAAATACCATGAAAATATAAAAAATTGTCATAGAATAAAACAAAAACTCAATTATTGGTAGATATTATTGGAAATCTTTTTATGTGTCAAAATGTGGTTAAAGCAAATAAATATTTTTAATTTTTAAATTAACCTCGTTTAAAATATCCTTCAAAATTCTTCCTTTGTAAGAACCAAAGGATAATCTAAACTTCAAGATTTTAGGACCAGTGGTTGACACTGGCATACAAATGTCTCTTATTTCAGTTTGTTGGCATAGTAATTGTACAATGTTTCTATGACGTGCTCGACAAATATCGCCATAATTCTGAATATATCCATAATACTAATCCAATCCATAATTCAATAATCACTACAACAAAGATTTGTTTCTATGATTTTTCCGGGGTATTTTTATCATAAACGACACGATATTTCTCCGGCGAGTGAAAGAAATAAGCAGCTTTGACTAAAAATTACTAAAAGTTCCTATATATCAAAACATGCAAATTACGTATATAAATATTTGGGTTTTTGTAACAGCTATGATATTCATTTAAGATTTTATAAAAAGCCTTTATAGGATTATGTATTTTTGACTAAAGATAGAAATAACACTCAATTTAGTAAAAATAAATATGGAAGAAGGTGGAAAGAGTATCAGTTACTCATGTATTTTACATGCATTTTTCATGTAGTTACTGTTATAAAAGTGTTGTCTGCGCATAAGAAAGTGAGTATGACCTCACTAAAACCACTATAAGTCTGACCACTCCCAGTGCCCTAGTGGTGAAATGCAGAACTTAGTGATCCTATCTCGCCGATTTCTGCAGATTATGGAGAAAAATTAAGTTACGAAGTGGTTCATAGTGTCATCTATTTAGTAAGATATGACAATTCAATGTATGGATAGCCTAAATCGAAAAAAAAAGAAGTGATATAGTCTATATAATTTCTGCGGCAAGAACGAACAGTTTCCAGCCGATGGTAAACAGTTCCGCACAGACAGGTAAATTTTGTTTCTTCTGCCTTAATTACGTTGCTTGATTTTAATTTCCAGATCTTTTATTCACATTATTTTTCTCTAAAACGAAATCAACACTTTAGGAAAAATTAAATTTTAACGTCGGACAACCTTAAATTAACCTTTTGCTTTCGTTTTAGAATGGTCATGCATATAAAGTACCATTTCTTACTAATTTGATGACCCGGAATAAATTTCTAATTGACATTTTTCTCATATCCCCAGCAGTTATCGATGTAGTTCAGTTTTACATTTTGCCATTCGGTTTTTAAATGTGTTATCACTATGTAGCGCATGCTCACTTTCCTATGTGTAGCACCACTTTTATAATTGTACCTACATCCTTCTTTTTAATTGCTAAAAAGGTGTAAGATAAAAAAATTATAAACAGTAAAATAGGTTTTATTAGACTGTTGACATATATTTCAGCTCAGTCTAAGTCTATCTAAACAAACAAGAATATTCTTTAAATGCACGGTCTATGAAGTTATTTGAAACGCAATCATTTAATTTTTCACGTTCATTTTAAAAATTACGCACGTTACTTTTATTTTTACTTACCCATCAGACGTAGTAAGGGTAAGTCTTGTAATCGTTTTGAAGATCGAAAAAAAAATTTTGCCGGATTTACACGTTTCAGACACTGAAGATTCCGAAAAACATATTTTTAGAAAAAAAAAAGTGGTGCCCGTCTGTCTGTGTGTATGTCTGTAAACATTCTATCTCCCGAACAAATTGAGATAGAGACTGGAACTTTGATATGTACTTAGTATGTAATAATGAGAAGAACCAGAGAATAATGAGAGAGAATTTCGGTAACCTCGATTATACGGAACAATTTTTTTTCGGACTCTCGAAATATTCGTTCTGATAAAATATATATGTAAATTTTCGAAATTGATTATTTTAAGGAGTGAATATAAAAGGCAATAAACAAACTTAAATTTTGCATAAAGAATGAAGTCGATCGGATAATGAGTTGCCGAGATATTTGTAATCCTATTTCCCACACTCTTCGATTTTTCATGACCCTGTATTTCATTCAAATTTCAATTCAAAGATATATTTTAATTAGAAATGAGACGCTTCATCCGACGCAGTAAACCGTTAGTGAATAGGATTATCAATTTTGGAGTTATAAGGCTGTTTCTTTCACGCAATTCAGTAATAGAGCATTTAAAGTTTACGACGTCATCAAGCTATGATTTTATTTTAACTGCAATGCATTTTATAAATAGTTTACACACATGTTTTACTTTCATATTTTATATTATACATATTCATGATAGGTAAGTATTACGGTGGCATCCAATGACTAGTTTAAGAAAGTAATAAAAATATTTTTCTAAGTTTTATTAAACAGATCTGTTACGTGCCCTTCTTTTATATACTACGTCTCAACAGGAGAAGCCCCAGGTATTCAGGATACTCAATTTTATTAATATGAATTTAACTGCCACGTCTTTCCATAGCTGTCTAAAATAGTTTCTAACGCTATTAAACATCTTACGAAACGTCACTTGAAATATAAAAACATCAAACTTTGTACTTGTGAAGAAATAAATCAGGAATATAAATTCGTCATACTATTGTTTTCTTAAGTATGATATCTAAATCAGATTTTGATTTTTGAATAAAAATTCCCTTAAATAAAAATCGAAAAATCACAATTATTTCTACAAGAATTATGCATTCTAGTAATTTACGATAAAGTTTATTTTATTTAAAAGACTCAGGAATATAAGCGTATGAATTCTGAAAGATCATGTGTTATTCACAAAGATCAGGTGTCACGTTATCACGTGTTATATGTTCACAAGAGTTATTTTCATGATATGTGATTATCATTTTTGGAGTTATAAGGCAGTTTCTTTTACGCAATTCAGTAATAGAGCATTTAAAGTTTATGACGTCTTCAAGCCACGATTTTATTCGAATTGCAATGCATTTTATAAGTAGTTTACAAATGTTTTATTTTCATATTTTATATTATGCATATCCATGATGAGTAAGTATTACGGTGGTCCCCAACGGCTAGTTTACTTGGATGTTTATTTCAATATTTGCCACCATGAAGTAATTCGAGCCAACATTTTTGGTAAATTAAATTATGCTACATCGTTATATATTACATGGCTATAATCTTTCTATTTTACACCTTTTACTAACTAAAAAAGTATATAATCACAAGATATTATATTTGTACCTACATCCTTGCGCTAATTAAATGATTACTTTAACTTATACGCTTTCTTCTCTGTTGTTTTATCCAACGATCTTAGATTATTTTTTTAACTAACTCAGAAAGTATGATTAAAAAACACACAGAAACTTATTTTGAAAGAAAAAAAATAATGTTTATGCCATATTTGTGGAAAAAACCCCAAAAATCTGTATTTTGATGTTTATCAATTCTTTCAATATCTTTAAATGTTAATTTTCAAACAATAAAATATTTATATATTTATAAATTATAAACTCACGATAGTGATATGGTGATTTATTGTTGAGCATGAATTTCAGTGGTATAGTGATAGTCATATTAGCGATATGGAAAACTAAAATCTGTATTTCGAAGCTTATTCAATTTTATAAATATCCTAAAATGTTGATTTTTAAACAGTGGAAGATTTACGAGCAATAAATATTAACATAATAGTTTATGCATAAAAAGCCGTTTTTAAGCTTATTCGAATAAAAATTATTTTTTTGTTTGATAGTCTATTAATAGCATGAATGACCATATGTAATTAAGGATTTTTTTAATACATAAATGAAAAATGAAAACAGTCAACTTCATTAAAAAATAAGTACAGTCGTCAAAGAAAAAAAAAATACCCCGTTAGCAAGTCTGCTCAAAATCACCGTATAAAAATGGGACGGTGCCTATCGATTACTATTAACATCTACTAATTAATGCTATACATAAATTTTACTTAAGCAGTCGTCTATACCAAAATTTAATATTTTCAATGCTTAAATTACCTAACACCTAATTTTGACATTGTTTTGGATTCTTCCGTAAATTTTACTTTGGAATACCAAATGAAGTTATTCGATCAAATAGTTTAGGGATTAAACTTTGGATTTCCTAATGTTACTTTAATTTTAGTGTTCCGTACTTAAAAAGTAAAAACGGAATCATTATAAGATCAATCCTGTGTCTGTCCGTCCGTCTGTCACCACCTTTTTTCTCGTAAACTATGGGACGTGGAAAATTCAAACTTGTAAAAGTTATAAAGCCTTTTTACCCATATATTTTCAGAATATTAGCGATTCACAAATATTTTTAGGGAAAATTTAGGGGGTTAATTAAGTTACTTGAAAAAAAAAAGTTTTCTTTGTGTATCATGAGAGGTATCGTAAGAAAGATCTCGTAATATTGAACTCAGAAATATATTTCTTTTAATTTTAGGTATCATACTTTCAGAGATATCGTCGAGAATGATATTTCAGAGATATCGTCGCAAAAATATGTCCCCACCCCCTTCTTTTTCGAATCTATTGAAACTAAAATTATGAAAAAATTAGAGAAGTTTATTTAAACCTTGCAGGAAAACTATAGCAATTTTCCTGGGTAACATAGTTTTTGAGAAAAACGCATATTTCCGGTACACACAAACTTTACTTTTCCGGCGGTCAGCGGGGGTGTTCACGGGCGCTCGAGGTATCTATCGACGCAGAATCATCCAAGGATATTTGATAATGATTTTCGAAAAAAATTGTCGGTAATTAGCCGAGATATTAATTAAGTTAGGTAAAAAAACTTTCTTTTTATGAATCGTGTAGGGTATCGTTGGAAAGATCTTGTAACACCGAACTCAAAAACATATTTGTTTTAATTTCAGGTATATTTTCAGAGATATCGTCTAAAGTATACTGGGAAAATATGTTCCCCCCCTTCTATTTCCGAATCTACTGAAACTAAAATTATGAAAAAATTAGGGGTAGTTGAAGTTTATTAATTGATAAATAGTAATTAATACATTTACTGTACGGAACCCTTTGAGCGCGAGTTTTGCTCGTACTTGACCGATTATTTATTTAATGTGCAATGAGGGTAGTCTTTTAAACATAACTCAAAAACTACATGGTGGGATGACTGTAATTTTGAACTCCCACTTTTGAAGCTTCTAGAAATCTATTTCTGATTAAAAATTCATAGGTTAAAATTCATAATATTTAAAAATCCATGTACACAAAAGTTTAAAATATATTCATTTTGAAATTAATTTTCGAAAAATATAGGACTTGTAACTATAATTATTTTTAAGAGAAATCGATTTCTAGAAATTTGAATCATGCGAATCCATAAAGGCATCACATTCCGTCAAGTAGTTTTAGAATTGTGCTTTAAAAACTCCCTGCATTGAAACCCATTTTGTAACAATTAAAAATGAATTTAACATTAGGAGTTTAAAACTTTAAATCCGAAATTTTCTTAAAGAAGTTGGACGAGTGATTTCCCATTTGACATCCAAAAGGAAAATTTCCTGAAGAATCCAAATATTATGTCAAAATTATGTATTAGCATTCAAAACTGATTGTTGAAATTTTGAAGTTTCATACAACATCTATTACGACGACATCCTAAGCAAAATTTAAATATAGTGTTAGACGTTATTAATAGACGTAACTAGTAGACGTTATTAATAATCGATTCATACCAGTCACATTTTCATACAATCATTTGAAGCATTGTTAGTGCCGGGGTATATTTTTATTTCACAACTGTACATATTTCAAAAGATAGCAACCTAAAACAAGTATTAATGCACTGAATTAATAAAATTTCTTTAAATGTAGTTTATTAGAATGAAAAAAATTATCCTTCACTAAATGATATTTTTAACTATTAAATTAGCCTTATGTTTTTAAAAAAGTCCTTCCGGCCTGTGCCGGGAGGAAAAGATGGCTTTCATAGTTCATGTTTTTAAAAATTCACCTCATTTTACTCAAACAACGGAAGCTAAATTGCTTGATACTCGATTATAGAAAACTCAATACCAGTTTTCGTTAATACTGAATTTGAATGCGAATTTCAGCATGAAAGTTACAGCATAACAAAAATCAGATTGTTTCAAAATGTCAGCCGCCCTAGAAATTCAAACGGCCATATCTCTGTCATTTTTAAAGATAAAGCCAAAACAAAAAATGTTCCGGAAACCTTGTATCACGATCTAAAACTTAACGAAACAACTTTTTCAATTTATAATTTTTTATACATCTTTTTGAATTTTTTTAAAATAATTAAAAATGTAACTTGCCGCCATTTTGAAATAAGATGCCGCATGAAGTTGACCAACCAACTCGGTCGAGACCTTGGTATGTTCTGTACACATGATCAGTTACATTCATATCGGTTCATAAATACGAGAGTTACAGCATAACAAATATCAGATTGTTTCAAAATCTCAGGCACCCTAGAATTTCAAACTGCCATATCTCAGCCATTTTTTAAGATATAGCAAAAACAAAAAATGTTCCAGAATCCTTGTATCACATTTTAACATTTAACAGAATTTGTAATTAATAATTTTTTTGTTCACCTTTTTGAATTTTTAAAAATTTAAAATTTTTTAACGGGCCGCCATTTTGAAACAAGATGGTGGATGAAGCTGGCCAACGAACTCGGTCGAGACCTTGGTATGTCCTATACACATACTCAGTCACATCCAAATCCGTTCATAAGTAAGAGAGTTACAGAATGACATACATCATATATATATATATATATATATATATATATATATATATAACCAAAAATGAAACATTACCATAACACCAACTTAACCTATGAAATAATGATTAAGTATTATATACTTAATCATTATTTCATAGTTTAAGTTGGTGTTATGCTATTGTTTCATTTTTGGTTATATATTAGCATTCAAATTATTATGCTGCATATGCGCATATAATTATGAATGTAAGTCACTTATGATGTCTTTATATTATGATATCTTTTCATTTTGATTTTCAACAATTCATCTTGATCTTTTTTCTTATACATCATGGTATCGTATATATATTTTTAAATGTATATATATATATATATATATATCAACATTTGAACGGAGGGTGGTCTGGGGGTTATGATCGGTGAAAATATACCAATTTTTTTAGAATTGCTTTCCTCCAAACAGCTGCAATAGGTAGGTAGTTTTTTATAATGAAAAAATAACTAAAGAAATACCATATTACTGATTTCAAACACACGTTACCGAGATGAAGAAAAAATATTTTAAATATTTATTTATTGATTTGAAGTTATTTTTCTAATGTTACTAGTTTACACTGAACTTTGTTTCTGGTTAAAATTTTAATTAGTGACTCATGAAAGAAAACATGTAAAAAATAAATGAATAAATAAATAAATAAATAAATAAAAATAAATTGTATGGACCAAATACCAAAATCTAATATAATCCATAGCTATATTAGATTAATCTTAATTATTTATTTTTTTACCAATTTCGAATATATTTGAAGATGTTAAATTTCCAGCAAATAAAAAAAAAAAGTATACGTTCATTATAAAAGTAAACATTAACCTAGTGTTTTATACAAAATTTTAATAAATATTAAAAACATGTTTGTGTAAAAAGTACTTTTTTTTTTTATAATCTTGCAACGCAGAAAAATTGAACGTAATTAAGAATTGTTGTAAGTTCTTTTCACAAATTATTCAAATTTAATTAGAATTTGGTTTAAAAAAATGCAAGTACTGTGTTATTGAAAAGATTTGTATTTAATTCGAAACATTAATTCCGAAACTTAAGAAGAAATAATGAACTGAATTTCATAAATTTCCTTTAAATTTAATTTTATTAGAATATGTAAAAATTTTCTATTTGCTAAATAACTGTTTTTTTTAACTATCCAAGTAGCATCTTTAAAAGAAAATCTTTAACTAATATAATCTTCTCTAAGTAACTTTAAAAGCATATAGCCAAAATTAAATAAAAAGTATCTCAAATACTTTATTTATTTTTTCTAAAAAAAATGCTACCAGTGCTACTAGTTTACATTGCACATAATTTCTAGTTAAAATGACTGAATTGCAAAAAAAAAAAAAAAAAAATAATAATAATAATAAAAAAAACCTGTAAAAAATAAAATAAACTAAAAATAGTATGAATTGAACGCCAAATCTAATATAATTCGTCACCATATTACGTTAACCCCTAAAATAAAATGCGGATTTTCACATTTTATTAACTGTTTAAAAATCTGAAGATGTTTATTTTCAAATAGTTTAAAATTTTGTATTTCCAATATTTAAGTACACAATAACACAATAGTCTGTGCATAATCAACATTTAAATAATTTTTTGGAGTAAAAAGAGAAAAAAAAAATATTTATGATTTTGCAACGTATAAAAAGTAGCATGCAATTAATGATTCTTCAAAAGGCTCTTTTCAATACTTATTCAATATAATTAGAATACGTTTTAGAAAAATGCAAACACTGAGTGTTATTAAAAATGTATGTATTTCGTTCAAAAAAGGGCTTCTTTAAGAAATAATGAATTGCAATCATAAATTTTCTGCAATTTTACTACTAGAGCATACGCTAATTTTTTTAAAACTGAATAACTGTTCATTTTAATGATTCAAGTACAATATTCTTTTAAATGGGAAATGTGAGTTAATTTAATGTTCTTTAATTAATTTAAAAAACATATCAATTAACCAAAATTAAATAAAAATGTACTTCAAATGTAGTATTTACTTATTCATAAGTATTTTTCATATTTAAAAACATACATTGTATTTGATTTTTATATTAATTTCATTTTCATGAAAGGCGTAAATATTTCTTTGGTTAAAATTTCAAAATAAAATCGCTTGGTATTAAAATCCAACACCTATAAAAATTTTTGTCATATATAATTTTTCGTTTGCTACACCCAAATAATATTTTTAAATCTACACAGGTTATGGTTACTTTTATGTAATGTAATAAGTAAGTACATAATGTTTTTATAAAATAAATAATAATTTTGCATCTATATTAATAAAAGAATAATGTCTGGCTCTCTGTGTGTGTGTGTGTGTCTGTCTGTTGGCAATGGCTAAGGAAATCCATCGCACGTAGAGGTATTTAAATTTTTATAACCATAACCGAAGACCCCAATGCTCCTGGAATTAAGACTTTTCTTTTTTTATAGTTAGACAAGATATTAATTAAAAATTCCCATCGTACACTAATGAAAGAACAATTCCCAACACTTCGGTAGCGGTATGATCTGCTTCACGCATGACCGGGGAAAACTTGTTTTTTCAACCACGAAGACGGGGGACAAACATTCTCTTTATGTGCACTTTGAAATCGCAATCTTCGGGGCCCGGAGGGAGTTATAAACAAATATAAGAAATACCTAAGTTTAAACGGTACTTTCGTGGTGCAGACAGTATCTTTCAGTAAAATGAATAGGAATATTTACTATTTTAGCAAAATATATATTTTCTGAAAGTTATTTTTCATTTTTCGTTTTTGTATTGTTTAAAATCGCAATCGCCGGGGACTGTATAGAGTTATATATATATATATATATATATTATATATATATATATATATATATATATATATATATATATATATATATATATATATATATAATTTTTGATTTAGAACTAAGTTGCTAATACACATTTTGTAATGGACCATGATTTGATACTTTTATATGCAAATTAATGTAGTTATATTTACATATTTATTAATTCATTTTAAATGAATTCATCTTCATTAATTATTTAATAATATTAACGTTTAATTTGTATTTAAATTATAGCCCACTGTGGACAATACCATATTAACTTCTAATACAATGTATACTTTCTTAAATGTGAATATAATGCATGTATTAATTTTTAATTTTTATTAATTGTTCTACCCTCTCTCCTTAAATCATGTATATTTAATTTTTAAGAAAGTTTGTAGAAACATTAAATGTAACTAATTAATTTCAATATTTAATTACTATTAATATTAAATCCTTCGCATCTTCTAATATTTTTTTAAGTTACCTTTAATTATAAATTAATTTAAGTGATGATGCATACACAGGAATTTAAAAATTGATATGTCATTGCTAGGTACAAATATTTATGTGAATCATTAATCAATAATTATCAATTTCACCATTTTACATATAATTTTTTACATATAATTTTTCTTTGATGCATCAATTACTCATTTTTTAATAATACGATTGAATCTTTATCAACATAATTTTATTTATTATTTAATTATCAGTTATCTGACTTTAAAAAGTATTTGTTTTAAACTTTATATAATAATAGTAATGAATTGTTTTTATTATATAATAGTATATTCACTAATTTTTAAATAGATGGCAGCACCTCACTGATTCATTTGTTACATGTTTGGAGTTCTATTTTAAGTTTTCTATAGAGGACGCTGGTTCTATATATTGGGGTTTGTGCTTGGCTTTGCTGTACAATGATGATCCTTGGTCAATCATCTTTTAAAACTTATTTTGGCAACACGTACTGATTTTCTCCAATGCAATGCTTGAGTTTTGTGTTGACTCATGTTTGGATCATGAATTCTATCTGGTAATTTGATGTTTTCTTTTCCCTCTATCCTTTTTAATCTTGTTCTATTTTGAACTTAATGATTATTTCACAGTTTATTTCGCTATTTTATGGGTGTGGTTGTCCCAAAATCACATTCTTTAGCAATGTTATGGCTAATACGATGATGAAACCACACATTTTATTTGTGGTAATTTAGGCAGTTGGGACCTGAAGATTATATCTAAATTCCACAAATTTCATTTTTTCAATTTCTGTAATTCAATTTTTCGTCTTTTTTTTTTTTTTTTTTTTTTTTTACTATGTATATGGAATCTATATTCAGTGTGGTGGGGGGGGGGGACACTATTGTTGTCAATTAATTATTATACTTTAATTCATATTTTCAAAGTTTTTATTGGTGTATCGGTAATGTTTCATTATATATATATAACACCCACGTTTAAGGGGTACTTTCGTAGTACTAAAGATATTTTTCATTAAAAAAAATGAATATTCACTATTTGAGAATTTTTTTTTCTTGATCGTTTTCATATTTTCTGTTTTTTGCGCACTTTGAAATCGTAATTGCCGGGCATCGGATGGAGTTCAAAAATACCTACCTGTTCTCGATACTTTTGTGGTTTTGGTGGATTTTTTTGTATTAAAAAACTATAAATATCTATTGCTTAAAAAAAAGAAATCTGGAAGTTACTTTCATATATTCAGTTTTTTTTCGTTTTACCTGCAGTTTTAAATCGATTTTTCTGCGGTGAACCCGTAAACTGGATGAAAATACAAAACAAAGAAACAAACCAAAAAAAAAAAAAGAAAGAAAGAAAGAAAAAAACAGTTAAAAGGTACTTTTTTGCTCTCAACGGTCCTTTCATAAAAAAAAAAGAAATTTTACTATTTCAAAAATATATTTTTTTTCAGAATGTAGTTTTTATATTTTATGGTTTCTCTGCAGTTTAAAATTACCATCTACATGGCTCGGATGTAAATATTTTAAAAAAAATACTCACGAATAAACGGACCTTTCTGTGGATCCGGGAAAGGCTGGTTGGTTTTGCTAGTTTAAAATGAAATAAAAAGTGAACATTATAGTGCATTTAAGGTTTTCGAAAATTATTTTCTTAAAATTTGAATGGCTAAGGCTATATTATCTTCTTACTAGCATAAACCCGCATAATACACTTTGTCTAAGACGTGTTGGATAATACGAATCAGTGGTCCTGCAGAAAAATAAAGAGGATCACCGATTACGCCGTTTAGGTTACTCCTGGCTTCTAATGATTATTCATTTAATTCATTAAGAGTGATTAGTATTCTTTCGATTCACTTACTACTTTACAAGTAAAAGAAAAAGAGTAAAAGTTACGGAGAAAAGATCTCCGCTAAGTTCTAACATTCCATTAACATTTCGTAAACTGTTTATGTGGTTCCATTTCAATCTTATTTAAAATTAAATATTCAAAGCGTTAATATATATATACTAGCCGGGTTTCGCCCGTCTAGACGGTCGTTTGCGACGCCCTTACAAAAAAAAAAAAAATAATCGCAAGTGATTTCGTATGAATGACTCTCTAAATTCCGGCAAGAATACAAACTCGGCGTTTCATCGTATCATTTTTAAAAAACTAAGGCATAATCTTATTCTGTCATTTGATGAATAACTAAGTTAATTTGAAGAAGCACTTTTAAACTGTTCCACATAACATTTCTTACAATCACACCTATACTTTCATGAATGTTATTCCTGTTGTTCCAAAAAAGAGTTTGTTGCGATTTGTTAATTTGAAATAGTTAGTATATAGTGATTATGAAAAAAATTATCACTAAATGCATCAGAAAAATATTTTTTGCTATTTTTTAAAACATATAACAGCAGGAAATAAAAAATAAATTTTAAAGTACTTAATCAATATTTCTAAACGAAATTTCAACGTAATTCGCATTTTTTTTTTACACCAGGCTACATCGTGAATGATTACCTCCATGGTTTAATCTTTTAAACGTTCACGATGAATGAATCTTTCATGTTTAGAAAATCTTCAGAGGCGTTATCATTGTTTAAAATGATGATGCAATAATATTGGTCTGTAAGGTGGAACAATACAAAATTAACAATCGCAATGGACTCAACAATGGTGCAAAAAAGTACAAAAGCCTAGCATATGAAAAAGTGAAGTGGACATCCCGGAATTGTTGATGACAGTCAAATGCTTTGCGCTTTTATTATATAGATATACTTTACAAAGAATTAGAGATAGATGATAGAGATTAGATTATAGTATGCATAACATTTTATTGTTCATTTTACAGGGACGCACAAAGTAATTCGACTACAGTACTGTCTATGAGCGATAATTGTTCTAAGTGCGTTTTCAGTTCTGGTATGAGTTTTCAAATTGAACTAATTTGTTGCATATTACTTGGTGTGAATAAATTTTATAGATCATATACAGGGCTGCACAAAATTTGTGACTGCATTTACGTTTATTCATAGAAATTCCTGAAAGGGAATTTTAAAATTTTGTTATGAGTTTCTTAACTGAAGTAAATTGCAACATACTATGCATTATACAGAGTGTTCCAAAATTCGACCGACAAATTAAGAAGGGTGATGGAAGTCATCAAGTGGATCAAAACTTACCATAGAACATGGGGTCGCAAACCACGTTGAGAGGGTGAAAATCGCGAAAAACTTATGCAGGTTTCGACGTCACGCTGTAATGGCAAAATTACAATACTAACTACAAAAAGACTTATTTGATTAATTAATAAAACAGTTGTTCGAAGTGGCGTCCGCTGACCTCATTGCACACTCTACAACGACGTAAGAACGATTCCTAGACTCGTTCGAAAATACCACGTATGCTTTTTATGTCTTCCGCAGCGACGACAATCCGTGCTATGAAATTCTGTTGTGTTCACAGCAATGGGTCTCGCGTATCCAATCCACCTCCTTCGGTATGTATCATCGAGGTGATTATGCACCTGGTGGGAAAAGTGTGCAGGGGCACCATTATGCATGAACCACATGCCTCGCTGCACTGCGTCTGGCACACTTAGCAGCAATTAAGGAGGATGTGTGGCAGAAAACAAGGTACCATTCAGGCGTTCGGGCAGCAAGTACGGCCCCAACAGCTAATCACTGAAATTTCCTGCCTACACTTTGACACTAAACCTCTGTTGTGATTTCCATGGTACACTGGCATGGAGATTATCCATCGCCCACCCCATATGTGTACATTATGTGTATTGACAACGCCTTCTCGCGTAAAGCTGGCTTCGTCAGTATATAAAGCAGTGGCATGAAATTGAGGATTAGAATGTGTGATGATGTCAAGCATCCAGCGCACGAACTGTCCTCACGGGGATAGTCGTCTTCGGTTTGAAGTTGTACCTTCCGGATGTGGAAAGGGTACATCTTTGCAGTATGCAAAACATTGCAGATCGCCGTGTGCGGAACACTGTGATCAGCTGCAACTGCTGTTGTACTTATCGACGGGGAATCGACAAATCGCTGCAGCACGGTCTATTCCATTTGAGGAGTGCGCAGAGTGCGCGGTCTTCTTGCATTCGGCCAAGCTAAGTGGAAGGTCTCCGTCTCCCCTGGTAGTTGATCGAACGTGTCGAATGTAGAATGGTGCGAACAACATTTCGTCCCCACATATTTCTCGCAACATCGCCCACCCCACATGTGTACATTATGTGTATTGACAACATCTTCTCGCGTAAAGCTGGCTTCGTCAGTATATAAAGCAGTGGCATGAAATTGAGGATTAGAATGTGTGATGATGTCAAGCATCCAGCGCACGAACTGTCCTCACGGGGATAGTCGTCTTCGGTTTGAAGTTGTACCTTCCGGATGTGGAAAGGGTACATCTTTGCAGTATGCAAAACATAGCAGATCGCCGTGTGCGAAACACTGTGATCAGCTGTAACTGCTGTTGTACTTATCGACGGGGAATCGACAAATCTCTGCAGCACGGTCTATTCCATTTGAGGAGTGCGTAGAGTGCGCGGTCTCCTCGCATCCGGCCAAGCTAAGTGGAAGGTCTCCGTCTCCCCTGGTAGTCGATCGATCGTGTCGAATGTAGAATGGTGCGAACAACATTTCGTCCCCACATATTTCGTCGCAACATCGCCCACCCCACATGTGTACATTATGCGTATTGACAACGCCTTATCGCGTAAAACTGGCTTCGTCAGTATATAAAGAAGTGGCATGAAATTGAGGATTAGAATGTGTGATGATGTCAAGCATCCCGCGCACGAACTGTCCTCACGGGGATAGTCGTCTTCGGTTTGAAGTTGTACCTTCCGGATGTGGAAAGGGTACATCTTTGCAGTATGCAAAACATTGCAGATCGCAGTATGCGGAACACTGTGATCAGCTGCAACTGCTGTTGTACTTATCGACGGGGAATCGACAAATCGCTGCAGCACGGTCTATTCCATTTGAGGAGTGCGCAGAGTGCGCGGTCTTCTTGCATCCGGCCAAGCTAAGTGGAAGGTCTCCGTCTCCCCTGGTAGTTGATCGATCGTGTCGAATGTAGAATGGTGCGAACAACATTTCGTCCCCACATATTTCTCGCAACATCGCCCACCCCACATGTGTGCATTATGTGTATTGACAACGTCTTCTCGCGTAAAGCTGACTTCGTCAGTATATAAAGCAGTGGCATGAAATTGAGGATTAGAATGTGTGATGATGTCAAGCATCCAGCGCACGAACTGTCCTCACGGGGATAGTCGTCTTCGGTTTGAAGTTGTACCTTCCGGATGTGGAAAGGGTACATCTTTGCAGTATGCAAAACATTGCAGATCGCCGTGTGCGAAACACTGTGATCAGCTGTAACTGCTGTTGTACTTATCGACGGGGAATCGACAAATCTCTGCAGCACGGTCTATTCCATTTGAGGAGTGCGTAGAGTGCGCGGTCTCCTCGCATCCGGCCAAGCTAAGTGGAAGGTCTCCGTCTCCCCTGGTAGTCGATCGATCGTGTCGAATGTAGAATGGTGCGAACAACATTTCGTCCCCACATATTTCGTCGCAACATCGCCCACCCCACATGTGTACATTATGCGTATTGACAACGCCTTATCGCGTAAAACTGGCTTCGCCAGTATATAAAGAAGTGGCATGAAATTGAGGATTAGAATGTGTGATGATGTCAAGCATCCAGCGCACGAACTGTCCTCACGGGGATAGTCGTCTTCGGTTTGAAGTTGTACCTTCCGGATGTGGAAAGGGTACATCTTTGCAGTATGCAAAACATTGCAGATCGCCGTGTGCGGAACACTGTGATCAGCTGCAACTGCTGTTGTACTTATCGACGGGGAATCGACAAATCCCTGCAGCACGGTCTATTCCATTTGAGGAGTGCGTAGAGTGCGCGGTCTCCTTGCATCCGGCCAAGCTAAGTGGAAGGTCTCCTCTCCCCTGGTAGTCGATCGATCGTGTCGAATGTAGAATGGTGCGAACAACATTTCGTCCCCACATATTTCGTCGCAACATCGCCCACCCCACATGTGTACATTATGTGTATTGACAACGCCTTCTCGCGTAAAACTGGCTTCGTCAGTATATAAAGAAGTGGCATAAAATTGAGGATTAGAATGTGTGATGATGTCAAGCATCCAGCGCACGAACTGTCCTCACGGGGATAGTCGTCTTCGGTTTGAAGTTGTACCTTCCGGATGTGGAAAGGGTACATCTTTGCAGTATGGAAAACATTGCAGATCGCCGTGTGCGGAACACTGTGATCAGCTGCAACTGCTGTTGTACTTATCGACGGGGATTCGACAAATCGCTGCAGCACGGTCTATTCCATTTGAGGAGTGCGTAGAGTGCGTGGTCTCCTTGCATCCGGCCAAGCTAAGTGGAAGGTCTCCGTCTCCCCTGGTAGTCGATCGATCGTGTCGAATGTAGAATGGTGCGAACAACATTTCGTCGGATATTGCTGTTGGCACAACCACTGCGCTAAACGCACATTGCTTTCTGCTTGACATCAAATGCATATCAGCGTATTCCTGGTTTGTGTAGTCAGTCGTTACGATACTCATTAAAACATACAAATAAATGATACACTTGCTTACTACCTCAGGAGCGGTAATTTTTTTCGTCCGTGTTGGAACAGTTATTTATTACCAGTTAACACAGTTAACGTACCAGTTAAGTTATACAGATTTGCATATCTCTGCTAAGAGTGAAAAACAAAAACCATGGAGTCAGGGACACTTCAACAGTTTGCAGTACGTGGATTCAGTGATCGACTGACATCCACCTTTCGACTCCTCTGGGTTCAAAGCCTGCATGCGTTTTTCGCGATTTGCATCCTCTGAACGTGGTTTGCGACCCCATGTTTTATAGTAAGTTTTCATCCTCTTCATGCCTTCTATCATCACTCTTAATTTGTCGGTTGAATTTTGGAACACACTGTATATACAAAATTATAGATCATATATAGCGCTTCACAAAAGAATTTGAAACTATGGATGGTAAATGCCGAAATTGAGTTTTCAAATGTGTTATAAGTTTTCGAAATTGTTTTTTTATAGATATCATTTTTTACCTCATTAAACGAGCAATTTTTGTTTCTATATTTTGAATATGTTGGAAAGTGTTTCATAATCTATGCTTGACGCATAATTTTTCTTTATTTTTATTGTTGTAGGTTGTTGTGCATTTTTTAAGTGATAACTTCCTTACTGAGAACTTATATTGTACACTTTCTGTCACCATGTTTTTAAATGTTTGGAAGTTTTGTACAAAGGAATAACAAAGCGACATAACATTACATAACAAATGTAAAACGCTGAGACATTTCTTTTTAAATACTATAAGACGTGAAATATTATTTAATCGAGAATGTTAAATAAACAGTAGCAATATAAATACAGCCTCAAAATGATTTATTATATTATCATGTAACAGTAAACTGTGAATTCCAATATAATTTTCCCTCTGACCCCTCTTTACTTATTTTTTACTTCGTCATACCGCACGACAATGTTATTTACAGAGCTGACTAGGTAGGGCTTCCGCTCACATGTTAAACACCTCTTCTCTTAAAATATGGCAAAAAATAATAAATTACACTAATTGACATCAAAATGAAGCATACACCTTTTTAGAGTTTTAAAATACAGTGTGTCCATAATAAAACTTTCCTGATATATGAGATTCAAACAATCGTGTTATCAAAGGGAAACTGTCGAAGTTTGAATTGTTACGTATTTCAAGATATGCGCTTTTAAGAATACGGAGAGAAACCACAATCAAGATCTCACACTTTGCAATGTGAAAAAAAAATGTAAATCGCATCACCCAGTTGTCTGAATTGCGAAATGCAATTAAACGTAACGCAGCGAAAAAGTATAAATTGTGTTGGAAGTTACTTGTGCTAAAAACAGCGGATTAAGATGCAATCAAAGCAGAGCAGTGGAAACAAAACAGAAACAAACAAAATAGCGGTCTAACAAACGATCGAAAACATTTATTTAATTCAGATTGCCAATTTTGCACGTGGCTTCCTACCCAAACGATGGTACAGTGGATGGGGTAGATTGTGGACAACACTGAAGCGTATATCAAAGCGTGAACTAATCAATGCGTTCTAATGGCGTTCTAAAATTTGAAACTGAACAACATTACGATAGGTCTTGGATGTGCTTATATATATATATATATATATATATATTACTTTCTTCTATCTTTACAAGAAGAAAGTATTGGATTCGTGAAAAATTTTGACTTCTGGTTTTCGACGGAATATGGCTCTAGTGCCCAATGCACTGTGCAATGTGCCTAAAACAATTAAATAAAAAGAAACATAAAGTCAAATTACAATGTTTAAGACAGAACAAAATAAAATTCAATTCATTCATTTAGCTTCTAAATAATTTCTTTAATTATTTAGAAGCTAAATGATTAAACAAATTTGAAAATAAATTGTTTTGCTAGATCCTGATCCTATGCCGGAGTTGAAGGTTTAAGGCATAATTTATGAGTGATACGTGATTTTTTTAAATTGTTTTTACAACTACCACGGCTTACTGATTCCAAAATCATAAAACAAACTTTGAGGGTTGTACAGCTCACTAAAACAAACATTATTTGTGTTGGAAAGCTCTGTCGCAATCCACTTTATTTAGTCAAAATACAGGTTATCTCACTCCAAGTCGAACTCTGATTTTCGTTCATAATTTTAACATTAATGAAAATATTCTACCGACATACAAACATGCATTGTTTTCTAAGAAATGTGATAACGTCCAAAGAATTGATAGAAATAGCCACGGTCTGCGTCCAGACAGCATTGACCTAGACACTCTGTAATTTGAAATGCAGATATGAATCACATTTCATACAAGTAAAGTAACCTTTTCCATTCCACCTTATATTCCACACCCTTGAAGTAAAATGGTTTGTTCTGGGCAAGCTAGAAGACGCGAAAAGACAACAACTCAAATTAACTATTAGTTTTTCACTGATGAGGACCGAGTAAGTTCGGTTGAAAACGTTTTGATTTTATAAGGACTTTAATGTGCTTTTAAATACTTTATATATGTTTTTACGCACCTTCAAGCAATATATTTACATTTATTTGTATCTTTATGAATTTTAAAGTAACTGAGCTGAAAATATTGGTAAAATATTGTGGCCTAGCTTTCCTATACAAAAAATGTTTGTTTTACGTGAGATGTACAACCCTTCAAAGTTCGTCCCTTGCTTTTAGAATCGCCTTGTTAAAAAAATTAGATATATTACCATAAAATTATTTTCAAATATACCCTACTCATGAAAGAAAAGAGCAATGAATACATATTGTAATACGTTTTCTAAAACAATGAACAGTACAAATGTGATTTTAAAAGGAAAATTTAAAAGTCATTACAACTCTGCCCTTAGGCATAATTCTGATAAGAATAATGCCCAATAAGAAGCGAAATACCCAACATGCTTATCTTTTAACTTTTACGACTACTTAACGCAGTACATTATAGTTACTTCTTTTTGAAAATTAAAATTGATTTTTGTGAAATCCGAGAGATACAGATTCTTGAAAATAAATTTCTTGAGGAATAGTTTTTTTCTGAAAAGAAATCATTTTTATAAAGATTCAACAAAGAAAATTATACTTTTCTGTTCTTTTAGATAAGACAAAACTGTTTCCAGAATTAGTTATTGAAAACCTATAACTATATCAATTTAATACAATAAAACTTTTCGCTTGATTGAAATAAGTTTATAGAATTTAGGTTTTAGAACTTAGGTGTTTCAGCGAATTTTAAATTTTTTATTTCTTCTATAACCAACCATTTTTCTTTTATTAATCACATTTATTTTCCAGAGATTGCGGGTTTGACAAGTGAGACCATAGATAAGTACAATTTCTTTCATTGTTAATAATCTATACATCTATTTGAAAAAGACATATTTCTGTATTCTTACACCAGAGAGAACAAGAACGAAAAAACCATGCATCAAGCATAGATTATGAAACACTTTCCAACACATTCAGAATAATGTAACAAAACTTGATAGTTTAATAAGGAGAAAGATATTGTCTAAGTAAAAAATTTGGAAAACGCATAACGACTTTAAGGGGTCAAATACCCTTTAAAGTGTCAAAATTTAGAATTTTTTCTTATTAGCTTATAATCAAACATGATTCTTTAGGAACATTTTAAAATAAACTCCATGCAAAAATTCACTTTAGAAGAGGAGTTATGTTTAAAACAGTCTGATCTTTTTTCACATGATCAAGGGGTAGTTTGATTTTTAAAGTGAATTTTCTCAAAACGGCGATTTTGGTCATTGCGTGCACACGATTTCTGAAAAATGGTTGGTTAGAATTTCATGAGCATTTGCTTGAATGTATTAATCATATAAATGCACAAAATGACCAAGTATTATGTTTCTCAAGTAAGAAGTTTAGAATTCATTACTACTTTGGCATAAAGAAAACTCGATGTTTCGAATTTCTCTAAAAAAAATATTTTTCTCAGGATCTACACAGATTTTTGAATCCGCATAAAATTATCCCAATTCATAAACGAATTTCATTTTATTTATACTAATAAAAGAATCTTGTTTGTTTGTATGCATGTGTGCGATGGCTAGCGAAATCTACAGCACGTGTCTACAGCTAAGTGTGAAAATTTGGGTGTGAATAGTCCGAGGCAGGTCCTGATGCATCTGAGGCTCATTAAAAAAAATTAAGACTCTTTCACCCTGGGCCTCTTTAAGCTTTTGTGCACTAAATTGTTAATAATTTGCCCCATTTTTATCCGAACTTCTTTGTTTCGGGGGCCCTTTCTCCATTTACTACATTCCAGGTAAGACCCTGACCCCCTGGGGCCCAGTACGGGGCTCCTTGAAGTTTAGGTTTCCTAAATAACTTGCCCACTTTTAATCCGATCTTCTCCGTTTTTGAGGCTTGTTCTTCATTTGTTTATTCCGCCATTTCTACATTCCACCTAAGAGCTTGTCCCCCTGCGGCCCTTTGCGGGGCCCCTTGAACTTTTTATGCACCATTCATTTTTCACCCCTCTATTTGTGTCACTATCTCAATGCATAACTTTAAAGTTGAGTTTTGGACACCTCTCCCGGGCCACTACCCTCCTATTTTTATTGGGGACCTAGGCCCTTTTTTAAGCATTTCTTTAACATTTTATTCTACTGGTTAATTTATACTCTATGCTTAATTTCGACTAATTGAAGATCAAAAGCGTTAAATAGTAGAACCTTTTAAAATGTTTTCATCTTAAGGTTCTGCTCAAAGCTATCAGTTGGCCCTTTTTGGGCTCCTATTAAAGCTTGCTTAAAAATCACTATGAATCTCATTAATCTGATTCACTGGCTTTTTTTCTAACAACTTCATAGTTCCTCCATCTAATACATGAACGACAAAACAATTTCTCAGACGTCAGCTACCACCAATTTTGAACACTTTTGGCCCCCTATTAGGGCTCCCTTAAAAATTAACCGATTCACTAGATTTTTTTCTAACAACTTCTTAGGTCCTTCAACTACTACATGAACGACAAAAAAATTTCTCGGACTTCAGCTACCACTAATTTTAAATATTAATCTCCTTCTTGGGGCCCTTTGTGCTTCTTTAATAATGATCCAATTCTCTTGAAACTTTCTTGAACATAGTTCTAGGATCCTGCAGCTACTTTATAAACTACTAAAAAAATGTTTAGACCCCAGTTACCATCTTTTTTTAAAAATATTAATCTTCTTTTTCGGCATTAACTTACATTTACTCACTTTAGCTGTAAATTAAAAATTGCGTTACTGCTAAAAGTAAGAGGTTAACTTTAGGGGTGGGGGGATTTCAGCTGTAAAGTAAATATAGCGTTAATGTTAAAGGTAATTCGTTAATTTACAGAGGGGGGGGGAGACTTTTTCACCGCCTGAGGGCGCATTATTTTCTCGGGTTCTATGGGACCGATTTCAACGTCAATTGATTCATTCAACTTAGCTTACGATTTTTTTACATATTTTAGTTCCACCTTCCAGCGCTAGGTGACGCACTCTTACCTGGTGTTCTATGGACCCGATTACAATGAGGTTTGGTTCATTCAACTTGGTTTTCGAATATCTTACATATTTTAGTTCCATCACCCACCACCAGGGGGTGCAATCTTATCTCTGGTTGTATGGGCCCGATTACTACGGGGCTGGGCTCATTCAACTTGGTTTTCGATTGTATTCGGCGCGTACCCAGCACTCCCGGTATACGCGTAGGTATGTAAAGTTACGCTGTGATTGAATATACGGCATGTTTGACTATACAAAACTTTATTAAACTGCAACAAAATATATAAATAACTCAACATATTAAAATAAACATAATTACTAAATAAATATAATGGTCAACAGCCGTCCTTCAGCCGTTCCCAAAGACGATGCTTCACCGGTGACCGCCGAAGAGCAAGTGTCGAAGTTTCTCGCTAAGTTCTACACCTGGCTCTATACTTGGCGAAACCACGCAAAACTTTTGCCAAACAGGAGAACGCTCTTTTTGCTTCACTGAAGAAACTGAATTACGACTGAATTATGCTTCAGCCTCCACTTTCATATAAGGCGAATTAATGTCGCCACACACGCTGCCAAGGGCATTGGGTCCCGGAAACTAAGTTCGTTTGAAACATTTTACGCTGCCGAAGGCAGTTCGGTCCCCGAAACTATATTCATTTGAAAGATTTTCCGAAAATATAAAATCATACAAACTTGAGTTTTGTATACGGTTATTATCACGGGCCCGGGCAAGGCTGTGTGGGTCAGCCAGTATATCAATATACTTTAAAATTATTTGTAAATAAGAATAGATATTAAAAACCAACAGCATTTGAAACAATAGATCAAGTAAAAAGCGGACCTTTATTTTACAAATTCTCAAATGGATGAAGCAAAATCAATTACCTGAGTGTTTTATCTAATTATTGATAGCTATACATACTTTTCCGAGCTATTCTGATCCAAGGATCTCAAATAAAGTATCAAATAAAGTAAGATCACCGCCTGAGGACCGCATGAGTTTCTAGGGTTATCATTTGAAGTCGGTTATCATTTGAGTTTCTCGTGTTATCATTTGAAAGATGAAAGTTGGTACAATTTTTGAAAGTGGACGACACTCAAAACATAGATTGTGCAAAATACTTGCATTTATTCGCATAATTTACGCATTAATTTGAAGACATTGTTCAAAATCGATTTGTAACCACATCCCACATCTTTTTTATGTGGTTATTTGCCTTAGAATTAGTAGAGATTATCACATATTTTTTTCCCGGATTGTATGTATTACTCTCCAAAAGTCAATAAAAAAGTTACACTGAGTTAATTATCGAAAATTCTTGTATAAAGAAGGTTCTACGAATCAAAACTGTTGTTTTAACCGTATTTATATATATTTATTAACTAGAACTAAATATTCTCCCCGTCACTTGTTTATTGCGTAGTTTATATTAGAATTTTCTCCATATTTTTGAAAATGTTCTTTAAGGAGACCTTCCTCCCAAGTAAATATATATATTTTTTTCTGGATAAAAGAGTTCCATTCTGAAAAAAGCGAAAACCTAAACAAAAGAAAACTGTTTTATAAAAGCTTTTCAAATTTATGAATACTCACAAAGTCATCTCTAAGAAAACATTATTAGAAAATGCAACTGAATTCATTCTTTAAAAAATCTTTAAAGTAAAAAAAAAAATAAGTTTATTTTTTTTAAGTAGTTTCATTTAAAACAAAACAAAAGAAAACAGCATTCTATGCTACAAATTTCGACAAAGAAACTGCATAATGTGAGATTCCAAATTTATAGATTCTCTTAAGAAAATTCATAAATTCAGATTATCTTCAAAAAATATCTCACTGCATTGTTTCACTTGAAATGCCTTCTTCAATTTTTTTGTGAGGCACATAAACGCACGCGAAATACAATAAATGCAAAAACAACAAAAATAAAGCTTGAATAAATCGAAAAAGATAAAGGAAAGATGTTGAAATCCCGAAATAAACAATGAATACATAGGATAACGAAATCCGTAGATTAAAAAAAAAAAAAAAAAAAAAAAAAAAAACAGAAAGTGCCGAAAAAATCGACGGAGTTTTTTGACAAATATAGATTGTGAAATTGACGACGATCTTATATCATCCCTAGCAGTAAACAACTTCTCCGCACGGAGAGAATGAAAATGAAGAACGAAAAAACAGGCATCACGAGTAGATTATGAAACTCTTTCCAACACTGAATGAATATTATTAAGAAATTTCATTTTTTTCATATAATGAAATGAGATATCCTATCTAAATAAGCAATTTAAAATAACAAAACTCAATAAAAATCCATTTTCACCAATTGATGCGCATATCCGTTCATGTATGTGAATTCTTTCATGTATTGTGCTGTGCTCTAAAAAAAAAAAAAAAAACCCACACTGAAATGTTTAAAAAAAACCACCCTAGTACTAAACCAAATATTTTACTAAAGTCAATGTTTTTGTTTTGTTCTGCTATTATGTACTATTTAGAATAATAAAATTAGTTAAAAATATGTAAGGAGTGCTTATTTAGATTTAAAATAATTTAAATTAACACAATTGCAGAATTCTGGCAAAACACGAGCTTCATTTTTACAGATTGTCTTTTTATAATAAAATTTTAGAATGATCTACATAATTTTTTCTTATGTTTAACCATTAATATCTCATAAAATGCTTCATTTTCAGTTGATTATGTCAGGTGGGGGTTGTTTTAAGACACATGGGTCATTTTTTGAAAAAGTGTTTTTTTTTTTTTTTCAAATTCTCGCATAATTGGCTGCCATTTTGTAATAAAGTGATAAAATGAAAAATGCTTAACATTAAAATCTTAGTCAGAACAAGCTGCAAATATTTAGAGAAGTTTAATTTTTATAAATTCTTTATTAGACTTCATATAGAGAAAATTTCAAAAAATGGGTTTTTTTTAGAGGACAGCACAATAATCCTGTATGCGATCAATATAGTTTAATACACACCTAATACATTCAAAATTAGACACGTTTTAAAATGGTGGAAAACGCCCTTACAGGAATTATCGATCATAGTCAGTCCTGTAACAGAATTCATTTGCGTGTCTCTGTAAATGTACTGTAAATGCTATAGCCTCCATAATCTATAGAAAATATGTTATAGTGCACTTCAATAATTTCATTATGTTTGAAGTATCATAGCATTATTAAAATTCAGCGCAAACGTTGTTTTTTTCACGTAAATCATAATGTAATAGAATTATTTTGCGCTTCTCTGTAAATAAACGATAAATGCTACTTATTCTATACTCCTGAGAAAGCATGTTGTAGTCCGTCTCAGTGATGCATATCAATCTCATTATGTTTAAAATATCGTAATGACAGTAAAATGCACCGGAAACTTCCATAGATGAATATGACATATGAAAAAGCACACTGAGAAAAATGATACTTGCAAATCTGAGTAAACCGATGTTTTCATTTTGTTATGAAACTTTTTGTTTCAAATAGAATGATCCATAATGCTTTAAATTCTGAAATACCAGAAATACTCAGAATATTGAAACATGGACATACTCAAAACTGAGCGCATAGAGGTACTTTCATACTCATTTTTGAAACATAGACATACTCAAAAATGATTAGAATCAGTTCAAACTCATTTTTGAAACATTGAAATACTCAAAAATGAGCACATAGATGGCAGTTCATACTCATTTCTGAAACATGGACATACTCAAATAGGAGCACATGATGTTTTATCCTTGAGTGTGTGCATGTTTTCAAAAATGAGTATATACATGTTTCAAACTTGAGTCATTTTGATTCGGATCCATTTTGACTATGCGACATACTCAGATTTGAGTATCGTTTGCTCAATTTTTTAAATGTTTTTAGAGTGCATATCGGCAGCTTCATTCATAAAAATGAAACATATTAAAATGGTTGTTTAAAGGAGATGTACTTTTCACTTTTATTTTCAGCCTAGACTAAGATTAAAATTCCATATCACAAAGGTTTTTTTTTTTCAATTTTTCACAGATACACCAAGCAGTAAAATCATTAAACGGTTAAAATCCTACATTGAAACTGAGTCATTTTGAAAAGAAAACATACATTTCATGCATGCATTTGTACTATCTTATTTACGACTACGCGAAAATGAAGCATTTTCCATTAAGTATCAGAATTCCTACTATACGAACTAAAATGACGAATATATGGTTTGTCATTTTTATATGTTCGTAAAATTTAGAAAAAAAAAACGTATCTTTATTAGTGTCTTAGTATTGTGCAATGAAACAAAATGAAGAAACAAAATAAGTCTTTGCAAGTTTGACATTATTGAAATTGAAAGCAACGAATTACATAGTTAATTTTTTAATAAAAGTTTTTTTTTAATTAATCATTAAAAATTTTTTAATTGTGTTGCAGTTTTGAGATACAGTTTTCAAAAAAAATCTCACCTTGGTGTACTTTTGTGCTCAATGCCGTAGAGTTGGTCTTGTCGATTGCAGAGTGAGAACGTACGCAAACAGACAGACAGGCAGACAAGGCCACAACCTCATTGTTTTATTAATATAGATTAGAATTAGATTATCATAAGTCATTACTGGTCATAGTCATAACTCACTTATCATAAGTCATATACTAAAAATGTTTTCTGTACACGTAAATGACATCTAAAAGTTATTGAGAATGTTCAAGAAATATTCTTTTAAAAAATATGCTCTCACGTACAAACGATTAAAAAGGAAGCCATTTAAAAATGTTTTAATGAATATTATTACATTCCTTTTTGTAATTTTCCATTTTTTAAGCTACGCAGTTAGATAAATATTATTTATTGAATGAAAGAGAAATACTACTTTCCGGGTCGTAATTTTCCATCCAGCAATACAGATCCAAGCCTAGGATCCCCAAAGTTTGAATATCATCTTAAATTTTTCTCATACATAATAAAGTTAGAATTCAATTCAATATTTTAATACAGGGGTGTCCAACTGTGGCCCGCCGGATACCACTAAAATTTTATAGTAAACTTTTCCTTAACTAATCATCAAATTTCTGCGATTCAAGAAGTCGAATTTTTCTTTCAAAATTTAGTGGTATCAGGCGAGCCACAGTTGGGCACCTCTGTTTTAATAGATTGGAAAATGTAGGGGAAAGTAGAGTAAATCAGGGTACCTAACGGTGACATTTTGTCTATTGAAAAACCACACCTGTTGCCACAGGAAAGTTCTTCTCTCCTTGGGAAAAGGCGTATTCTCGGACCATCTGAAACAACTCCGAATTTTGTTGGTAGGGTAAAACTGGGTACTAATCAGAGATTAAGATTTTATAGTTCCAGTAACAAAAAAGCTTTATTGTAATAAATTTTGAATCAAACATAAAACTTATATACAATTTTAAGGTCAGTAACTTTTTTTTCAGGTTTGAAAGCAATTTGTATGGCTGCCATGTAATGGCTTTCTCAGCTTTCACTCCTCGCATCCACTGAACTCCTAATGTGACCACTCTTTTCAGACTGAACATTGAATCCCGGAAGGTACCCGGTTTGACGCGCTACCCCGGTTTTACCCTACTCTCTATTTACAAGGTTGCTCCTTTTTTTCTTATAATAACAGTTTATCTTATTTACTATATTAATTGACATTTTAGTCAAAAGAATTTTCTGTTGATACATATATTATTCAGAGACATCATATCAGGCTGTAAAAAAATTGTACTAGACGCCGTGTACAGTGAACCCATTTTTTCTGTGTCTAGGATCCCAAATTCTCAAGGTTCCAAGGTCTGAATCGGGATCTCCTACTTTGGATACAAAAATTATTTTTAATAGACTATCCAAGATCGCCTACGTAACACATTTATAATAGTTACAAATTAAAAACGAATGCATATTAAAAACAAATTGTGCTTGAAAATGAAAGCATGAACCTGCCTATTTTATCCAAGTAATTTCGACTCGAAAATAAATATTCGTATTTCTAACTTTTAAGTACTGATACCTAGTTAAAATTTTTATATAATTACATAAGTGAAAATACTAAAATATACTTAACAAATATATTCTTTAAAGTTATTAAAATAAGATAAAAAAAAAAACCGTACACTTATAATGATTTCGCTTACGCAGTGTTCATCCACAAAAGTACCAAGTCACTTTACGCCGACTCGGTTTTGTCGAATCATTCTTGTATAACTTACAATTTTTTCAATAGTTACGTGTTCTATAGTTTTTAACAAGAATCTTTGTATACAGAAATTTCAACAGCTTCGCGATAGAAAGCATAGTTTTTGTGAACCCAGTTGGAATTTTTTCACATTATTTAAGTTTTCTCTGGGTATTTACACAATTCTTGGCGAACTTAGAATGTAAAAACATAACTTGGAACTTGTACGTCAAACGTGACAAATGAGGTGTGTTCTTACTGTTATTATTTCAGTAAAATGAATTAATTTTACTGTTATTACGATATGGTTATTTTCCGTAATGAAATAAGTACATATTAAGTTGGCAACGTTTTATCTTCTGTTGAAATTTACTGAAAATTCCAATGGGAAACTTAAGCTTAGCTTTGAAAATTTCAGAACTTGAAATCCATATTTAGACTCTTTTTTTCATTCAATATCCATTTCTCCGGTAACACCTATCCAAAAAACTGGCGGTACGTTTATACGATTGCTATAATTAAACAATTTTAGTATACAAATTTAGTTTTTAAATTCAGTAATACGGAAATAATAGGACTCCATCCTAAATATGACGTAATCACCATGGCAAGCTAGAATCATTACCTATCATGGGATATCATTGAATTCATTATGTATGATAGGATTTAATAGAATGAAAAAAACTTTTATTAATATCTTTTTAAGTTTTGATTCTATTTTCATAAAATTTGAAATGACTCGACAAATTTCTGCAACGATTATATATATATTAAATTTCAAACCATTCGGTTGGGTAGTTTTTGCACTGTTATATGCGGACAGACGGACCGATGGACGGACTATAGGTGCTACGTATTTATATAATTACGAACGCACCTGAAAAAAGAGCGAAAAATCACGAAGTTGATCCACTTTTCGCGCCGAAGAATAACGTCCACCGGCATTTTAAACTATTTTTTTTTTCGTTTTGCACCATATTTTGTTGCATATGGTGCCAACTGCATGATGATATGACAATATTTTAATTTTGTGCGAATTTTTAGAAATGTGAACAGTTTAATTTTTTGAATGGGACTCGTGTCATTGATAACTTTTGACAAGGAATTGTCCGAAATCACTTGATAAACGAATTTTTAATGGTGAAAATATATTGAAGATAACATATTTGCGACATTAAATACAATGGTTTAAAAAGTTAACATATACCACATTGTAAAAAAGACAAATGTTTCTTAAATTAGGAAAATATAATATAGGGTGTACGAGACGAAACGCACTAATTTAAACAGTCTGCAATATAACATGTAATCGCTGCATTAAGAAGATTGAAACAACAATGGATACACATAGTTATGAAGTTTCGTTTGAGCAATCACACCATTTCCAGATGTGCCTCACGAGTGGCACGGAGGATGTCTAGGAATGATAGCCAGAGAATTGCACCACCTTTCCCGATCCACCTTTGTGGGAATTCGACAGTCAATGTGATCCGGACTCCCAAAAGCCAGTGTGGAGGTGCTTCACCCAGCCCAATGAATTCCAATTCTACATACCACCACACGGTTTGTGTTTTTTTTCAGAATCCGTTGTCATTTTTCAATTTTAAAATTTTCCGATTTCCAGCATCTGAAATAAAAATCATTACTATTACATAATTTAAATTTCCACATCTAAGCTATCATGTACGAAACGTCCTAATTTGAACAGTCTGTAATACGATATGTAATCGCTGCATTAAGAAGATTGAAACAATAATGGATACACATATTTATGAAGTTTTGTTTGTGCAGTCACACCATTTCTAGATGTGCCCTATGAGTGGCACATGTGATGTCTAAGGAGGGTGTCCAGAGAATTGCACCACCTCTGTCAATCCATCTTTGTGGGAATTCGGCAGGCATTGTATTCCGGACTCCCAAAAACCAGTATGGAGGTGTTCCATCCTGCCCAATGGACCTCAATTCTACATACCACCACACGGTTTGTGTTCTTTCAGAATTTTTTGTCATTTTTCATTTTTCAATTTTTACGATTTCCTGCACCTGAAATAAAAATCATTGCTGTTACATAATGTAAATTTTCACATTTAAGCTGTCATGTACCAACTAACAAAATTGACTTGGATGTTTATTATCTTCAGTATAAGTGTTTAAAATTAGGCTCCCCTGTATAATTGCAAACCAAGATATACAATATCCTCCTCCAAGTAATCCACGATTCCGAAATGCGTTTTTTTTTATCTTTATAAACCTTGGAAAATTTATTTTTTCTAATATTTTAATAAATTGCTGTAGAAACACTCTCAGAAAATCTTCATTTATTATTATTATTTTTTTTTAATTCACAGTTGAACATAATTTGGAGAAGAATTTTGGTAATTTTGAGATTTTGAATGAAGAAGAAAATCAAATAAAAATGTTGACATAAGACGAAAATATACTATAGCAGGTATTAAGCCAAGAAGAGAAAAGAAAAAAAATACTTCCTTAGTGAGAGATTTTACACTGTGAAAAATATATACAAATGTTTAAAAATAGGCAAAAATATATAACCGCATACGAAAATACACAATTGCTTCTTCCTAGTTACCCACGATTCCGAAAGCATTTTTTATCTTTAAGAAATATCAGGAACCAATATATTTTCGAGATTTAAAAAAGCGTTTATAAAAACAATATTTCTTTTGACGCAACTGATTTTCGGAAACATATCCGAGTAGTTTTTATAGTGTTTTAATCCATTTTCTGAAACTGGAATAGGGTTTTTTCGGATGTTTTCAAATCTCAAGTAAACATTTTCATGTTCAACAAATGTGTTTTACGGACAGACATGATATAGTAACAGCATTCACATTAATATTAAAATTATTATTATTTTGTTACTCTCGCATGTTTTGATAGCATCCTAAAAAACACATTCCGGTTTGATAAAACTGATTAATCCATCATAAAAACTACTCGAAAACGTTACCGAAAACCACTGACAGTCCATTCCAAATCACTTCAATAGCCACGCCTGCAAGTGGCATTTTTTTGCGTTTAAAAATGACTCCGTAAAAGATCCAGAACGCTTCGCATTATTGAGCGGGGAAATTATTTTAGATAAAAATACAAATCATGCGTTTGCCATTTATTAATTAAAAAACTTTAATACAAAACTTTCCGAATTATCTTAACCTTTTGAGTGCTGAAAATTCGGCCTATAATCCGCGGAAAAAACAATTGTGTTTCAACCAAGAAATTTTATCTTATAAAATGTAACTCACTAGATCGCTGTAAATATTTAACTGTTGAATAAAAATTAAATGATTTCAATTATTGAATAAAATTTCTGGGTTGAAACAAAATATGTTTGATCCGCAGATACATTGCAGCGCTATCGCGCTTCATAGCACTCAAACGGTTAAAGTATATATGAGGTATATATGAAGGATTTTTACATTTATTTGAGTGCTACAGAGCCATATTTGGATTTTTTTCTAATACATTTTATTTAAAAAATGAGAAGCTAAACTTTTGAATTATTTGTAGTTTTAATTTCGTTTCAATCAGTGCTGAATCCAGGTTGGGGGGAGGGGGATCTTCCCCAGAGCATCAAAATGTCCCTCCCGGACGACTTTCGATTTTCTATTTATTAATGGTCTGGAAATACAATTTTGCCCCCCCCCCCCCTTCCGGATCTGTAAATATTCCTAACGGGGAATAATGTCTGAATTCAGCACCAGTCTCAATCGAAGCAGTGGAATGTGCCCTATGAAACCCTGTATATCTCCTTTATTTCTTTGGCATATTTTCCTGCTCCTCGAAAATTCAGCTAGTTATTTAAAAGTATGTATATCGAGAATTCGTTTTTAACCTTACGAAAATAGTGCCATTATTCAATTACGCGTTTTTCACCGAGTACGCCAAAATGTATTTAGCGGAAACAAAAAATAAATCACGTATTTGAATTCCGAAAGATTCCAAAAGGAAAATCAATTTCCGCGGGAAGCAATAGATGGCGCAGCATCTGCATTCTATTGGAGTCTGGGAGCCAATGAATGCAGGTGGTCGGAGAGTGAAGGCATGGAAAATTCTTATTGCACTGGGAAGCATACAGCACAGGGGCTTGTGCTAATGTTAGTGATTTTTATTTTTGTTTGGTGAAAAGAAAAAAAAAATGCCCAAAGTTTGATTTCAAGCATTTCGCTCGGAAAAAAAAGGAAAAAAGATCACTTAAATTTTGGATAGACACTGCACATGTGAAATGTTTGTTTTTTGAATGAAATTATTTCGGATTTCTTGAATATTATTTGATAACTGTTTCAAGGGAAACATTTTTTAAAGAAATTTCAGGTAAGAAATTTTATTTTCAATGAAAATAAATTATTTTCTTAGGCAAAATTTATATTGTCATAAAAACAAATTTTAAAATTAAAATGCTGATAAAAATGCTAAAACATGTTTGTTAAAAAATTGATGAAATATTAAAAGGACGCAGAACTACAATTTAATATATAAAGAAATGCATCCCACTTATTATTTTTATGCGAGTGAAGTTATTCAAATATACAATTAAACATCTAATTTATTCATTTTTGTTTGTTTGTTTATTTGTATGTTAGTTATGTTTTATTTTATTTGCGCTTTTGAAAATTGTTTCATATTTCAATTATTCTGTTTCAACGGATATATGGTTAAATTTAACGATATATATATATATATATATATTTAACATTTTCCAAATGTAAAAAAATATATGCTTTTTTTAAAAATAGTAAATAAAATAGTATAAATAACAGAAAACACATTTTTATTTTTCACCAACGATTATATTTATCACATAATTATTTATGTAGAATAAAAAAAGGACAAGTATTTAAAAAATATACACACACATTCTAAGTTATTTTTGATCGAGGGTATTTTTGTTTTTTAAATAAGAGTGTTTATATTCCATATTTCATTATCTTACAGAAATTATTAAATTATGTACGAAAAAGGTTTTAAAATTAAGTGACTGAGCAGATATATAACACAAGAAAATATTTGAAAATGTTTTAATGCTTATCGACTGTTATGATTGTTGAAAATATTTTTCATAAAATATGAAATATCTAAAATCATTTAATATTATAAATGTTTTGGCAGTGATTTCTAAAAAAGAAAATTAAACCATCAAAGTTTCATATAATCTTTTATAGAAAAACATCATGATTAACTGAAATTGCCTCCAAATATGTTTTAGTCCACTTTAGGAAAAAAAATAACACACCTTGGTAAAATAGGATTTCGTATTAGGATAATTATAGTATTAATCAAATACAAGTATAAATAGAGTAAACCCTTATTAATAAGGAATAATTGGTGTCCCAAGTCGTTCGGACTGAAAAAAAAAACTTAAATGACCCAAGGTATTAAAAATGACACCTGTAGAATCACAACAAAAATATTTCACATCTGAAGTAATACGAAAAGGAAATTAATCTACACTGTACCAAAATTCAAAAGTTTCTTAAAATTGGAAAATATAATATGTACACGAATGAAAATATACTATAACCTTTAGAAACCAGAGAAACTAATATATTTTTGAGATTTAAAGAAGCATTTATTTATTTTATTTTATTTAAATTATTTTGCTGCCATTGATTTTCGGAAATGTTTCTGAGTTATTTTTATAGTGTATTAATCCGTTTTCTCAGCCACGAGGGATGCTATTTTTTAGGATGCTATCAATTCTCAAGGAAACACTTTCATGTTCAACAAACAGGTTGTTACAGGCGAACATGATAAATTAAGAGCATTAACATATCATTAAATTTAATATTAATTTGTTATTATTGCATGTATACATTTAATTACGCAGTTGAAAATGCTCAATTGAGCATAGATAGCATAATAAAAATCGATATTCCGGTTTGAGTAAACTGATGAATATACTATAAAAAGTACTCGTAATCGTTTCCGAAAATCAGTAGCAACAAAAGTAACTGTGCTTTTCTGAATGCTTCTTTAAATGTAAGAAATATATCGCTTTCTGAGGATTTTAATGATAAAGAACACTTTACAGAATCACACGTAACTCGAAATACGTTGTTGTATATTTTTGTTCGTGGTTGTATTATTTTCTCTGCATTAAGAAACATTTGTATTTTTTTAACAGTATACTGGGAAAATGTGAGTATATAATTTGCATGGTATTTATGTTCTTCGTTCTTTGTTGAACTACTTGAACAACAGGTTAATCTACATTCACGCCGCTTGCCAAGTTCACTGGTTTGCAGAAACTGATTTTCTGCGTTCTAATTTTAACTTTTACTTTCTTGAACCATTAATTTACGCAAGTGAGTCAATTGATCGTGATATCCTGAGATGTTTTTATTTTTGGTGTCTTCGACATAATTAATAACGAATTTCAAACATTCTGAAAAAGACTTTCCAGATTAAGCGAAGTCCAGTTTAATGAGGTCCTGATAAACAAGGGTTTACTGTACTTTTTTTAATAGCACCAGATTAATTTAAAAATACGAGGGTCGTGTGTTTAAAATTTGTTTGGTGTTATTAAAGAAAATAATCTGTTACCTGATGTGGCGGTTTCTTGACACTGTTTTATTTCACCAGCAAAATATATCTCTCTGCTTTGGACACCAAAATTATGACTTTATCATCTATAAATGTTTTATATATCATACCAAATTCGTTTTAGAAAATGTTCAGCTATGAAGGAATGACTCGCTTTAGTTATTTATCAATAACTTTGAGTAGGAAATATTCTACGCATCTATCAACAATTCTACAATTTTTTCCTTTCTCATTCCCGTGTCTTTCAAGCAATTATTTTCTGTCCTTTTTTTAATATTTTGCTCTCGTATTTTGGAAAATACAGAGAATTTTATGTTCCTAGTTAATTTATTTTTCGAGAATTTATTTCGAAACTTTTTATGTCAATTTGCGTGCATTTTCAATCAGATATTTTATTCTCTAATATGAATATATTCTAAAACAGTCCCCTTTTCCTCTGAATATAATGATTTTTTTTTTTTTTGTCTTTTCTTACCTGATAAACACCTGTTTTAGGTAGTCATATCTCGAAAATCGATTTGAAACACCAACTTCAACAGCTTTAAACGAAGTATTTTGCAATCTCTGTCGCAATCTCTGCAATTCTCAGTGCCAAAGTTCATACTTTGTTCATCCATTAATTTTTTACATCTTACCAAATTTACATCATAAGCCCTTCACATATGTATAAATTTTTCGTTTTAGTTAATTTTAGCTAATCAGGAGTCATTTTAAGAAAGAAAATTTTCCGAGAATTTATCAACTCTCGCTTATTCATACTGCTTTTGAATTTTCAGTTTTTCATGCTCATATCATTCACACCACTATCTTTAATTATGTAATTCATGCCCTCCTTCCCCTCCCGTTTGTATATCTGCTTATATACCTTTGATACATATTTAATATCTATGCTGTTATTATATTTTTAATTTTGTGTTTATTAAATAATAATAATAATAATAATGATAATAATAATAATAATTTTGTTTTCATGTTAAGTGTGTCTTTTTCTAAAATTATTTTAAAGCTAAACAATGCGAATCTATCTGACACATTTACAAAATTATTTTAATTTGCTTCGAGAAATTTTCAATTTGATTCTCTATCATTGCCTACATTATCAATCAAATGCTACAGGATCGAAGAAAGTTTTCTGTTTTTATAAGCTTTTGTTTAACTTGGCTTGTTTGTGCGTTCGGCTCAAATCCTAGAATACAATTTTAACGGACTTCCTGTGCTACAATTGACTTAATTTTTTTGGCTTTTGTGACGTATTTCCGGGGATAATAGAATATTATGTAAAAAAAAATTGCCTCCACAAACACTCAGGAGGTATTTTTTATCCCAATAAAAGTACATAAATGTCATCATTCTGGCGTAAATATCATTCAGTGCTTCAAAAAGAAGCTAAAGTTCTTTAATTGGACCATGTTAGAAAACGCTCAATCTTTTAGTTCCGCGTAGAGGGTAAATGGATGTGGGTTCGATCCTCAGGACAATGTTGATCGATTTTTTTTTCTTGCCAGGAAGTTGGATTTAAAATTGTATATCCAATTTATTTATTTATTAACAAACTGATAAAAAGAATCACTCGCAATTTATTTTATTTCTTAATATATATATATATATATATATATATTATAATAAAAGCTTGTCTTTAAAACATCTTTTTTACTTATAATTTATTTTATGGCATTCTATGGTTATTCTATGGAGCAGATATTAGATTCCTTCTATTGTAACCCTTTTCGAGATACTCATATACCAAAATAAATAAATAAATAAAATAAACAATTCACAATAAAAATGCCAACTCTTAATATATATTCTATGAAACATTCATTACTTTACTAAGAAATTGTTGGATTCCTTGATATTTTATTAAAAATATCTGCTAGTTTCATTCATGTACGGATATAAACAATGTCGGGAATGCCTAAAAAAGTCGCGAATTTTCACTTAAAAATAGACTTAAAAATGAGATTTAATATTTTAGTAAGGGAGAAATAATTCTGCTGTATAAATGCATTTAATATAAGAAATTGAATGCATAAAACATAATTTTTATATATCTCGGTTTCTTAAAAAATAGTTTTTTTATTATCTTCTTTAAAAAAAAGTACTGTGCTACACTAAAAACGTAACTAAATATTATTATGTCCACGATAGAAAAAACCGAAATTTTAATACTTTGTTGAAAATAAGCTATCGTATCTAATAAATTGTAGCACTAACGAAAAATTTTTGAAAATTTGATTGCTAACATCTCTAATTTTAACTTCGAATGTTTTTTTTTTTTTTTTTTTTTGTTTAATACACTAAGACCTTGCCATTTTGATTCCCATTAATCCGAAATTTTGGATAATCCAAAGCGAGATTTTTTTTTACCTTTAAAAAGGTACAAATTTTATTAAGAATATTATCAAGTTTCAGTAAAGTAATACATAAAATGTACATAATTTTTCAGCTACGTACATATGAAATACAGTACTAGTAAAATCAATCGCTCACCAGTATACAGAAAATGTCAGTTATGTTTATTTGCCTGAAATCAGTCACTTTTAGGTAGCTTTCATAACAAAAAGCTACCTATTGCAGCCGTTCGGAAGAAAGCAATTCCGGAAAATTTTGGTTTATTTTCACCGATCATGACCCCCAGATTACAAAACCACCCTCTGTTCAAATGTTGATTTATATATATATATATGTGACATTTGTCATGCTGTAACTCTCTTATTTATGAAGCGATTTGGATGTGACTGAGTATGTGTATAGGACATACCAAGGTCTCAACCGAGTTCGTTGGCCAGCTTCATCCGCCTTCTTATTTCAAAATGGCGGCCACTTAAAGAATTCAAAAATTTTAGAAATTCAAAAAAATGTTCAAAAAATTGTAAACTGAAAAAATTGTTTCCACTAAGTGTTAGACCATGAGACAAGGATTCTGGAACATTTTTTTTTTTTTTTGGCTGTATCTTATAAAATGGCTGAGACATGGCAGTTTGAAATTCTAGGGTGGCTGACATTTTGAAGCAATCTGATTTTTGTTATACGGTAACTCTCATGCTGAAATTCGCATTCAAATTAAGTATTAACGAAAACCGGGAATGAAACTTCTATAATCGAATTTCCAGCATTTTAGCTTCGGGTGTTTGAGCAAGATGAGTTGAATTTTTAAAAACTTGGAATATGGAAGCTACCGTTTCCTCCTAGAACAAGTCGAAAGGATTTTTTTTTTTGCCGTAAAAAATCAAATCTAAACGATGACGCTATTTTAAACCAACACCTCATAAACTGGACGTCCGTCACCATTGCATTCCGATGCTGTATAAAGTACTGAATTTATTACATATTATGTAGTTTAATAATAATAATTTTCACTATACATTACTGTAATAGTTTATTGTTCGGATAATTTGAAAAATCAGCGAATTCGAAAAGGCTTAGGTTCCAATGAGTTCAAATTGACAAGGTTTCAATGTATTATAAGATACAAGCTGCAATCTTAAAAGATATGTAATAATCCCTTGATTTAATTAATATAAGTGATTAATTTTAAGGAGAAATAACTTGCATGTATCCTTCGCGCACATCTCCGCTTATTCATAATAGTACTCTCTTATCTTCAATTGTTTGCATTTTTAACACCATTCTTACCATACAGTGTACTAGAATGGTTTTATTCTTTATTTCCCACTACTGTATATTTTGTGTATTTTCTTTCTTTTTGTTTCGCGTTCATCAAAGAGCAAAAGATTTTATATTCATGCGAAAATTTGCATTTGATTGTTTTAGTACGGCTGAGAATTTCTTCTATGTAGATGCTTTTCTTAAAAAAATTGCTCAAACATTGTGTTTCTTATAAGCAAAATAAAGTTTTATTATAACAGTCATTCAGTACAAGTCATTCAGTAAAAAAAATGAAGTGTTTGGTGTTGAACTGAAAATGTAACGAAATAGTCCATTGTAGTAAAAAAATATATAATTAAATAAATAAATAAAAGATTTATTACATTTCGGTGGAGATAAATTTTTGTATTTTGGAACATGTAGCACTTATCAAACGATATTGTGTAATATCTAATTTTATCGCTGAAAATCATAGATTTAGCATTTACAAATTAATCATATTGTACATGTTAATGCACCAAGTTTTGCAGAACTAAAAAATTATAAGTTTCCATTAATTAGACATAACTTTAAGAGACTTAATTAATTAGACATTAACTTCCGCGAAAAATTACAGTTATGAAGGTATTTCATGAAAATCACAGTCTTTAGAAAATGGAGCGTAAAGGTATTACTATCTGCGTTAATTAACAAATGAAATCAGTTGTTTTGGGTACATTTCCTGATCTGTTGTGAATGGTTTCAGTGCGAATTTTTAAATCCGTTCAGAACTTGTTACGTTTTTGTACGAATTTGTTCGTTCAGAGTAAAAATCAATATATTTTTTTTCAGATTTTTTAAAGAGTTGAGAGACAGTTATGAGACCCCCTTAAATGATGCATTAACCAGAATCACGGTGCACCATTTCGGTACTGATAAACAAAATTATTAAAATATAGAAAATGTTTGCATACTTTAATCTAAGGCTTACTTTTAATCAATAAAGTGTTGCGTAAAACGTAACAATCGTTCATTACATGAGAACGTTTGAGCACAAAATTTAATAGTACAATATCTTAATTTATTCTAACCAATAATAAAAAATAATAGTCATGTTTATGTGATGCTGTTAATCACGCATTATATTTATTTAAAATTTACGTTTAAAAAGAACCTCTTTTAATTAAATTCTATTTTTTAAGTGTGCGATTAACAAGATCATAATGTTTCCTCTAAAAGAATATACTGCGGTGGTAATTACCTGACTAAATATGTCAGATATTTATTATATTTGCTGATCTTTGAACAATTTTATAAACTTTATTCTTATCTATCGCTTATTAATTGCATCAGTTCCCAGAGGTAGCGAAATTGCGAAGTAAAATACCATAAATATATCAAGCTTCTTTCCTACGTTCTAAAAGAAATATAATATATATATATGTGTGTGTGTGTGTGTTTAATAATTTCCTTAATTGACACATATACCTGCTTTTAAAAATAAATGCGAAATATTCGAATATGGTGATAAAGATAATTTTGCGTTTCCATTTTCAACTTCACTTGTTGCTTGATGCTCTGGCTTTTCCGATATGAAATGTTTGCGTTACTCGGGTTATGTATTTTGTTACGGCTAAATTTTTACTTTTAGTATAATTTGAATGGTAATATCATGGTGATTTACATTTCACATAAACTTCAACGATACGTTCCTGGAGTTTCCGGTACGTTTATAGATTAGATTTTAATAAAATTTTCCTAGTTAAAGATAAACAGTTTTATCATAAATATTAAGGAAAGTAAAGATTTTATTATTGAATTTTTTCATTTATAAAGATATTTTTTTAATTAAAATTCTTTTAAAAACAATAGACGATTAATAATAGTATAATTTAAAATTTACTTGTCATGATATTTTGCGGAAAAGAGTGGGTACATTAAGTATTTATAGTTTTTTACTAAAAAATTAAGTCCGATATTTTAGAAGGTTTCCTTTAAAAAAGATTCTTTAAAAAACTAGTAAATTGCGCGGTCATCATAAAACCTTCTTTTATATAAATCAAATCAACTAAAGGATATATAGATTACAAGAAATTACATTGATATAGCAAATAGGTTATAATATATATTTGTCCATTTTTATTCAATTTTCTTGCAATTTGACTCTGTAATTGATCGTGCAATTTGAGTTAATAAATTTGGTTCATGGCTATTAACTCAAACAGAAATCAATTACATTTTACTCATATTAGTGGAATATTGCCCTTGAAAAAGTGTTCCACTATATAAGTTTCCAATTGCTCCTGTACTAATTTTTACTTTCTGCACATTGGAATTTTTTTGTTACATATCGTTAAGTATTTTTTCCCACTTATTTTAATTTTGAGAATCTTAAATTTTTGGATATATTTATGTACTGTATTGTAATTATCGGTTTATCTATTGTCGATTATTTATGTGGTTTAATGGTTGATATTTACAAAAGTTTTATTATATACACACACACACATATATATATATATATATATATACTCAACTTGTCTTTCAAATCATTTCTCTCAACTCGACTTAGTCAACATGTATGCTGCATTGCCATGTGGATGTGAATATTATGCAGAAGTTGTGACATTTTAAGGATTCTGTATAATTATTGTGAGTAAAATATTTTATCTACACTTTACGCGTTCATATTTACAATTTTATTATTTCAAAACTGTTATCTCGTGGTAATTTCGTGAGGTGTTAAATACAGTTTATGGGATAATCGATGTGTGGGAAATATATTGTATATTCTTAATGGTTTTTTATTTCCTATTTAAATATTTCCAAATTTTAATATTTCCAATTGTTGTCTGGTAATAATTCAGTGTACCTGGATGATTCTACTGATCTTAGCATTATGCCAGTAGAATTATGTAACACTGAATTATTATTTAAAACACATGTGGGTGCATCCAGGCTGATGAGTACATGTGCATGTGTTTTTTCATATCCAATTCATATTTAATTCTCATGTGGTCCAATTTTCCATTGTATATGGTTCATATTTAATTTATTAATCCATTTGTATTTACTTAATTGCAACTCCAATTTATATATATATATATATTTTTTTTTTCCTTTCTCTCTATTTCTTTTTTCTTTTTTCAATATTCTTTAGGTATGAGTAAAATTTGGCCAATTACCATTGAAGCACAAGCTATGGTAATATTATGTTTGCACATGTTAATTATTAGCTATGTGGTATTCTGTATACACAATATCATTAATTATCTCTTTGGAGATTTAAGTAGAATGATAATAGAACTTGATATGTTTTTTGAAATTCATAGATATTATAATTATATATATATATATATATATATATATAAACGAATTTTAATTCCGTTATACTCCATCATGGTCATTGAATTGAGTGAACCTTTTCAGGGGCAAAGTACTTCTATTCGTAAAATGCTGAAATGATTGATTGACATCAGATTTTACAAACAAATTTATTTGAAAATATATAAAAGCTTTTCTCCACGTACTTAATAAAAGGAAAATTTGCATTCCAAAATTCTGTTGCCAACGTGGCATTAAGGGATTAAAATTAGGTGGTCCAAAAATGAACCACCGCCCTTGAGAGGGTTAAACTGGAGATATGAGCATCGCATTTTTCGAACAAATCATTGAATTTCAGTACACCCTTAGTACTAAAATTGAATGACATTGCATTCCTATATTCAGGATGCTAAGCATTAAGCATCCTGGTGGAGCGTGGAAATTCGTTGAATTTTGTGCATTTAAACTGGGGATATAACAAATCGTATGTGCAGCAGTGTATTACTGCTTATGTTACTGTTTATTACTGTTAATTTTACGGTATAATACTGCCAGCTGGGATGCCAGTATTATACTGTGAAATCAACACTTTTTTTTTTTTTTTTTTTTTTTTTTTTTTCAGTGTAGTCCTATTTTTGCAACTCTAGAGGTATCGTTACGGTTCTTTCGAGAAGTGGGATTATTGTTTCAAGTTTTTATGATTGCATGAATTTGAGTAATATAAAAATTATTACAACAAATGCAGACATGAAAACAAATACAGTAGAACTCCTGTTATAAGTTTTGTCCGGGACTAGACAACAAAACGTACAACTCAGTGGTCTACCGGAACATTTTTTTTTTTGTACATCGTTAAAATTTTGTTCCGGTGAGGGATTTCAGTTAATTTTTATGTCGAAAAGGGAAGTTTCGTAAGTATTACTGCACCCATGAAATATATTTTCAGGAAAAAAACAGAGTTAAAAAAGAAAAAAGTGCATAAGAAAAGTACACATGAGGATATTTTATCATAAAATCTTTATTCAAAATATCTTTTGGTGGTCGGCAGGGGCTTAAAGAAAGTGTAGCAAAGGTTCTGAAATTGTTTTCTTCTGCAAAATGTATAAATGAGACAAATGTTTGTCTGGGGACGCAAAAAAGTACCGTATAACTGAGAGAAACGTATTACTTAAAAATGTATAAATTAGCTAATTTTTAATGCCAAATGGCCGGGACCGCTGGGTTGAAACGTATAACTGAGGGAAACGTACAACTCAGATACCGTATAACTGGAGTTCCACTGCAGTACCAAAAATAAATTAAAACACTTACTCACAGATAAGAAACACGCACTATTCTAAAATATACTTAACATATTCAACTATAAAATGCTTATGTCAAATACAAATTATATAAAAAAATTCCCAATTTTAATAATATTATTCCTTTCAATATAATTTTTTAAACGTATAATGTAACTCATAATATGTAGAAAACTCAGCATATTTTGAGCCTCTGATATGCAAAATAATATAATTCACCTTACAATCTTTTATAACTTATAAGATGGAATAATTACCTTTCATGGCTTCATTTATTTCAGAATTTAAAGCAATTTTCTAATAAACACTGAAAGTGGACAAGGGATAAATGTTTATCCCCGACCTGACGTTAGAAATTTTAGTTGATGATAAAAATGTAATGTTGTAAATACAAGAAAACAGAGTTTCTATAATTACACAAAAATTTATGAAAGGTAATCATTTAAGCAATAAAATATGATAAATTTTATTTTAATGCGTGATATACACTTGTAAACTCTTCAACAAAGAGAAATATTTTTATATCTAGCAAAACATTAGAAAAATATCCCAATACATATTCCGATATATCTACGAATTTGAAAAGCGTTTCTTTGTCTTCAAAAACTCAACTCCATAACCCAATATATTCCCGAAATTTAAAGAAACATTTTTGAAACAAGTTCCTTTTGCTAACCCGTTTAAAAACAAGAAAACGCCGTAACGTTTCCAAATAGCTTCAATCGGTTTTCTCAACACGAAATATCGGTTTTTCGAATGATACAAGTTCTGAAATAAACATTTACAGTTGTGTAACAGAATTTATATGTGCAAGAGTAACAAAATGAAATAATGTTAATTTTAATGTTAATGTTAATGCTGTTAATTTTACATGTTTGCCTGTAAAACATGTTTGTAAAACACAAAAATGTTTACGTGAAAATTGATAGTGTCTGAAAAGCCGATATTTCATGTTGAGAAAAATGATTAATGAACTGCAAATACTACTCAGAAATGTTTCAATTTAAATTTTTTTTATAGATGGGCAGAAAAAAAAGCATTTCTTCCAGACATAGTATTTTTAATATAGGAAATATATTGGTTTCTGAACTTTCTAAATATATAGAAATGCTTTTCCGGAATCGTAGATACTCACTGTACAAAAAAAAATCCGTTAAATTTACGGCAAAAACTGCCAGCAGCAATGTTGCCAGCAGTTTTTACGTAAAAATCGCTGTAAAATTCGATGTAAATTTTATCGTATTTTTCCGTCATTTCAACGGTTATAATTGTAGTAAATTTCACAGCTATTTTTCCGTACAAATTACCACAAAAAGTGCTGTAATTTTAACAGTCATATTTCCGTACAAATTACCACAATGAAAAATCACTAATTTTATTCAGCTTTCATTTTTAGATGATTATTGGAATAATCATAAAGTTCATCGTTTGTTTGACAAACAACATTGGAGCTCATTATTTTATGTATACAAATTCAATCCAACATTAAAACATTTCTTTACTTCTCTGTATATGATATATATGAGAATTCAGAATTAATTAATAGAAATTTTTTTAATGTGGCAAAACTGAGACATCAAATATTCATTAATACTATGTGTAAAAATACATATATATATATAGAGAATATATTTATAGCACTAAAAATAGAAGCACTTCAATTCTGAAGGGCGAGAAGAATTTAGATAATATACATATATTTTTTAGATAATTGGTCTAGAATTAAAAATTATCTTAGAAATATGCTTATCTAATACAAATATAAAAAACTATTTGTAATTAAACACTGATATATAAACAATGCAGGCTCGTAAGCGTAAGTTAACTAGTTAACACACCATTTTGTTCGCTTTCGCAGTCGCATGGGTAAAAACTCGTACGCAGATGTAGAAGTTATTTGCGCAGATCATGCTAGTAAAATGTCTTTGAGCGCGCAGACGCCGGTCTTTAAAATGAACGATGTGATCTGATTGGTTGTTCGCATGAAAGGATGTTGAAGTCGGAAACACTGGTTAAATCTACTGTTATATTTGCGGTATTTTTACATACGGAAATATTACGTTGCAATCTACTGTAATAAATGCAGTGAATTTGACAATCATTTTTTACAGTGCTTCGGAAGAAATTACGTTATATTTTAGAAAAGTTTTTCTAGATCCAGGAACATTTCAGTATTTTTACAGTGTAGAGGCGTTTAAAATAACTCTGTGATTTCAAAAGACACTTTTTTAAACTTTGGTGAGAGAATTTTGTGACAGATATGCGAACAAATTCGAATATCAAAGATTGCAAAATGTTTCAGTAATTGGACTTCATAATAAAATGTGTTACATTAACCATAGATTTTAAGATGTATGTCAATTAGAGTGCTTTGAGATATAATGATTATTCGTATTAAGTCAGATGTTAGTTTAATCAAAATTGTATTGCAATTTCTGAAATAAACTTGTTAACGGTGTAGGGAAATCGGTTACTACTTACAACGAATAAGCTTCAGACTCTGTTCAGCTTCATAATAATTAGCTTTCGCTGTTCTTCTATTATCTAATGAAAGTTTATTAATCTTTCTTATTGCAGTATCCTATTATTTTTTAATATCGACATAGACACTGAACTGACGATTTTATCATCGAACAAAAAATTATACTTTGCACAATTGACGCTGGAAGCTTATTATACTGTATGTCTAGAAAAAAAAACGCATTTTACGATAGTTAAAAAAAAGAAAAGAAAGAAAAAACATAAAATACAGTTCTGAGCATATTTTAATGCATCGAATCTTTTGACCGATTTTAAGATGGTATTAATTTTATGTTCAACATATATATAAAATGATAATTTGTCGTTTTGTTGTCAGTTTAGCTCCAAAGTGCGATATCTTATAAAAAAAGTAATTGAAAGTCATTAAATTCAGCTGCAATTTTCAAACAAATTTCATTAGAAATTACATTTTTATTCATATTCTATGATGTAAAAATTGAAATTCTGCAATATTTAAAAGTAATAAAAGCGATAAAAGCGAAAGCGTTAGCATCTGTCGTTGCAACTATCGTTATACATTTCTAAAAATAGCAAATGGTTTTTAGCAGTCGTCTAAAAGTGAACTACGATCTTTTGACGACGATAGAAATACCCATAATGATAAAAAAAGACTTTGTTGAAAAACGAAAAACACTTCCGAGATCATTTTAACAGAACATGGATTTTTTTTATTTCGATATTAAAGAAAACTACTGGTATCAATAGCAACAGTACTTTTTTCTGATTTCACAAATATGTCAGTCGTGTATCAATATTAGAGTCGTTGGCTATTAGAAAACTGAATTATAGTTTACACATTAAATTATTTTCTTATAATAGAGTGAATTAAAATTTACCCAGAATAATTAAAATTCATTCAGCGAAATAATCTTGGTGAGGATTCTACAGTATCTAAGAGTCGCCCGTTAGAAAACTACTACAATTTAAGTAGAAACTTTAAATTTAAAAAATCTTTACAAATTTTTAAAAATGCTTGCTATTATTTTATATTAGGACATATATTTAAAAAAAAGTTCCTTCAAATTACTGTTTTCTAAAATAATTACATAACGTTACATTTTGAGAGAGTTTCTTTACCATTTTATTATATGGATCGCCCACATGAAAGTAGCACTACAGTCGTTTTGAGAAATGGTTTAATGTTATTAATATAAATTAGTATACAAAAGAAAGTATATAGTAATACATGTAATACAGACGTAACAGATAGGCTAGACAAAGTCACCTTGTAGGTTGAAACAAGTGTCCCAGCGGTCAACGACGCGGTCAGTCGCACGGCGAGATGTCTGGATTGTAAGGGGGATGTCGGGAACCTCCATGTGGAATTCCTCCCTTACGAAAATCCCTACATCATCGGAATACCGATCTGCGTGACATACACTCCGTGCCATACACATTTTGCATTCGACGATAGATTTCACTACCACTCACATTTTTCGCTGTTAAAAACTTCACGACCGCGCGTTGATACCATTTGGAGGCATACATGATGCAAACAATGTCTTTTAACGTGCTCCCACTCTATCGTACACGCATCTTGCGGGATCTGACGATATCGCATGCATTCCCAGCAATCTGTGCCCTCTATAGGAGCAGCGTAGTCATCTTTCTCTTCAAATGGTGGAGTTATTACAGCAATATCACTTTCATTTGGGCGACCATTATAAAAAAAAAAAAAAGAGTAGTCTTAAATTTTCTTGCAAATAGTTTGCTCACAAAACAATAAATGCTTTTTTCAAATGTTCATTGTTTTTATTTTGAATGAAAGAAAGAAAAAGAAACTGAAAAGTTTGGAATTTTATACTAGAAAAGAACTTCTGCAGGCCAAAATTTAAGTTTAAAGAAAATTATTATTGTTAATTTCTCTTTATAAGTGTTTAGAAATGTTTTGAGATAATATCAGTGGTAGGATACTGGACGTTCCACAAGTAACTGGAAAAAAAAAAGAATAATTCTCAAAGTAGAGAATAGAATCATTTGGTTTGCACAAACATGCACAGAAATTTTAACGGCAAATTTTTGTATTGACAGTATAGCAAAACTTCACTTTATTTCTAAATCTGAGATCAAGAGTTAGCACTGTAACGATCTTTTTACTACCTGTCAACATTTACACTAGGAGCCCCGTGCCAAGCGATCCATGGGTGATCCGCAGAGAGTTTTGTAGTGGACCGCTGAGAATATTTTAGTGGTACTTCATGTCATTCTGACTATTAAGAAGTAAACGTTGACATTAAAAAGAACTTTCGAAGCACGATTTGTCTACAAAACTTACCAGGAAAGCACGAAAAATCCTACTTCGTATTAATAATTTTCAACCATATAAACACAAATGCCGGCTAGGTGAATTTGGTCTTTTCGCGCTATAAAATACTGAAAACTTTGCAAGACGAATAGTACCGCTTTATGTTAATAGCACCCGATGGCATATGCCTGATTTTTCATGCACCAGCACGGTGCAGTAATAAAGGTGTCTCAAGCGTCTTTCTTTCTGTTGAGTGCTATCAGATTGCTTGTTTCAACCATTTTTATGTACTAGTATATATGATGATTTTATAGAATACGTGGTGATAAAATTAAAGCTTGGTGCATATATTAAATATATATAGATATTTATGAATTGGGAAGAAATTCCGCTGCTCCCCATGTAAGACTCGTCCTTATTTTTGTAATCTATGCATGTACGCATTTCTAGCCTAGGTACTTATTTGACTTATGAATAATTCGTAAAAAAAAAAAAAATGTTGATTTGTCCGTTCAGTGTGAAAGGTTAAACACCCTTAATTTAGACAATCACACGTCAGGAATTACAGCAGAATAATCCTTGATATTTTGCAAATGTATTTCTTATTACTCTTAACCAGGGCTTTACAAATTTGATAAAATCTGGTAACCAAAAAAAAAAAAAAAAATGCTAGTCGCCAGTAAAAAATATTTACCCCGCCCCTTACTATTTTATTGAAATTTCGACCCTTTCCACCCCCACATTTTGATCACGTGACATATCCAGCGTGACGTGGCTATAGCTGAAAATAATGGTGTTTTCTGTACATGAGTTTGGAAATGCCTTTTAAATTTAGTTCTTCCATTAAAAGTACGAGAGAAGAGGAAGATCACTGCTTGCTGCGCACGAGTAGCAGTGGGGGAGGAAAAACAAGCCATATGTGCTCATTTCTTACGTCAATTTTTTTACAAAATATCCCCCCGAAATATTAAATAACTTCGTCGCCAGATCAATAAGCTTGATAACCAGTGGCGACCTGGCGAACGGATTTGTCAAGACATGCGTCTTAAGTAGAAAACGTCAAATTTACAATACGCCGCTGAAGTCGTGACGTCATCAATATGGCGCTGGGCATAAACAGGCTGAAGTGCCCATTGAAATAACATGGACGTAAAAAATAAAATATTCTAGGAATAATAATTTCCATATTTAAGAACTTTCTGACACTGTTCTGCAAAGTTTAAGCAAGGTACGCTTTTCATTATGAATTTCCCAAACTTCAGATTTTGTGATTTAAATTTGATCAATTTATTAAAAACTCATTAGCTTAACTCCGGTTAGACAAACATCGCAGATCGCGGTTGTTTACATCTGCTGAATTGGTGATATTTACATTCATGTCTGTCAAGATATCTTTGTCTCTCTCTACTTATAAATAAAACTTTTATTAATTTAAATTAATAATTTTACTAATTTTATATTTTTAAAAATTATTAAAGATATTTTATAAATTATTATAATACATAAATTATAAATAATATTTAAATTAAATATATAAAATATGATACATTATAATAATATAAATAAATATAAAATATAATATATTAAATTATTATACTAAAATGATATACTATATTAAATTAATTATATGTTACATTAAATTAATATTATGAATAATTAATACTAATAATAAATAATTATTTATCATTTTAAATGATTAATAAATATAATAGATATTACTAAATAGTATAAAATTAACTATTAATATTTTTAATTACTAACTATATATATATAAACTTTCTGTACAATAAAACCATTGAAACATAAGATATTGACCTATTATTATGAAATCACAAAAAAATAGCAGAGGCAAAATTAAAATGCAAGATGACAATATTTGATTGACAGAAAAAACAATGTAAATGGCCAAAATTGCAGAATTAAATGTTATTACAATAGTAAAAATACAAAAAATTATTGAAATGCAGCATAGTATAAAGATGTAATAAAATAAAAGAAATGCATCATATTATACGCATATGCAGCTGTAAAATAATATATTTAAAAAATTATAAATTATGCCAAAATTTGGGCTTTTAATATGTATATCTAAACGATAAATGCTATCACAAATATTCTTTATATATATTATTGTTATTATATTATATTAAAGATTATATTATATTATAGATTATATTATAATTTTATATTATAATTTTATATTATATTATTATCAATATTTATAATTATATTTATATTTAATATAAATTATTAATAACATAAATAATAATATTATTACAAATTATAAATTATCATAGTAACATAATTTAATTATTATTGATTAAAAATAATTATAATATAACAATATGAACTAAAATATTTATTATTTAATATTTTAAAATAACTATTTAATATTAAAAACTATAATTAATAGTAGTAATAATAAAATACTTATAATCAAAATTAGTATTAATCTTAATAAATAATTAATATTATATATATAAATAATCTTATAATGAATAGTATTAAATTAATTCTACATTAAATTAATAATATAATATATTAAATTAAAATACTAAATTTTAATATATTAAATACATAAAGTATTATAATATAGAAATTATTTAAAATAATCTAATAATTTATTAATTTTAATGATTTTCTCTTTACTTATAATTAAAACGTCAAATTAATTATAAGTAGAGAGAGATAAATACATAAATACAGACATGAATGTAAACATCACCGATTTAGCCGATTTAAACAACCGCCATGTTTGTCTAATCGGAGTTAAGCTGATGAGTTTTTAATAAATTATTTAAGTTTAAAGCACAAAATCAGAAGTTTGGTGAATTCATAATGAAAAGCGTACCTTAAACTTTGCAGAACAGTGCCTGAAAGTTCTTAAATATGAAAATTATTATTCCTAGAGGATTTTATTTTTTACGTCCATGTTATTTCAATGCACACTTCGATCTGTTTATGTCCAGCGCCATGTTGAAACATCACACTTCAGCGGCGTATATCTGAAGAAAATGACTGAGACATATCTAAACATTGTCGAAGAACGTCTTAATGCACTTTGTTCTGAAAGTAAACGTCACATCAATAACATTTCTTGAAAAATACGAAAAAAGAACCAGAGGTGTGCTTTTACTGATAAATATTTAAAACAAATGAATTTTTTTATAAACCGCTGATGTCCCAATTTGAATATGAAACATTAAAATATACACATAAAAGTCAACTTTATGTTTTTTTTTAGAATGAAAGGTAATAATAATGACACAAATCGAGTGTTTCATAAGGATTTATCTCAATACTAACTTTATATATTATTTGTAACATTTACTTTATCCTGAAATAGCTGAACTCTTCAATTAATTGTTCTAGTTAAGTACAATAAACAGGTAGAAGAAAGTTATATTTTACCATTAACGATTTTATGTCATTTTGGTATTTTATATTAGATTATTGATTAGATACAACATTTTCAGTTGTGACTTTATTCATTTACAACAAAGAACTATATTTTAAATATTGAAAATTCTAAAAAATAAAATAGAATAAAATAGATAAGCAATAAAATCAATAGAAAAATCATAGAAGAAAATAACATAAATATAGATTACATTTGTATCTTAAAATTGTATTGTAACATAATAAAAGTAGAATTGCTTCGTAAATGATAAATTACTTCCTCTATAATATGATAAAATGATTCTGTGCTTTTGAATCAGAAATGTAATTGCAGTAAATACTTCAATTATCCGAACCCTGGATTGCCAAATATACAGATCTATACCAGGAAATAAAAAATGCTATGTATCCTAGCTAAATTACGAACTCTATTGTGTCGACTAGAAAATTACTGGCACGATTGAAAAGCAGTAAATATAACTATTCTTTCTGTAAAAGTTTCATTATTTAAAAAAATCTTACGTTTTTGTGCATTTCTGTGAAACCACAACGTGACACTCTTAATACTTTTTGGAATTATCAATTTTTTCGTTTCGCCAACATTTGTATAACCCATTATTTTCTAATTATTCTAATTATAGTAAAACTTTGTGTAAGGTTATTGCGGGAAGTAAGAAAGGCAATCCTTACTGCGGAAATGGACTTGCTCTAGGTAGTCACGTGGCAGCACGTGTTATGCGCTGGCAGTTGACAAGCAGTATCGTCCGGCAGCAATTGGTTGTTGTTGTTATTCATCTGCGTCTGCGGTATGTTTGCTAGTAAAAAAGTGCAACGAAGTGTTATTCGTTATTTAGCGGAGAAGGAGTTGGATTTCGCGAAATACATCGGCGAATGAAGGCAGTGTACGGAGAACATTCACTGACATTGACACGTGTGCATCACAGACACAAGCAATCCCGCGAGGAAATCTGGCGAAATTTCCATGGAGAGTGTGGAATACATAGTGTATAGCCCGGATCTACATCCATATGACTTTCCAACCTTAAGTCCGTTGAAAAAGGTATTGAAAGATCGCCGTTTTTACTCGGACACCGAAGTCATAAAGAATATTCGAAATTTGTTGCGATTTCAACCAAAGAACTTCGATGAGCAAGGTATTAAACGTTTAGTGAAACAGCAGGACAAATGCTTTTGTAGCTTTGGAGATTATGTTTGAAATAAACTATGTCATTTCATACTGTGGCTCTTGTTCCATTTTCATTTGATCGACCCTAATATTATATATTTTAGAGATGAGTTCAGACAGCGAAGTCATAAATAATGTTCGAAATTGGTTGCGATTTCAACCAAAGGACTTCGATGAGCAATGTATTAACCGTTTGGTGAAACAGCAGGACGAATGCCTGTGTAGCTTTAGAGATTATGTTTGAAATAAAATATGTCAATTCATTCTGTGGCTCCTGTTCCAATTTCTTTTTATCCACCCTAATATTATACATTTTAGAGATAAGTTCAGACAGCGAAGTCATAAAGAATGTTCGAAATCGGTTGCGATTTCAACCAAAGAACTTCGATGAGCAATGTATTAACCGTTTGGTGAAACAGCTAGACAAATGCTTGTGTAGCTTTGGAAATTATGTTTGAAATAAATTATGCCATTTCATTCTGTGGTTCCTGCTACATTTTTATTTGATCCACCCTAATATTATACATTTTAGAGATGAGTTCCAACCCCTTTTTCGGAGCAGGAAACTGACGATATGAAATCCGAACTCGCCCGAGTAAAGAAAATTTCTATATCATCCGCGCCCGAATCCTATATGGAAATCACGCAATCGAAATTTTTTAATAGTAGTTTAAAATTGTTTCAAGGTTATTTTTTTCCGTTTAAAAATCTCTTCTTGCATAGAAATAAGTAGTATTAATCCTAAATACTCCCTTATGACAACGTTTCGTGATTTTCATCTTCTTAAAAATCTTTTTAAAATAAAAAAAGTTTTATTTATACCCAAACCACTGACAGAAATACGCAAAAGTCACACTTATTATTCTTTTAAAACATCATTGTACAATTATTTAAAAAAAAACATGAGTTCTATTTTCCAATAGAAAAGGACTTGAAACCGAAAGCGAAGATAGACGACGGATATCCCATAGCTTCTTTATGTTAATATCACTGAATTCGGAATCACATAGAATATTTCTCCTTATATCCCACCAATAACAATTCAATTCCATTTCAAACTGATTCTTAAAAGATTGTGAAACACTTTAAAAAACTTAGACTACATTCTTGTTTTTCTTAAATAGCAAGTTTTATCCCTTCCTTCAGTTTGTGAATAAATAAAATTTTCACTTTGAGCCTTAGCACGCCCAAGTATGAAGACTGTTATAAAAATCGATGCAAAGCTCGTTTTAGGCTCGGGCTGAGCCCGTGTCATCTCTAATATCTATCATAACTAATTTAAACTTAAATTACATCATACAAAAAACGGTACTTTCGTGTTATAGCAGCCCCCACAATTACGATTATGCCAAGATTGCAGTTACGATTTCACCAAGATCATCGCAAAGCTTATATATTCATCATATATACGCAAATATATGTTACAGTCAATATGATTAATCCGGTCATTATCAATAATAACAGGCCTTTATGTCCGGTTATTATTAATAATGACCGGATTAATCATATTGACTGTAACATATATACTCATATATACTCATATATACTCATATGTGTGCCACACACGTCATTATATACATATCATTTACGTCTTATATGCCATGTGTATGCATTATATACATCTTATACACATATCATATATATATATATATATATATATAAGTTATAATTGCGGGTAATATGCGTCACGAAATGTTATGTAAATCATTTATTATTATAATGTCATATATGCTTTATAATTTGGCGATTCATCTTGGTCGCTTGGCAATTCATCCTCGGGGGCCGCTGTAACACGAAAGTACTCCAAAAACTACGTTGGATCAAATGCGGTAAATATATAATATTTTCAGGTCCCTATCCCCAAGGAGAAAATGGTTTAAAACTATTGTGTCTAATGCTTTCAAAGAAAGTTTTTATCGTCTCAAATAAATAGTTATATATCTCTAATAAGAAAATATATCATATCTTTTACACGATTCATACACCTCAGAGAATTTTAATTCCAGTATTATTGTAAAGAAATATTATTTAATGAAGAAATGCTGTGTTTAAATATGGTGACCATTACTATACGAAAATATCTGGTATTCAAATCCCTTGAATCCCCTGCGACGTCCGAATTCTGTTTTATTAAGGATGACAATTATAAATTATATCTTTCTGTTTCTAGAATTCTACTTACAAAAATTTTCGTAATTATAAACTGTATTATATGATAAAAGATAGGGATGAAAAAGTACATTCATGGGAATAAGCGCGTTTGTTTTACAAAATTCTCTACATCTCCAATTTATGGAAAAAATTAAAAATCCTTAAAAACAACTATTGTGATGCAACTATATTATAAATGTCAAACGTGTCCGTGCGTAACGCTGACGTAATTTTGTAAATGGCAACACTTGACGATGAAGTTTTGGTTTTGCGTTTTTTCCTATTGCATTTTTTTTAATTTCTAAACATCGCATATTTTTTATTTTTACACCGTTATATAGGGAAAAAAATTACTTTCAAATGCAATTTGTTTGATAACTGTATCGCAATTTACTCATTTATTATAGCATTTAAATAAAATTTCAAGCATGTATTTTTAAATCTATATCGCTTACAGACGATTGCAAAATATATTAATCCGTTTGCACTTTAAACGATATAAAAAGTTCAGCATTTGTTTCCAGCTAATATACCATAACGAAATTAAAACTTCAGTAAGCAATAAATACAAATAGTACAAATAAAACACAATTTTAACAGATACGTAATTGAAATAAGCGCTAAAAACCGCTTAAATTATCAGAATATAATAAACTGCTGTAGATAACGCAATGTTTAGCTATTTCTTCGGCTGTTAACTTCTGGCCAATACGAAATTACCACTTTTAATAAATTTCAAAATTTTATATATAATATATAATTGACATATTTCGTTTTAAAATGTTCTTTGGTGTTTTTAAGGAGCAATCTAATATATATATATATATATATATATATATATATATATATTAAATGTAAAAAAATCTATAAAAGTAAAAAAAAAAAAATGATTTTCACATATACAATCTCTATCTTGGGAAGCCCGGATTTGCACTAGTATTTTTAAAAGCGGTTTTCATCTCTCAAGTAAATATATTTATAATAAATAAAATAAGTTGTAGTCCTTACTAATGCTTGAAAAATTTAAATGTTAAGCCAAATGTTTAATGTTTCATGGATATTTTGAAAAGGTATAATCTCTTACTTATTGAAAAATATGTTTATTCTTAATTTGGAGATTGATTTATATTTGAATACAATTTGCATGCATAATTACTGATTCGTTTAAATGAAAAAAAAAATTAAAAACGAATACCTTTCTGAAGAATACCTTTAAATATCACTATAAGAAAAATATCATTATAAATGAACAAATATCGCTTAATTGTATATTTCTTTAGAAGCTGTATATCGTATGTTTTTCAAAGAAATTTTAATATTCTCTCCTACTATTTTTCAGATAAGAAAATGTAATTTGGGCTTTATAAATATTTCAAATTTTAAAATATGAAGCCTGCTCTTTAGTATTTCACGCATATTTTTGACTCGAAATTACTTCGGCTTCATTGAAAAGATAAACGTTTATATGCCTTGCTTCTGTTTTAGTGTAACTTTTGATGTTATTTACAGTTTTAACTAAAGATTCATTTTAACGAAGAAATCGTAAGTTTTTTATCTGAAGAATATCTTTGAAGATGACTTTGTAAATTACAAAAACATATCATTAAATAAATTAATATTTCCAGATATTTTATTAATGGTAAGGAGATGATGCGATATTTTTGTATTTTGAACAATGTGCATTGTGAGGTTTATAAGTAATAAAACTATAGTATATAACCTAATGCATCAAATATATTGTTAAGCATGTACTTGCTACATAATCTATTTATAAATAATCTTACTTTCGTTGGAACGATAAAAAGTCTTCATTATTTATTTATTTTTTAAATTATTATTTAGAAATTTATTTACTGATTTGTTTAAAAGAAATCTAAAATTAAAAACATCTTTAATAAATACTTTCAATTTTTTAAGATTTTATTAAATAATTTAGAAGCAAAGCAATAAAGCTTTTATAGTAAAGCAAAAAAATGTTTGTTATATATTTAAGACAATGGATTTTTATTATATTCATGTGTTTATGCCATGTGTGACACATTAGTTGAAAAAGTATTGATATTATCCAATATTACAAATATATTTAGATTAAGAGGCTATAATACCTCTTTTGTAACCAGAAAAATTATTATTTTGGAAAATTTATATTCATACATATACTAACCTTAACTATATTTAAATGTATGGCAATGAAAACTGACTTTTTTTAAATTTTGGGATAGTTTTATGCTCTTACTGTTTCACTTTGCCTATTTAGCGAACGATCCTCGTTTAGTAACAGTAAAACATACTTTCTCATCATCATTTTACTTATTTCTATTCAAAATTATCTTTTATTAATTCATTTCGCTCAGCCTACTATTTTTTTTCTAATGCTCTTTCGATCTTAAATCGCAAGTTATTTCTGATTGGCTGTTTTATGCAAGCTAATCTTGACTGGTTAGCTTACTAATTTCGGATTGGCTGCTGAAGTTGATGGTGAAATCCTCAGCTTCACTTTCATGTTACAGTGCATTTTTTCTACTTTTATACAATTTTTTAAATGGCCCCTTTAGGATGTGATAAACAAATACTCATATACAGGGAGTGGAGTTGCTTGCAACTGGGAAACCCCTTGAATCGATAAAATGTTTACTGTTTACTGAATATATTATAGCATTTGCTAATGATTGCAAATTTTGACTCCAAAGCCTATAACATTTTTATGGATATTTTTACGTGGCTTCATCTTTTCTTTTATGAAAAGCCTATTCAATGACTATTCATTTCAGGTACTATTTGGATATTTTCTGAACGATTTTGATAGATTATATATCCTTTTTAAACAGTAGGTTTGAGTTTAAATACTTTATTTGATACTTCTTACTGTTAACTATCATTCAATTTTTTTTTTTTTTTAATGATAGTGGCATTTTTTTTAATATAGACAAGTGTATTTTTGTTTCATTCCTGTTCCATCCGTTTTTAAAGGCATGAATAAAGCTCATTTTTGAAGTCTGATGCACTGGCATATCAGAATATTTAGTAAAAATATTAACAAACGAATTAATTGGATACCCGCTGCATATTGTTATTTTTTTTTCAGATAATTTATTAGTTTAGAATATGTATAGCTGTTTGTTTTACATTATAGTATTTTACTAATTCATAATACGGATACAGATATCGTACAACTTCTTTGAATTATGGTGATTAAATAACTCCTGACTGTAAACGGAATTGATTTTTAAATTCTTTGTTACATTTTGCATTTTTGAGTTTTCATTCTATGTAAAATCTGCAATAATTACAAATATTGCACTAATTGCAAAACCTTTTCAAAAAGTTTCATTAGATTCTTAGCTTAATTTTGTAAATTTGCTTTTGTGGTAATAAATTGTTTTTTTTCTTAAGTCGAATAAATACATTCATACATTGTGTATTGTGACAACACTATCCAATTTGTTTGTTCATGGATGCTTCTCATTCCTTTTTCTGTAGTGCACTGGGTTTGAATACATACGACAACCATTTAATTTTTAGTCTTTTAAAATTTGAAATAATTATATATTTGTAATGTTAAATAATGTTTATAATGTATTTGTAGTTCAAACTGAACATGTGAATGGCTTTTTAATAGTACTTAGACTTGGTGGACTCTCTTTAAAATAAAAATATGTGTTTTTTTTCTTTTTCGGATCATATTTGGTAGCATTTTCTTAATTAATTAATTAATTTATTTATTACTTGTGGTCTTTATTACTTGTAATCTAAACATCCTGTCATTTAACAGCATTGTTTTTGGTATTTAATTAATTATCATTCTCTAAGATGTGCATACATAACATTCCATTTATTGCTTTTTGAAAATTGCAATTTTGAAAATAAACAAAACTGTCAAATATATATATGTATAAATATTTACTGTTACAATTTTGTTACTCTGAAAGTAAAATTCTATCGCAGGAAATACTGTTTTGTACATCGCATCAAAATCGTTCAAAAATGGCCGAATAAAATTTGTATTTCTATTTAGCTTCGGGGTAGATTTAGATTTTGACATTATTACTTTTCCACTTTATTGAAACAATCTGAAAATTCAAAAATCTTTCATAAGAAGAATCTCTTCAAAAACTAATTTACATAATAAAAGAATTTTAAGTATTTCTTGTAAATAAACAAATATTTCTTAATTACATATTTCTTAAAAGATGCATATTTTTAAAGCAGTTTTAATATTTTAAAGTAAATATTTAATTTTCCAATAAAAAATCTATAGCGTAACATTAATTAAGATAAACATCTTTAAATTATAAGCGAAATCTTAATAATTTCATTGATATTTTGTTTGAAAATATTTTTCTATTAATGAAAAAGATAAACTTTCATGTTTAGCGTTCGGATATCTTATATTTTAATAATATATGCATATTTCATTATCGATTTTTTTAAAAGTTTTTTCGCACAAATATATTGCAAAACAATTTCCATTGTGGAAAATAAACAAAGAAAGCTTCTATTAAATGAATAGTTATTCCTTAATGGTATAATAGTAAAAAAATATATATCAACCAATGTTTTTTACAGCAGTGTTAAACATTTATTTTTCACTATGAGTAATGCAATGCAAAAAATACATTATACATTTCTCTGTATTTATTTATTGTTATTCTATTTTTGCGTATACAAACTATTTATTGTGCATAAGGACATACGATAAATATTCCATTTTTAGTCTTTTAAAATTCAAATATCTGTTAATTAATTTATTTGTCGTTCAAACTGAACATGTTAATGATTTTCTAATAATGCTTAGACATGGTGGATTTGCTTTAAAATAAAAATGTGCACCGTTTTTCTCTTTTTCGGACGCATATTTGTTAGCATTATATGTATTTATTTATTTATTTATTATTTGTTGTCAAAGTTTGCCTTGTTTGCCATTTATGTTTATAACATTACTTGTAGTATCGTTAGAAATCTAAATATCCTGACATTTAAAAGCATTTTTTAAAATTTAATTAAGCATGATGCTTATATGTGCATTTATAACATTTCACACATTGTTTGTTTAAAAGTTCAATTTAAAAAATAAACAAAACTGCCAGATATCAAAAAGTAAATTTACTGTTACAATTTTGTTACTCCGAATGTAAAATTTCATCGCAGTATATTCTATTTTTCACATCTCATCAAAGTTGTTAAAAAATGTCCGAATAGATTTTGTATACATATATTTAACTTCGGGGTAAATTTAGATTTTGACATTGTTACTGTTGCACTTTATCGGAAAATATGAAATTCAAAATTCTTTCATACGAACAAGGTCTTCAAAATCTAATTTACATAATAAAAGAATTTAAAGTCTCTTTTGTAAATAAAGAAATATTTCTTAATGTTATATTTCTTAACATATGCATCTTTTTAAAGCATTTGTTATCTTCTCAAGTAAATATTTATACTTCCAATAAAATATATATCGTAGCATTAATTAGAAATCAACATTTTTAAATGATAAGCGAAATCTTAATATTTCATGTATATTGTGTCAGAATGTGTATTTTTTCCATTAATGAAAGGATAAGTGTTCATGCTTAGCGTTCGGGATGCTCTACATTTTGATAGCATTTGCATATTTAATATTATCGATTTTCGAACAGTTTTTTAAACACAAATGCATTAAAAAAAACAATTTTCCTAGTGGTAAATAAGTGAAGAGTAATTCTATTAAAGGAACAGTTATTAACGGTCTTTTTATTTGTACAAAAACGATATTGGGGAATGCTTTTTTTACAGCAATGCTAAACTTCTATTTTTCATTATAAGTTGTTATAAATGCATCAGTGCAATAAATACATCATAAATTTTTCTGTCTTTATTTATTGTTATTCTATTTTCGGAATGTGCGAAATTTATTATATGAATCATTCTTTATATAATAGAGATAAGACGAAATGGACTCGAATTAATGTTATTATATTAATTGTCTTTTATTCGTGCCACAAATTGCCGATTTTTAAAGCAATATTTATCGATATTGATTAAGTTCTTTTACATTTTATAACATTCTACATAAAATTTTAATAACAATAATATTATACATTACATATATAACATTATACATTACATATACATAACATTATACATTACATATACATAACATTATACATTATATATACATAACATTATACATTACATTTTATAACATTATAAGTTTAAAACATTATACATAACATTATTAATAAAATATAGTAATTCTATTAAACGAACAGTTATTAATGGTCTTATTATTTGTTAAAAGTAATATCGGCATTTTTTTTTTTTTTTTTTTTTTTTTTTACAGCAATGTTAAACTTTTTTGTCATTACAAGTAATGCAATGCAATAAATACATTGTACATTTTTCTAACTTTATTTATTGTTATTCTATGTTTCGCGTACACAAACTATTTTATATACTCTTTGTATTATACATTAATAAGAATGGAATGTGAAAAAGTATTATATGAATCATCCTCTATATATTAGTAATAAGACGAACTGAACTCGAATTAATGTTATTTTATTGTCTTTTATTCGTGCCACAAATAATTTCCGATTTTTAAAGCAATATTTATCAATACTGATTAAGTTATTTTACATTTTATAATGAGTACTCCTGTATCCACACATTTTAACGGTTCATACAATATATCCTTTGATTAATTATTTAAACATTAAATGTGCAGCAAATATTCTGTTTCGAAACAGGTTTTTACCAACCTTTTGATTTTTTAAGTTTGAAATTATGAATGGGTGGGAGAAAAATAAGAGTAATAGAATAATAAGAAAGAAATGTCACTACGAAATATAATGTATGGTACTGCTGCTTAAAATATAGTTCTTTAATGAAACACATTTTGTTTTAGCAAAGATTAAATCTTTATAAGTTATATAAATTTGATGCAATGATTAAAAAAAAGAAAAAAATCAGTGTACATTAAAAGTTATTATTAATTTACATCTTTTCTGTTACATCAAATCTAATGCTAGCCAATTTTAAAAATTTTACATAAGCTCACTTCAGAAGATAATTATTGTTTATAAATGTGTATGATATTTACTATAACCCTTTAAAAGCCTTATTAAAAATAGGTCTATTTGAGAGAAATGTTCCTCCAAATTGGATTAACTTATATAGCAAATAATAATAATAATAATAATAATAATAATAATAATAATAATAATAATAATAATAATTACAAAAATTAAATAAAATAATAATAAAAAATAAAATCTGCTAAAATCTGTTAATTAAAAAGTACACATAGATATATATTTTTTGAAAAACACTCACACACACACACACACAAAAATGCTTATAGTAATATCATAACTTTTATGAGAGTTTCTTTTTTAAAATTATATTTACAAGAGTTATATTTCCCCTTTCATCTATATATGGTCAGAGCGACATCTCGACAGCAGCAATTCTGAGATAACTTGTTCAACGTATTAAAAACGTAGCATATACAGTAAATCTTTATAAATATTGTTGAACTAGAGTGACATTTGTTGGCATTCGGTCTGATTTTGCCATTGAACGTGTTGCTTATTACTCTAAACAAAAAAACGTCAAATTTACGATAATTGAAGATAATGACTGTGACATGTCTAAATTTCGTTGAAGAACGTCTTAATGTATTTTGAGCTAACAGTAAACGTCACATCAATAATATTTCGTGAAAAAAGCGAAAAAAGAAGCAGGTGTGTTTTTATCGATAAATTTAAAATATGAATTATTTTTATAATTCGCTGATGGCACAGCTTGAATATGAAACAATACGATACACACAGAAAAATCAACTTAAAGGTTTTTATTTTATTTATTTATTTATTTTTTATTTTTTAGAATGGGAGTTAATAAGAATGACGCAAATGTGAGTGATTCATAAGGATTTATCGCAATACTCGCATTACCTATTCATTAAAACATTTGTAGGTACTTCTCTATTATCCCGTCGACCACTTTCATAACAAAAAACTATCGCCAAACTCTAAGATTAAGCGCCAAAAAAGGCAGTCCCATTTACTTGATGTCAGAAGCATTATACGTGTTTGTTATGTCATCAAGTGGTTTTTAATTCGACATTTGCCTGTATTTTTCATTATGTTTTACTGATTTATTAGTTATTTCATTAATTAAAATAACTATTGTGTCTTTAAATTCTTATATTTTATTTACTTATTTATTTTGATATTCCAATGGCAACGTTCTCCCGTTTATTTGGCGTTACAGTTTGGCGATAGTTTTTTGTTATGAAAAGTGGTCGACGGGATAATAGAGAAATACCCATTTGCTTTATCCCGAAATATCCCAGCTCTGCTAACTTCCCGAATTAAGTACAATAAATCAGGTAGAAAAAAAATGAATATTTTACAATTAATGATAATAAATGATTTTGTTTTTTTATATTAGATTTTTGATTGGATATGTAAAATTTTCTTTTGTGACGTTATTTATTTACATCGAAGAAATGTTTTTTTTTTTAAATATTGAAAATTCTAAATAAATAAATAAATAAAATAAAATAAAATAGCTAAATATTAAAATAACCAGAATTTTTTTTTTAAATACATAAGTATAAAAGATAAAGGAAATTTACATCTTGATATTGTAATGTAACATAATAGAAATGGAATTGCTACCTAACTGCTTTGTCTATAATGTCATAAAATGATTATACATTGTGAATGCGAAAGAAAAGCAACAAGATTATAAAAGAAAAGAACAAAATAAAAATAATTCAAATTATATTAATATTTTGAAACACTGTAGCATAAAATAACACAAGTGGATTTGTTGCTTAACTGCTATATCTATAACGTCACAAAATGACTGTAATTTTTGAGGGCGAGAGAAAATAACATTCTCCCACTTGTCTCAAAACCTCTTTTGCGAATGACTATTATTCAGCTTAAATCAAAATTTATGCTTTCTGGCAAAATTCCAGGACACGTGAGATATTATGTGATCTGCGGTAAAATCTGGAACCCATTCTTATTTGGGAGAAGTATATATAAATATGTAATTTGTTGTTTTCTATGAAAGCATAAATAATGTTTGATTTATTATTGTAATGCAATGATTTCTTTATTCGAGCTGTAGAAGTATTTTTATCTTTTGTTTTCATATGTTTGTAAACTTGTTAGATGTACTTTTTCTGTCTGTCTTTCGCTATTTTAGGCATCAATTACTGCTTGAAATTCTTAAATTTTGGAGTTTGGTTTTTTTCAATTATATTTGCGTTGTTTAATTCGCATAATAAAAAAGCTAAATGAAAAATAAATCTAACTAGTACATATAAGTTAAAAAAATCACGGGATAAAAAATAAAATAAAATTGTGTACATTATTAAAATATTTTGAAACACCGTAATATAAAATAATACTGATGAAACTGTTATTGAAGTGCTATACATGTAATTTCGAAAATGACTATAATTTTGCGAAGATGAGAGGGATCAAAATTCGTACTAGATTAATGCTTGATTGATGTCACGTTAATGCTTGAAAGTGTTAGATTTTCAGCAGAATTTTGAACCTTTATTCAGTTAAACAGCAATATTATACTTCAAGTAATGAACATTTTAAATGAATCTCTCTACTCTAAAAATGATACTTCCGTAATTGAATCTGTTGTGAACTTTTCACTTTCTCCGCTTATTCTGCGAAACTATTGCATATAAAAACATGAAAACCAGTATAGATAAATGTATGATAAACACGTTAACACAGACAGTTTTTAAATTGAAGAGTTTTCTTATAGCGCTATTTAATGATGAAATTGGTCAAGATTCAGTTACATAAGTTTTGAAGGATTAAAAACTATGCATAGCAATTTAACCACCCTTTGTTGGCTTATAAGTGGCTAGATTGTGGTGAGCAGTGTCCAACCATTTTTTACATTTGTGTAATTTTTTCAGTTTTATTTAAATTTTATTTCATTTTATTTTTTTTTATTCAAAATCAAATAGAGATTTAATTTATATTTTCAAACAGCTGTTTTTATCTACTGTTGCAGATGTAAAAAAAACTCAAATATTTCCAAACACTGCATTTTCAATTAAAATATATATTTACACATGACTATTGAAACAGAAAGAAAACTTTAAAATAATTAAATTCTTACATACGAAAGGTGGGAAAAATTACGTCATATTTAAAACGATATATTTAAAACGTCATATTTAAGACACTTTTTTTACATCGTCTAAAGAAAACTTTTCTTCTAGATATTTGTAATAATCCGGAGGGCAGCGATATTTTTAATTTGACCATTTTATACAAGCTGATTTTGAAATATGTAATTGGTCTTACTTTATCCATCACGAAAACAGCCGTCAGCTGTCGCGACAGCGATGGATGCAATCTTGGAGACCTAAAAATCAATCACTCAAAGATAAATGAATGACATCTCGATTACGAAAGATCGCCACTGGTCCTGATAATATCTTTCAATCTTCCATAATCGGGTAGCATTTTAAAACAGAGCAAATTAGTCTGCCTTCAAAGCCTGCTGAGTCTGGACGGGGGTTAGCGGGTGGAGCTTGTAGCTAGTACAGCCTCTAGTATATATTTATATAGATATATATAATAATTCTAATTTTGTAATTAGAAGCAGCATGGAAAGAAAACATACAAAAACAATGGAAATATTTTTAAACATATTATATTTCATATGAATTTTCAATCTGAAATACTATATTGGTTGGAGGTGAAGGTCAAAGTTGAATAAATTACCTTTCTCAGGGTTATCTAAAAGGTTAAAAGTATCTAGACCAGGATTCGAACCTAGGACCTTGGCTATACGCGCTAATGTTCTAACAACTGGGCTATCTTGTCGGTGTCCAACCTGACACAATTCACTCACATGTTGGTACCATCGGATTTGCAACTTCAGCAGCTTTTTACTGATGAAAAACACGCACACATGGAACTCCATAATACCATGGATAATAATTATATTATATATGCAAATTAATTTTCAACCTGAAATACCATAATCGTTGTTGGTGGAGGTCAAAGTTGAATATATTTTCTTTCTCCAACAGAGTGAAATGTATCTAGACCAGGATTCGAAACTAAGACCTTGGCTATACGCGCCAATGTTCTAAGAATTGAGCTATCCTGACGATGTCCAACCTGACACAATTCACTCACATGTTGGTACTATCGGATCTGCAACTTCAGCTACTTTTTACTGATGAAAAACACGTACACATGGAACTCCATAATACCATGGATAATAATTATGTTATATATACAAATGAATTTTCAACCTGAAATACTAAATTCGTTGTAGGTGGAGGTCAAAGTTGAATATATTTTCTTCAACAGAGTGAAAAGTATCTATGCCAGGATTCGAAACTGGGAAACTTGTCTATACGCGCCAATGTTCTAACCACTGAGCTGCCGAGATGAATCCAACCTGGCACAATTCAGTCGTTAGAGCATCGATGCGCATAGCCAAGGTCCTATATTCGAATCCTGGCCTAGAGACTTTTCATTCTTTTGTAGAAATTATATAAAACATTGACTTCCACCTACAACGAATATTTTAAACATATTTGAAATTCTATATCAGTCTTGCCAACTTGGGGAGTTTCCCTATAGATTAAGGGGGGATATTTGTGGCTGGGTTTTTCTGGGTCTTAATTTGTTTATGAGGTTTTATTAAGGGGAAAACGAAATTAAACCCTTATATATAAATCCTGTTAAATTTTCACTTAAGAAAAAACTTTCATATTTGGTATTCAATATAAGCAAACTGTTTGCTAAGAAAAGGAAGTTACTCATGTTATGTAAGATAATAAAGTCAATACCGCTAATATTTTTTTTACTAGACACGACATTTACTAGACATTTACTAGACTTTCTATAGACACGACAGCGGCCTCTATATTTTATCACTAATTCTGGTGGCGTTAGTGACTTTTAGTGATTTTCTGCTAAATATTCGGGAATTATAGAGTTGGTATCTAAGGGGAAATCTTCAGTAGATGTTGACAACACTGGCTGTAATAAAAATTATTATAAGTAGAATTGTTGCTTAACTGATATATATCTATAATGTCACAAAATGGCGATAATTTGAGAAGGCGAGAGAAAATAACAGTCTCCCACTTGTCTCAAAACCTCTTGCGAATGAGTATTATTTAGTTTAAATCGAAATTTATGCCTCTGGCAAAATTCAGGTCATATGAGACATAATATATCTGCAGTAAAATTTGAAACGCATTCGTATATCGGCGAATGATATATAAATGTGTAATTTGATGTTTTCTATGAAACTGGTATAGTGTTTGATTTCAGTTCCAATATAATGATTTTGTATTCCAACTATAAAATTAGTTTTACATTTTCTTGTGGTTTTCACATTTTTGTAAACCTTAATTGTAATATTTACCAAAATGTTTAAAATGTTGTAATTAAATATAATTTAACTAAAATGTTTATATATTTTGAGGTATTAAAATTATTTTAAGAAATCTTATTCGGAACACGTTTGCACGAAAATTTCATGGCGAGCTACACTCGTCATTGGTGCACAAGGTGTTAACAAAAGCGAAAGCTCAACATTAAACTCACAAAATGGTAGTCACACTTAGGCTAACGTGATAGCTTTGTACTTATTTATATTTTTTTTTCTTAGTTGTCAAAATATATGCTTAATTTTATATTTTATGTGTTAAAGTCGTAGGAACTGCGAGTAAGGTTTTAACACTTAAGATAAAATTAGGCATATATTTGAAAAATATTTTGACAATAAAAGCAAGTTGGAAATTGTACGTCAACCATGACAAATGAGGTACGTTCGTACTATTATTATTTCAGTGAAACTAATTATATCGTCTGCTATTATGATAGGAATAATTTCCGTAATAAAATAAGTACATTTTAAGTTGGCAACATTTTATCTTTTGTTGAGATTTACTGAAAATTCCAATGGGAAACTTAAGCCTAGCTTTGAAAATTTCAGAACTTGAAATCCACATTTAGACTCTTTTTGCATTTAATATCTATTTCTCCGGAAACATCTATCCAAAAAACTGTTGGTAGATTATATGACAGGGTTCGTACGCTTTTACCACCATTTTTTAATAAAATTTTTCTATTTAATATTTAAACAGCACAAATTGCACCGTTTAATTGCAGGATTTGTAATACTTTTCTGCATTTAAATAAGGCGAAAAATTGTATTAAAAAATTGCGGTAAAAGCGTACGAACCCTGTATGATTGCTATACTTAAACAATTTTAGCATACAAATTTGGTTTTTAAATTCAGTAATACGGAAATAATATAACCCCTTATTAAATATGACGTAATCACCATGGCGACATAGAATCGTTACCTATCATGGAATATCATTGAATTAATTACGTATAACAAGATTTAATACAATGAAGAAAACTTTTATTCGTATTTTTAAAGTTTTGTTTCGATTTTCATAAAATTTGAAATGACTCGACAAAATTCTGCAACGATTATATATATTAAATTTCAAATCATTCGGTTGGGTAGTTTTTGCGCCGTTATATGCGGACAGACGGACGGAACAGACGACGACTATAGGCACTATTTATATAATTACGAACGCACCTAAAAAAAAACATCCTTTGAGAAAAGTACACAGAAAAAAAAGAAGTCAAAAATATTAATTCGCTGATGACACATTTTAACAAGTTGGAAATTCTACGTTAAACGTGACATAAAAGGTGCGTTCTTTTTATAACGAGTTTCACAATGTAAAAAAATCATTCTTATTATTTCAGTGAAATGAATTATATCGTCTGCTATGAGCGAAATGAGCATGCCTTTTTTTTAATTATTATGTATGCCACGTTTAAAAATGCGATTTTTTTGTTCTACACCACTCAGCACTGTAACATTCACGATGGAGATCTTGCTTTGCGAATGATTACGTCCATGGTTTAATATTTTTATGATTCATAATGAACGAATATTCTTCGATTATTTACTCTATAATGGATTGAGATATTCGGCTGTTAACGTCATTTCCACTGAAGTTATCTCAGAATCTATGCATTTTTTAAATTAACCCATCTCTCAAACAAACAATTTCTTCCAACGATCTTTCTAAAAATGTAACTTTTATGCAATTCTATTCAAAAAATTATTTTAAATAAAAATGGCCACCTGGAATAGGGAAAAAAGAAGTGGTTTGATCGTATTTGTTTTCCTCAGTCACATAACTTGTACTTTTATTATATAGATTACGTACGATAGGATTTAGTAGAATAAAGAAAAACATTACTATAGACTTTTATTAATACCTTTTTCAGTTTTGATTCGATTTTCATAAAATTTGAAATGCCTCGACAAACTTCTACAACGATAATATATATTACATTTCGAACCATTTGATTGGGTAGTGTTTGCGCTGTTATACGCGGACAGACAGACGGACGGACAGACAGTTGGACGGATCAGACGACTACAGGTGCTGCGTATTTATATAATTACGAACGCGCCTGAAAATAAGAATTCATTCCACTCTCATATAGGCTTAACATTAGCGAGAGGAGTTTCCCCACCGGAATTAGCTAGAGCCAATAATGTGCTATCTAGGTACAGCTTTCCCTCGATTTATGTGGTTTCAGTTTCGATTTTCGATTTTCAGTTAGTGTCATCATTATTTCTTAGACGGTCCTTGGATTAGTGCGGTGAAAAATTCAATTAGTGTGAAAAGCACAGGTTGAGTGATACCATTTTTCCAGCCAAACGGCGCCGAATTTTTAAGGAAATAAAACAAAAACCCGAGACAAAATGTCAGCAGTTGCGCGACAATCGGACAAAGGTCCTTATTATGCAGAATTCAACTTAAAATCGGCTTTTAAATGTTTCTTGGTTGTCATTTATTAAGTTAGCACACACGTTAATGTTAATAGGATTTAACGTAAATTAGGTAACTTTTATTTTAAAAGTTTCAAATCAGACTCAAATATGGACACCGAATAAAAAAAAATCCGTGAAATAACGGAAAATGTACTGGCAGCGAAGTTACCGTCCATTCTCCGTTTTTTCACAAAGCTTCCGTTTTGGTATTCCATACTTGCCAACCTTTTGGGTTTTTTTAATCAAAGAAAAGTAATTTGAACCAGCTAATTTTTTTAATGGAATGTATCAGGCTTCCATGTAGTAGTCATTTGAAATCTACTTGATTTCATTCATTGAATAAAATTTCCGGTTCGAATATGTTTATTTGAACAGGAGTCTTCCGCTAACATCGGGAGATTTGGCAAGTATGGTATTCGCTCGTTTTGAAAGGTGGAAATTTCCTGCTACTTCAGACGGGAATTAAATGGTTTTAGAAATTTCTGTAAGCAATAGCGAAATATTAAAAAAGTAATAATAAAAATAATAACTGTATATACCTATGCATATTTCCACATAACAGGTACACTGTAAAAACAAACTCCTGTAATAAAACGGAAAAGGTACTGGCAGCAGAGTTGTCGCAACTTTTCCGTTTTTTCACAGAAATTCACTTTTGTGGTTTTTTTCCGTTTTCAAAACTGAGAAGTTCCGTTTTCAAAACTGAAAAGTTATGCTTTAGAAATTGAAAAGTTCCGTTTTAGGAACTGAAACGTTTTGTTTTAGAAACTGACATTTTCAGTTTTCAGGACGGTTATTTTCCGTTTTACAAGCTGATAGTTTTAGTTTTTATTATCTGTTCGATATTTCTCCCATACAGGGGAAAGTGAGATCTCAAATTCCCCACACTTATGTTAAACTTATCTGTGGCGGTTATAACTGTTCTTTTTTCTTGTTTTTTATTTTTTTATTTTTTATTTTTATCATGAGGAATTAAATATTTTTAACTTTTTTTATTCTTTGTACTCTTCTTAAAGGATGTCTCTTTTGTAGTGGTCAAAATATTTCTGAAATATATACTTTATTTATAATTTCATGTATTAAAATCCTAGCAAAACCAAGTAATATTTTAAAACTTCAGAAAAAAATATATGTATATTTTAGAAATATTTTGACAACAAAAAGAAAAGAGACATTCTGTAAGAATTGTACACAGAAAACAGAAGTTAAAAATGTTAATTTCTTAGGAGATATTATTAGGATACTTATACTTAAACAAAATTTTATAAAAGGCAATAAATGTTATTTAATTTAGAAAGAAAAAAAAAGTCTGTATTAAAGAATTAAATATATTTACATGAAAAACTATTTTTAGAAAAAATCTTAAGCTTAATTATAACAATATTGCAATTAGCCGGGTGCCAGTGATAACTCACCAAATCTTGTATCAATTGGTATCATTTGAATTTGAACCCTTTCAATTCAAATGATTTGAAATCAATGATTTGAATTTTGATTTCAATTAAATACTTGTAAGATGAGGGGGAATCCTTATAAGATGAGGGGATAAAATCTTTAAGGCTATCGATGTCGAGTCGAATGAGCCATACCCCGTCGTGATCCAGCCCATAGAACCAGAGATAGGAAATCACCCCCCGGGTTTTGAAAATCCGAACTAAAATCGGTAAGCTCTATCGATGTCAAGTGGAAAGACCCATATCCCGTCGTGATGCAGCCAATAGAAACAGAGATAACAAAGCGCCCCCTGGTGGTGAGCGAAAGTTTATGTAGAATAAATGCGATATTTAAAAAAAGGCGTCCTCCCCCCTCATCAATCCTTGTTGTAAAAGTATTAAACCTTAATGTAGAATATAAAATATTTACTGAAGTGTTTTTAACTAACACAGATTTATAATTTTTCCTTTTATTGTACTTTTTATTACTTAGACACCTGTTGAACATCACGTTTTTGAAAGCATTACATATACTTGCTATAATAACAATGAAAAAAAAGTTTTTAAAATATTTTAATGAAAGTTAATTTTAAACCTGAAAAAAATGGAATATGTCTAACTTAAAAGATATTTTTTGAGAATTGCCTTTTCCTTAGAGCTTTTGTTTACTAAAATTTAGAACATAATACTCGTATTAATATTCAGTATTGTAAACAAATGATATTCGGGAAAATTTTCTTCTCTTTTTTAAAAAATATCTTAAGATAAAGTAATAAAAGCAGCAATTTTTCATATGTTATTTTATTACATCGTATTATGTATGTTACAGTTCATTAAAAAATATATATATACATTAAAAGTTTACATAAATTTATTTAAAGTTCATTTTTCTATAAACAGTTATGTATTTTTTACATAAAACACAAATAAAAGTTTTCTTACAAATGCAAATGTTTATAAGTAGACAAAAAAACTAAAAATTGTTGAAAGCATTAAAACTTAATGTAGTGCTTTTAACTTTAGTGCTTTTAATAAACATTGTTTTTAAAATGGGACTGTTATTTTTCTTTCGTTTTTTCTTGTCCTGTCTATATTTTTGTTCTTTTTTCTTTACAAAGCTACCTGTTGAATATTAAATTGTTGAACGCATTACATATACTTGTCATAATGACAAGGAAAGAAAAGTCGTTTAAAAATTTTTATGAAAAGGTACTTTTAAAGCGAAAATAATGGAATATTTATAACTGTAACATAATGACTGCTTACCGTAAATTAAACATCGTATAGATGGCGCTGTTGCCACTTTCGGCAAAATATCTATGGATATTTTGCCAAACACTAAGTGAAGGGAATTGAGCGTATGTGTATAAGGAAAGGGCAGATAACGTCACTGTTGGTTAAATTACTGTTGGTTCGCAAGAAAAACTTGTTCGTTCTTTATTACTCCTACTGTACACATGAGATGGGGCGATTTGATTGGTCTACGTTAATCGTTATTTGATTGGTCTATGATATGATTGGCCTACATCACCATAACGATTCCTGCAATGATCGCTACGACAAAAATGTAGTGGTGGATTGGTTGATGGAACTGTTTGTTTGTAATTATGCCCTTTCCTTATTGTACGGGACAGTAGTTGTTCGGAGTGTACTGGGATGGATCTCGTCTAGTGACCTTCTCATAATTAATTGTATTATGTTCTTTTTAGTTTACGCGCTTTTTAGCGAATTTACGTGTAAAGTTTTGTTCTGTACAGTATTAAAAATGTGAGTGTTCAACTTGAGTCAGTCTTTGACATGTCCAACAACTTCACATAACTAAAAAGATTCTAAGAATTGTCCTGCTGTCAGAATTTCTGCTTGCTTTAGAACATAATGCTTGTTTTAATATTCAGTATTGTAAAAAATGATTTTCGGGCAATTTTAATTTAATTTTATTTTTGTATTTTAAGACAAATTCCAAAACAAAAATGCATTACTATAGTTTACAATTATTTAGAAAAGATTTCGCGTTTCTTAAATATTTTTCTGACATTCATGAAACGAATTTTGATAATTTTGACAATTTTCAGTAAACAGTTATTATTTTCCTTACATAAAAACACAATCTAAAGCCTTTTTTTTCATTTTGAAGTATAAAAAGGGATAAAATGATAAAAATTGTCGCAAGCTATTACACCTTAATGTAGAACATAAAAGAATTTGCTACAGTGTTTTTGACAAACATAGAATTAAAAACATCACGGTTTATCTTCATAAGACACCTGTTGAACATAAATTTTTGAACACATTACTTAAACTTGTCATAGTGAAAGCAAAACAAAAGTCGTTACAAAAAAGTGTCAGGAAAGTCTTTTGTCCTTTTGATATGGCTCTGCTTACTAAACGTTAAAACATAATACATGTTTTTATATTCACTGTTCTAAACAAATAATTTTCGGGAAATTTTTCCTTTTTATAATATATTAAGATAAATTGCTATTAAAACACACCCAGAAAATCTTCATTTATTTTAAAAAATAAATAAATAAAAATACACATTTTAACAATATTTTGAGACGAATTTTGAGATTTTGACTGAAAAAGGAAATCAAATAAAAATTATGACAAAAGCTAGCTAGTATTGAACCAAGAAGAGAAAAGAAAAAACACTTCCTTATTGAGAGATTCTTCTACACTGTGGAAAATATACACAAATGTTTATTAATAAACAAAAATATAATATAAACACCGACGAAAATACACAATTACTACCTCCTAGTCACCCACGATTCCGAAAAGCGTTTTTTTTTTATCTTTAGAAACATCAGCAGGGGTCTGTCCAGACTTTTTCCCCAGGGTCCTGTTTTTGTGAAATTGTGAACAACTTTTTATATTTGTGAAAAATCTAATCCTAATTTTGTGAATTTGAAATGATCGTTATATTCAGGTTCTTGTTTATACCTTTTTAAGAAGATATATGGATGTAAAATACATATATTTTCTTTATATATGTAAAAGTGACATGTCAGATTTTACTTTTAAATGATTTATTTGCGAAATGTTCGGTTTAAAGATGGAAATTTTTTGTGAAAAACCTATTTTTAAGACAAAGAATTTTGTGAAGGGTCTTGTTTTAGGGAAAATAATTTTGTGAAGGGTCCTGTTTTAGGGAAAATAATTTTGTGAAGGTTCCTGTTTTGAAATGAAACATTTTGTGAAGAGTCCTTTAAAGGATCCAATTTTTTTCCTAAACAGATCCCTGATCAATGACCAATATATTTTCGAGATTTAGAGAAGCATTCATAAAAACCATGTTCCTTTTGCTGTCACTGATTTTAGGAAAGTTTCCAAGTAGTTTTTATAGTGTATTGATGAGTTTTCTCAAACCAGAATATCGGTGTTTAGGATGGTATCAATTATCAACTAAACATTTTTATGTACGTAACTAAATGTATACTTACAATAGTAACAAAATAACAAAATTCTAACCTTAAGTTTAATTTACGTTAAGGTTAATTAACCTTATCAGACCGATCTCATTAGCCCGAGCACGAAATTGGCTCGGGCTCAATTTTTATACCAGTCTTTGGACCCGGGTGGGCTCGGTCTCAATGTAAAAATTTTATATATTCGCAAATTTAAAAAATGAAAAAAATTAACATGCTATAACAAACAAGAATATAGACTAAATTCCTTAAAGCCTTTTACAATCCTTTAAAAATCAGTTTGAAATTATCAGTATCAATTAAGTTGTTATTTATTGAATATATTGTGATTCGGAAGCCTTTGGACGGTCATTTTTAGTAACATCAAGAAACCTTCGTATATTATTTTGTCTATCCCCGCTTTCTGTTTGACGTCCTTTCCCAAAATTACTGGAAAACAGAACTCATGTATTTTTGCCGTATTTGTATAATGATATTTTACTAGAATAAGAATTGTTACTTTTTCAGATTTCTGCCAGTGGTTGGATATAAATAACAAATTGGCTTGTTTAGCACTTTGATTACGGCCCAGGATGGCGACTATTTTTATATCCAATCATACCATAATTTACAAAAAAAATCTTTCTGGTAGATTTCTCTTGAAATTATATTATTATATGTGTATGGCAGACATCATATTTCAAAAAGTAGTACGAATAGAATAAAATATAGTTCACTGGGACGTATAAAATCCCAACCCGTAATCAAAGAGCAAAGGTAAATTATTCTACATGAAATGAATGATAGCTCTATTCCTGCAGATTGAACACTTTTGGTCTACTGCTTGTACAAGTGATATTTAACCCTTTGATTGAGAAACCAGGACTGACGACTATTTTTATATTCAATCATACCACAATTGACAAAAAAAATAATTACTTTGAGGTAAATATCTCTTCAAAATATTTTGTTAGGGTACAGATTTATTTTCAAAAAAGTGGTGCGAATCGGAATAGAATAATAATAAAAAAAAATAGTCTCTGGGACCTACGGTGTCCCACCCAAAAAACAAAACAGATTTAACAGATTTTCAGGAACATGCAAATCATGAAAAGTTGTCAGGAGGACTATTTAGGATTAATATTTATTTCCATGTAAAAAGAGATTTTTAAATCAGAAAATAAATAATGAAACAATTTTAACACGTTATTAACAATATTCTACTGCGTATTTTTGGTTTGAATCCCCAGAAACCAGTACATTTCCAAAATTTAAAGAATTATTTATAAAAGCAAAGTATTTTTTTCTGCCCATATTTTTCAGAAACGTTTCCGAATAGTTTTTATAGTGTATTAATCAGTTTCCTCAACCTGGAATACCTATTTTTCGAATGTCATCAATTCTCAAGTAAACGTTTACAGCTGCATAAGTTAATTTATACATGAAAGAGTAAGGGAATAATCTTAATTTTAATGTTAATGTAATCACTGTTAATTTTGCATGTTTGTCTGTTAAACATATTTTTTTAACATGAAAATGTTTACTTGAGAATGGATAGCATCGGGAAAAACTATATTCCGGGCTTAGAAAACTGATTAATACACTTTAAAAGCTACTCGTAAACGTTTCGAAAATTACGGGCAGCAAGAGCAATTTTGTTTTTATAAATGATACTTTAAATCTCGAAATGCCATTGATGTCTGAGGTTTCTAAAGATAAAGAAACACTTTTCAGAATCATTGTTAATAAGGATGAGTTTATATTATAAATTTCTTCGTGATTATATTATATTTTCGTAGATTAAGAAACATTTGTCATTTTTTACAGTGTATAAAACTCGCAGTTTCAAAACGGCGGCGTAACTCGTCCTCTCTCTAATCGCACACTTTCTGAAAACAGAATAAACAGGAATAAAGATTCTATTGCTATATGTCTCAACACTCCCACCCCCCCCTTCAAACTCAAGCAGATTCTATTTTTTTTCATCTTTTCACAATTTAAACTAATACTTAAAAGCTATATTTCCGGTGTTGATAAATTATTTTAAAACCAAGTTTCTAATGTGAGAAAAGTATATATTGTGGAAACCTTAATTTTATGGTCTGGTAAATACACAAGAATTAATACTGATATTTATGTTAAAGTTTTTTTTTAATTCTAATTCAGGATTTTTACATAATTTTCATTATATTCTTGGATTTTTTCTCACTAAAATACTATGGTATGATTTATACTCGAGACGTATTTTTTTTCGTTTCTCCTAATCCAAAAAGTGGTACGCATTATTCACGAGTGCGTATTATACCTAATAAATACGGTGCTTTTATAGGTAAAATAAAATAAAGAGAACAATAATCCCTAGCATAAAATATTTTGTAGTATGGACTATGAACTAAAACCCTTAGAGTCTAAATATTACTATGCTAATATTAAGTTTAAAATATAATACATACATTCATAAGCATAGGATTAAATCTAACAAATATATCTTTCACATGTTTTCAAACAGTAAAGTATTTCGTAAATTTATTCAAAATTTTGGAAATATATCTTCAAAGTTTAAACATAGGCTTGCATTCAGTGAATGGATTTGTGTTGAATTTCTAAAGGTAGTACCTACACTATATACGAAAAGAGAATTTTAATGATCTATCTTAAAAGTAATTTATATCGAAGCTACAAATACCAATCCCAATTAATCTTTTGCAAATGAACAAATACTGATTTTCTGTTAGAAGTCTAGTAAAATGTATTTCGGAAAAGAACTGGTGTTTAGATAATTACATAGCAACAACAACAAAAAACAATTAAGAAGTTTAAACTCAAATGCATGTTTGTAAATTTAATGCAAAAGCAAACATTTATTCTATTTGTAAAATATTGATTATAGTTTCAACTATACTTTATCTTTGTAAATTTAATACAAAAAAAAATATTATTTCTATTTGCCAAGTATTGATTATAAATGTAGTGAGATATTTATCTCGGTGTATGTATTCAAAGTCGACAAATTAAAATATATAAGAAATAAACAGAACATCCATTATTAGTTAATCACCAAATTATTGCAGAGAAAAGCAAGAAAAAAGTGTTGTTTGTTTGGGGACTATTTGTTCTAGATTCAGGAAAAACAGCAAAAGATGTCATAGATATCTTGGGGGGGAGGGGATGGCGTTATAAAACCTTCAAAAAATTTTTTTCTTTTAGTCTACTTTTAGCCTGTTTTAGTACTACTTTTTTTTTTGTCTTCAACGCCTTCCTGCACTGTAAGAAAAAACGGCAAAAATTCCAGCATAATTTGCTGTAAATTTATGCACCCAAATTGTCAGCATTTTTTGCTGTAAAATTTAATATGATTATAGTCATATTTGCAGTAAAATTAGCATGTTTGAAGCACATTTTGCTATAAAATTCCAAATATAATGTAATTTAAGGCGTATTTTGCTGTCAATTTACAGAAAAATATGCTGGAAATTTGGGTGCATAAATTTACAGCAAATTTAACTGTAATTACTGACGTTTATTCTTACAGTGTGCTCAGCCCTTTTAAATGCGTCTTCTCATAATGGATTTTTTTCTTTTTTTTTTTTTTAACTGAACATTGTAGATAGTATTTGATTAAACTATTAACTAGACTAAAGCAACTGCATGATACATTTAATTCACAGGTGAATCATTAAATTTTTCTTTATGATTCCTATTTTGTTTGGCTACACTAAGAATATCTTTTGCAGTTTTCTTTTTCAAACTTTCCCTGTAAAATGTATAATATATAAATAATGTAATTTTCTGAAAAAGTTAATGGCCGGAAATTACGATATTTAAGTTGCGTTATACAATTAGACCCCCTATTTCTCTAGAACTAAGGAGCGTCGTTTAAAATCCGTTGAACCTCAGACTAAGGGCTTTCACCCTACAACATATATAAAAATAATCAAAATCTGTTATTACAAAGCTTGGCCCGCCCCTTGTAAGTAAACAATTTGGAAAATGCATAGAACATTTGAAAACACAGTGCCAGCAATTACCCTCAAAGGTATCCGAATTATTTTGTGCAACCCTATATAGGATCTATAGACTTGTATATATAGTACAAAGGAATATAAAATTGACTACAGTCAGGAAACGCATAGCAAAATTAAAAATTCCCCTACAGCTAATTTGCCAATAAACGGAAATGTACTCGATATCTTTTGTATTGCCCTGTGTAGGATCTATAGAATTTATATACACCAAATAATTTGCAAAAAATGAGATAAATTTAAATACTACAACTGAAAACGCACTTCCAACAATTGTTGTTCAATTATTGAGAGACAGTACTGTAACCGAATTCTTTTGTGTGTCCATGTAAATGAACGATAAATGCTACGCACACCCTTTTCCATAGTAGGCATCTTGTAATGCGCCTCAGTGATATATATAATACTCAATATGTTTGAAACAGTGTAACATTATTAATGTACGAGAGAAAGTCATTAAGTAAGTCACAAAAGACTATTAAATAATAACTTACAATGATATTCACTTCAAAACGATTTTTATTTCTCCACATATTCTCCACCAATATTTACGCACTTATATCACTCTTTTATCAGTGCCCCAACACCAGCTGCATAACATTCTTTGGATTGCTGTCTCAGCCAACTTAGGACTTCAAGTTGAACCTTTTCATCATCTTTGAACATCATCTTGCAACTTCTTCAACATCCACCATACAGCTTCGACTTAGCCCCAAACGATTTTCATCTGTTTGGTCCACTAAAAAACCATCTTGGAAGCAAGATGATGTTCACAGATAATGAAAAGGTTCAACTTGAAGTCCTAATAGGGCTGAGACAGCATCCCAAAGAATGTTATGCAGCTGGTGTTGGGGCACTGATAAAACGGTGATATAAGAGCATAAATATTGGTGGAGAATAGGTTGAGAAATAAAAATCGTTTTGAAGTGAATATCATTGTAAGTTATTATTTAATTATCTTTTGTGACTTACTTAATGACTTTCCCTAGTACACTGAAAACGATTTTTCATAATGCACAGTAATGTAAAGGATATTTTTAGTGTCTCTGTAAATGAACTGCAAATTCTATACTTCATTGCCAATACCGAAAAAGCCATAGTAATCCTCCATCACATACATAAATTGCATGGTAATCCGAGTAAATTTACGCGAGTTAGAGCATGGATAGACGGCAGACATACAGCAGACATACGGCAGACATACGTCAGACAGACAAACTGAGTTCATAAACACTCTTTAACTATGTTGCAAATTGTTAAAAATGGACGTTCTAAAGACATTTTATTGTTATCTCAATCTAGCCTTTGAAAGAGTAACTGCCTACGAAACGTAAAATAAATAGTTATAACCCCACTCAAATGAATATCAATAGAACACTTTTGTAGAAGTTTTAAAGCTTTGTTAACTAATTACCGATCTTTTTATTTAAAAAAACAAACAAACAGTGTTTCCCGTTTTGAAAACAATGTTCGTCTCTTTTAAAATCCCGACTTTTTAGTTGTGTCGTTTTTGAAAAAGACGTACATAAAAAGACGTACATATAAAAATATATATTACAATATGCAAATGCAAATTTTACCGAAAAGTTTTCGCCTAATTTCTTTATAATGGCAATTTTACTTACGATAACAAATTTTCGAGCAAGCCTAATCATTTTTGCAATATCCTGAAACATCTGCGGCTTCTATAATTCCATATTAATTTTCCAAAAAATCATTTGGATAATTACATTATATGTTTTCAATTATTCCTCTTTTTTAATGTGTTTTTCCAAGGTTTCTTATTTCCGTTGGAAAATTACCTTATTAACAAAATAAAGTTTAAGTAATTTATCATTTGCAACCTGTTTACCACCTCTCTTGTTCCTAGTGGACGCCGAAGTAATTATATTTTCTTAATATTAGAAAACTAATTTATTTTTTATTAATGAAAATATGTGTTTTCCTCGCCATTTTTCTACGTTTTATATTTGCTTTCTAGTCTTTTTAATCGAATCGTTATTAAGGCATGTTATAACCTTTTTTTTTTGGAAAAAGAAATAGAATTTGTTTGCCTATTTTTACTCCTTAATCTCTCAAAAACTTTATGGTTAAGCAGGTTTTCGATATTCTTATTGGTTTAAAAATTATCCGCCTTTTGGTGATGCAGTGAACCATAGATTCAGGGCCGAAACTAAGGGGGGGGGCAGAGGGGGCACGTGCCCCGGGCGCCAGCAGAACTGAAGGTGGAGGGGGCGCCAAATGCAGGTTTTGTTTGATATAGAAATGTGTATATATATATGAAATTTGTATAAAAAGTCTCGCAGCCTGAAAATCCAAAAGAAAAATGAACCAAATGCATTAAAATAGACAAATAGATAAAAAGATTCGTCTACAATACAAGATAGCAAATGAATAAAAAACGAACTGTTCTCTTAGGCTATTTTCTTTCTCCCATTCCAAATGTATCATGTCTATGCCGTCTATCATTTAAATCTCTTCCTGTGGTTAGGAGAATCACTAACATTTTTCAAGGTCAGTCCCTACTCGTGTCTGTATATGACACTGTTCAACGTCGTCTGGATACGGTACTGCACTGTCCAGCATGGATAATTGACAAATGATTCCCTCACTCTGACTTTTCTATTAGATAAAAATATTCCATGAAGGCTGTTCTATTTTTTCCCTTTTCTCCCAGCGTGGAGCTTTCTTCTCTTTCCATTTTGTCATGGGCGAGGGGTGACTGCTCTGGACAATAAACACAAATTGGAGGATGAATGCCCAAAGTAAAATTCTCAGTAAAATCTTTTTCTTTTAACTACAGCCTTTGTAGAAGTACAGTAAAAAATCTCGTACAGTGCGCCATGGCTAGTAAAGCCGGAGCCGCCCCTGGCTTTATCTTCCAAAAAGTTTTTTACTCGTCTTTTTGCGAAAGTTTTCTAAGCGTTTTGCCGCCCTTGGCGGCAACTGGAATATGCCGGCCTGTTAATTTTGCTGAAATTACTTTTTTATACAGATCCAATCTAGTATTATTAGAGGGGGCGAGGTTGGGCGACTGCCTTGGATACTAAAAACAAATAATATTTGAAAGAATAATTTGAAAAATACGCAAAATTACTTGTAAAAACACATGAAAAATACGCAAAATACTCTTTGTTAAAACTTTTTTGAAAAAAAAAAAGTCATTTGTAGGGGTGCAGGGAGAAAACCATACCCAAGTTGCTATGACTAATAAAATTAGATTATAATCAGTAACAAAGTCAAATGCATTCTAAATATCAGCTTTATGTAAACAGCATACCAAGTATGGGGCACCCCTAAATCAGGGGCCCCAGTGTCATGATCCAGATTTAGATTTATCAGATCTGATTTAATTAGACTCTGAATCTGTGTAATTAAATCGTCATAAAAGTCTCTAACAGTAACAGGGTTCCTTTCAGCTCAGATCGAAGTTTGAGTCTCACCCCAACCCTCCACAACCGTTCACAGTTCTGATAATTGCTAATAGAAAAGAAGACAAGGAAAAATATTTAAACATAACTAAAACATTTCTGGGAATAGCAAATGGTATAAAAAATATTCTATTTAAATTACATGAAAATTATGTAGTAATACTAATTAAAAAAATGTGCTAAGAAAATCCTTTGATCAAAAAGTAATTTTTCTCGTTGAACTCAAAAGAGGATTTTGGGGGCCCTTTGGATGCGGGGCCCCTCACGATTGAGACCATCGCGACTCCTTAAATTCCGCTCCTGCGAATATCAATAATTATACTTCCTAAGATGAAAACTTGTATAAAGCGGAATATTTTTCGGTTCCTTTCGATTCCATTTTCAAGATTTTAATGAATCAGTATTTGACAAAGCTGATTACTTAGTTCAGTATTACAGATTATCTGATTATATACTTTAAATTTTAGAAACTTAGAAAAAATTAGCTTTGGAAATTTTCTTTTCGGAGGGGGGGGGGCGCCAAAATCCATGTTTGCCCCGGGCGCCAAAAAGGCTAGTTTCGGCACTGCATAGATTAACATACAAGACGGACAGATACAGCAAAATCTGTAACGGTAGCAATAATAGCGTCTCTAGTGACAACGGGAGAAAAACTAACAAGCTTCCGAAATTTACCCATTTATATGAAATCTGTTTATGCTCTATGTTTTTAATATCTATTCTTTTCGCTTCGAGGCAGACGATTCTCTTCAAATTGCCGCTAGTGAGTTAAGTTTCTTTTTAAAGGACTTCTTTTTATTTTTTATTTTATTATTATTGAAAGAACAGTTCTTTTCAGAACTTTTTTAGTATGACTAAAGATGTTAAATTATGTCATGTAGAATCATGTCTGCATGCAAATCGGAATTTTAAAACTTTTGATTTTCGCTTTTCGTACAAAGTTCAAAATGTAAACATGTAGCATTTAAAAAAAGAAATATCATAATCAGATAGAGGTGCAAAAGGAGAAATATTCCGCCTATGAGACGTTTCTTCCCCCTTGTCACTACAGGCGCTGTTTTCGTCATCGCGTTACCATTACGCCCTATGATAGTGTCATATCTTGTATATTAATCTATGAAGTGAACAGGATCATCTTTAGCATATTGTGTGCGGGGCACGCAAGTAGAAACAAAAGAATTGAGAAAGAGAAAGTCCAGGAAGCTTCATTATATTCGTTTGGTATACATAATTTTATGTAAACTGAAAATTGTCACTGTTATCTGTGTATGTTTAAAAACGTTGTGAAACTTTAAACCTGTTTTTCTCGAAACTCTGTTTTATACATTGGTACCAGGTAGAACTCGAGATTGGATCGAAAGATTTAGTTGAAATTTTATGCTTTTCTAGAATATACTATATTTTAGTTCCTCACGGATGCGTTTTACAATATTCGAATTGTAAATATTTTTTGCGCGTTTTAAACGCAAAAATATTTGTAACTGAAATTTGAACAGTCGCCATTTTCCTCAGGATCGAAAAATTGATAAACCCATCCGCGAAGCACTACAAAATATCGTAAATTTTAGGGTTTTTATTTGTTTTTTCGTTACAGATAAGCAGATTCTGAGATTCATCTGGTACCATGGTACACTTCACTTTTCGCACAACCCTGTATCAAAAGTCGCCAGAGAGCATCATTTTTTTCAACCAATTTCCAAATAAACAAGAACGAAAAATCATGCGTCAAGCATAGATTATGTAGCACTTTCCAACGCTTCTAAAATAATTTTACAAATCATTACCGTTTAATAAGCTGAAAGATGACATCTAAGTAAACAATTTGGAAAACGCATAACATATTTAAAAACGTAATTTCAGGAATTTTCAATATATACAATATTCGGAAAAATATCAGAATACTTTTATGTAGCCCTGTATATGATCTATAGATTTGTATATATACATAGGATGCTAAATTTTAGTTTAGTTAGGAAACGTGTAGCACAGTTTAAATTCTCCTTCTGGAGTTTCTGTCAATAAACGGAAATGTGTTCGCGAACTTTTGTGCTGCCCTGTATAGGATCTACAGAATTTAAACACACCACGTAATAGACAAAAAGCTAGTTAAGATTAAAATCGCGTTCAGTAACTTAAAACGCACTTCCAGGAATTATTGTTAACAGACAGTAGAGAATTCTTTTGTGTGTCCCTGTAAATGAACGATGACTGCTATACACACACTATTCTGTAGTAAGCCTCTTGTAATGCACCTTAGTAATATATATAAACTTCAATGCGTTTAAAATAGTGGAACATTATTTAAATAATCCGCAGACGATTTTTCTCCATAGACGTAATGTAACGGAATTATTTTGACTGTCCCTGTAAAGTAATTCTAAGTACTATACACCTACTATTCCATATTAAGCTTCTTCTAATGCATCTTAGTGATCTATATAAATTTCAATGCGTTTACGATAGTGAAACATTTTAAAAATAAACCGCAAATGATTTTTCCCCATAGACCGCAATGTAACGGAATTCTTTTGAGTGTCCCTGTAAAAAAACTATAAGTGCTACACACTTCAGTTGAAATAGGGAACGTGCCATAGATAACGACAATAACATATAAAAATTGCAGAGCAATCCGAGCATATTTACGGGAGTTAGAGCACGGACAGACGGCCAGACGGCCATACGGCCAGACAAACCGAAGTCATAAGCACTTTTCAACTAGGTTGGAAAGTGCTAAAAAGTGTTTTTAAAATTTCAAGATATGCTTTCTCATGTGCAAGAATAACCCATTTATTATTACTGTATAGTTGTGGTAAAAAAAATAGCAAAATAGTGGATAAACTGTCGATATATATATTTTTTAAGTTATAACATGTCTTAAAAGTTTTTTTTTATATAAAAAAAAAAAAATAAGAAATCGAAAAAACTGTTTAAATTTTTTAACCGGTAAAGAAAATAGAAGATACAAGTAGATGAAAAATAATAAAAGCTACCCCATTAAAAGTATTTCTGAAAGTTTATAATTTGTGTTTTAACTTGAATTTGCGTACATATATGTACATTAAGCTGCCAATATTACTATATTAAGGGGAGGTGCTTATTATACGGATTGATTTCTGATGCGATTTCGGGAATTTTTTTGCGTCTAAATAATGCAGATAGAAAAAAAAAGTTTGTAGTCTTGAATTTACTGTACTTTCGCCCTAAGTGATTGAATATTATCATAAAAAAAGTTGATGTTTTCATCGATCTAAACTCGTCTAAAATTGACTATGCACGACAAACATTGCAAATCGCTGCGACGTAATTGCGCTCTTAACACATTCACATCCAGCAATTTTTATTAAATCTTGTTTTTAAAACAGTAGAAGCTCCTCCCTCTTCTCAAAGTTTTTCGCAAATTCGTTACCTAGATAGGTTTCTTGAATTTATTCATCAGTAAAAATTTTTCAATGTTCTTTTAATATAAAATATCTTACAATCTAAACAAATATGGACAATATGATATAAATTCATTTTATGTAAGGTAGAAAACACGCCCTTAGTCAATGATTTTTTTTAACGAAAACGTTAATTCTCTTTTCCCACGATGCGAATGTGTTAATAATCATCTCAAACAAACAATTCCCATAGATTCTTAAAATATACTAAATTAGTTGGAAAACCAAGCCTAAAATTGATAAAATGCTTAAAAGTTTCACTTTAAGCTTAGGATAAATTTTTGGCACTAATTTTTCATTTTAAAAATTGTTTTAAAAATTGATAACGTTAAAAATATTAATCGATATTGTTTTTTTAAACGTTCGTCTTACATTTAAAAGGTCTAATTTAATTTCCAAAAAATAAAACGTCGCTATCTTGAACAGTTTAAGCGTGAGAACTTTTACCAATTAAAATAAAATTACTTATTTCAAGAAATCCGCATTTAAAGTTTTTTATTTGTCTTTTGTCAGCTGTGACACCAGAAAATAAAACTGAATCTAACGACTTAAATATTGGGTGGATCAAGAAACTATTTTGAAAGTACAATAAGAGCCTCAAAATCATTTGCTATCTCAAATTCTGAAAAGTGATCCTCGCTTTATTTAATTGCATAGTTTGTGTAAATAAATAAATAAAAAGTTTCTATTCTAAAATACTTCTAGCTTGGACACAGCTTGCGGGACTAAGGTTGAATACCCCTATTCAAGACGTTTTCAGGGTTCAAGAAAATGATTTTTTTAAAGTTTTCTGAAGAACCTCGCCCTAAATGCTGAGGTTCGTTGAATATTGGACTATTTTATACATTTGCATAGGGGAAGAAAAATTTTAAACATTCTACATAAATTACGTATGAATTTCTAATATGATATTGGTATTACATTATGTCGCACAATGAGACGAAACCCCAGTTTCCCAGCAAAAAATCTGCAAATCATCCTATTATCTTTTAGGAAATTTATTTCTGACCGCTGTTACCAATGTACTTTTTGAGAGGAATTGAATGAGACCACTCATAAGTCGATACGATCTCACATTTCAGAACTTGACAAAACTCACCCTCTTGAGTTCGATTAGATGAGTGAGGATGAATAGACGATTAATGTTAACTTCTGGAATGTGGATTGCCATAATTTGGACAAAAACTGTGCACACACATTGTGCGTCTTTTGCCATTGTTATGTATGAAGGTATTCTACCTATTCGATAACTTTCCAGAAACAGCGCCATCTATGAGAAATTTTTGGAACTAATTTTTTTATTTGCTGAAACAAAATTTCAGATTATAAGAAGCATTTCTGTCCAAACCGCACTCTCGTAAGCCAATTGCTTGATCTTTTATTGAATTTTAAAATGTGTTAAGGACTTTTGGGACACCCTGTATGTTAGTGGATACTGCTTTACACCAAAAGAACAATGCACGAAACAAACATTAACGAAATGTATTTTCATGATATATTTTATTGATTAGTTATCTAAGACAGCGTGAAATACCTTTTCCATGTTACCGTATTTATGAAGCATTCTAAACTAATATAATAATAATGCGTTATATGTTATTATTAGAAAGCTGTTTCTCGTGAAAATGGTACGTATTGGAACAATTTGGATGACATATTTAGATTTCGGAATGCCAGATGTATATCGTTCACATATTTGTTTCGCAGGGAGATAATTACTATTTTTGCCGAGCAGTGTTATTTAAGGGCAACATTTATATATGGAAAGTATGTCGAGTTTATATTGAATATAGGAAGAAGTATTGAATTCTCCCCATCTTTCATCTAGTATCAAACACGTTTAATAATTGGGTTTTACTTTATTTTATCAATAATAATAATGATTACTGTAACTAATAGTATATTTAATATAAATAATTTTTGAAATAAAGTCTATAATGCAATATTCCAATTGAAACTGAATGCAAAAATACCTGTTAATAAATGATAGGAAGTATAAATTCAAAGAAATGTGTTTTGCGATCCGGAACAGTGTTGCCAATAGTTTATTATTTTTTTTAAATTAAGATTGTTTGATTACCATAACTTTTTTTTCAAATAGTGTAATTGGTCTTATTCTCACGTTATTTAATCTGTTATTAAGTAAGACGAATACTTCTACTTAAAACTATTGATGGCAATCAAGCAATATGAATTTTTTTAAAGTAGCGAATTGGCAACACTGATTCAGGAAAAAATATTCATGATGCAGTTACATAAATTTTAAAGGATGTATGTTTTGTGCATAATATATATATATGTATTCAGGAAAAATATTCATGATGCAGATACAAAATGTAAAAATACCGAGGCGATTCGACTTTTATTACCATACTTTTTGTCGTGTCATACTAAAGGCAAGGGATTTCTCCGAGGAAATTTTCAGTCGTGCACCAAGATTTACTTCGTTGTGTACGTAGAACTCAATAGAAGAGGCAGTTCGTTCCAGTTCACATTTTATTCGAAAATCACAAAGAGAATTGGTTATGCTTTACTTCAACGTAGCTAAATTTATCCATGTTGATTTTAAGACAGTGAAGAAGACTTGATGATTTAAGTTATTATATTAAAGAGATACGTTGGTTCTTATAGGCACTTATTCTTTGAAATCAATCGGCGGCCAAGGAGAACATTCGAAGATTAGGAAGTACATGACGAGCTGCATCCACCACCGAATCCCGGAACCTTCTGCTCTAAACGCGGGAAAAAATCCGTATATCATTTCCCGAGCGCGCCAGAATACATTCTATCTAAAAAGCCTCTAGGCCAATCAACGCTCACGGCTTAATTTCTTCGGCGAATTAATATCGAAGTGAACTTACCGAAGCTGGCAAAAGCGCGCCAAAAAAAAAAAAACAACTTCTAGAACAATCTCGAAATCTAATTCCTTCGAATAAATAAAAGCAGAGAGAAAAGGAGTACATATGTTTTATCAAGTATGGCAATATGCCAAAATAATTTTTACATTGTTATTAAAATCTTTCAGAATTTGAAAAGTAATATTTTGACAGGAATCGTAGGGAAATAAAAAATAAAGAAAAGAAATTCATAGGTTGTTATTTCAAAAGAGTAAAATGTTTTTAGCTGGGAGATGGGTATTTTTTTGAAGAATTAAATTCTAGGATGCTTTTTATTTAAAGAAAATAAAAGTGCGTAAATTTAATAGAGCATTCTATCAGCGCCATTTTTTAAGATAATGAATTTGGAATAAACTATATTTTGCTAGATGTAATTTTGACAATCGAAATACTGGAGCGAGAAAATAATTTAGAATAATGGGATTTACACAGAATTGTAGTTTTAATGAGGTCAACGGCGAAAACTTATTTAAATTGTTACATATATATATATATATATATATATATATGTATGCATGTATTCAGGGAAAAATATTTATGATGCAGTTACATAAATTTTAACGATCTATGTTTTGTGCATAATACCGGGTGATTATAATTAAAGTTACGATTTCAAAAATCGATAATTTTAAAACTACTGGTCAGAATGACTTGATATTTTAGCAGAACAATCGTGAGGCAATGGAATTTTGTTTGGCGAAGGAAAAAAACTAGTTCCAAATTGTGCCGATAGATGGCGTTGTCAGGGTAATGTCAGGGGAAAGACCAAAAATGTATTCTTGAACCCTTTCCGGCGCGGTGTAAATTTGTTTGCAAAATGATGAAATAATAGACTGACACCGGAATTTACAAACGAATCCATTAGTAAAAAGAAACTTGCTTATTTTCTGGTTCTTAATGAAAGGAAAATTTTAATTAAATATTCTTGGTGCCGTTTGTCAGTTTTAGAATTAAAATTGGGTGTCCTTTTTTGTGACCACCGCCCGTTAAAGTGTTAAACATAGGAATGATGTTGCCAAAAGGAAAAAAATAGAGTTCAGAGATTTACTAAAAATTTATTAGCGAAAAGACAAGACTACGTGTTTACAGAGACGACAGCGATAATGACAAAAAAAGAAAAAAAAAAGAGCTTCATGGAACAAACACCTTACTGATTATTAAGGCATAAGTTGCTCAATATGCCCTCCGCCTTGTTCCGCTACTAATTGGAAGCGCAAAACGGCATGCTCCACAACAGATCGGAGGGTATCTGTACTAATGCAATGGGTGTGTTGTGTGATGCTTGCCTTCAAGTCGGCTAGATTCTGAATCCGCCCGCTATAAACAACATTTCTAAGGTACCCCCAAAGCCAGAAATCACACGGGTTTAAGTCGGGGGAACGTGGCGGCCACGTTGTTGGAAAATGGCGGCTTATGATCCTATCATCTCCGAAATTATCACTCAGTAGCTGCTTCACAGTAGTAGCAACGTGCGGAGGAGCGCCATCTTGCATGAATATTATGCGATCCACACACTGACGCTGTTGAAGTGCCGGAAGGACATAGTTACGCAAAAGTGCTTCATACCGCTTGCCAGTAACTGTGCAGGTAACGGGACCCGCAGGTGTGATCTCCTCGAAGAAAAATGGACCGACGATAAACGCTGCCGTTATTCCGCACCACACAGTGACCTTTTAAGACTGAAGAGGTAATGGCTGTAGCTGGGACGGATTCTCGGTCGCCCATATCCTGCAATTTTGCGTATTTACAGAACCTTGCAAATGAAAGTGGGCTTCGTCAGACCACAGAATGTTCTATGGCCATCCGTTGTCCACTTCCATCCGGGCAAGAAATTGTAGTGCAAAAGATTGACGTGCTTCCAGGTCAGCAGGTAGCAACTCCTGCACATGAGTTATCTTGTACGGATAACAGCGTAAGACGTTCCGTAGGACTTTACGCACCGTGCTGTTCGGCATATCCAGCATTCGGCCATTCCCCCTTGCACTGCTGATTCCAGCATCACTGTCAGTATGTTCCTGTAATGCTGTAGCCACATCTTCCACTGCCGCAGCTGAAACTGGTTTCCTTCCTCTACCCCGTTTAACGTCAAATGAACCGGTCTCTTCGAATTTAGCAATCATTTTTTGCAGACCATTTGTTGTTATTGGACCTTTTTTTATGGATTTTAATGTCCGAAACTTCCTAATAGCTGTAAGTGCACAGTCATCGTTCTTATAAAAAAGCTTCAAGAGCAGAGCGCGATCCTTCATAGTCAGAGTCATGATGAAGCATTCAGGCAAAGAGCTGCTGCTCTGCATTTTTATGGTTGCTATGTCTGCGGTGCGCATGTCACGTATTAGTAATTTGCATATCTTCAGACAATGTGAACCCAGACAGCGCCATCTATGGGCACATTTTGAAACCTTTTTTTTCCTTCGCCAAACAAAATTCCATTGCCTCACGATTGTTCTGCTAAAATATCAAGTCAATCTGACCAGTAGTTTTAAAATTATCGATTTTTGAAATCGTAACTTTAATTATAATCACCCGGTATATATATACAGTGAAACTTCCATTTAACGAAGTCTCATCGTTACACTTAAGAACTTCGTTATCAAGAAAATTCGTTAAATAGAAATCAACTTAAATTCGTGAATTTTTTTCTTCAAATATGACAAACAGGTATTGGATTCAGAAGCATTTGATTCAGTTTCAATTATGAAACCGTCTTTTACAAAACAGTTGTGTACGGTCGATGAAATCACGTCACATTCCCAAGCTTTGGTTCAAGCTTTCACCAGTTCTGATACACAGGTTCTCAAACTAATGTTTTCACTATATTATCTTTTTTCTGTTTTTTTCGATAATGTACTTCAAGATTTTTTATTATTCCTTAGACTAATGGCTGAAGTTTTGAAGTTGTATTAGCCAGAATAAAAATAACTTTGATATTCGATTTGCATTTTGAAGCACATTCTTGTGGATGCACAAAGCGATTGTCTATGAGCAATGGAAGGTCAGAATAGTAACTATCTGATATTTTTTGCTTCAATGCATCTGACGCCATTACGTCGCTGCATCTTCTATATCACTGAATGTTAAAAAGGAATTTTGACTTCCCCCAACTGTTAGCGCTGGAGTCCGGTTTGAGAGAGTAATGATAACAACTGTTTTTCTTAGTGTGTAAAAAAAATTGTTTTATTTAGCACCAAGCAGAATGGAAATTATTTCAATATGTTCATTTTCGTACAATCCGCTGAAATAAATTCGCATATCTATCGCAACAGCAACCTCTTAGTTTCAATTACACGTACAAAAGTTGAATAAACTACGTTATATAGAATATATTTTTCGTAATATGGAGATTAATTTACATGGTAATGGTGTTCAAAGTCAAAGTTCTGCAGAAAATTTCGTTAAGTAGAAAACTTCGTTAAATAGGGACTTCGTTAAAGGGAAGTTCTACTGTATATCATACATTCTAATACGAGGAAATCTTGTGTGTGTGTGGTTATGCAAATTTTATCTCAAAAATGGCTGTAACGATTTTGAAGAAATTTTATATACTACCGTTTTGGGGCACCAGAAAATCATTGGGCTAGGTCACATGTTCGGAAAAATTCGATTAGTGGGTCATTTTGGGTTACCATGGGTCAGGGTCAGGGTCATGCTAATTGTATCTAAAAAACAGTTCTAATGATTTTGACTAAATTTTGTATCCTATCATATTCGGGCATGAGAAGACTATTGAGATGAGTCACATGTTCGAGAACATGTGACCCATCTGCGGTTAGTGCGATTAGTGCGATTATTAGCGATTACCCATCTGCGACCACACCACCAACGATTAGTGGGTCATTTTTGAGTCAACGCGGATCAAGTTAATTTTATTTAAAAAATGTCTCTAACGATTTTGATAAAATTTTGTATCCTACGAGTTTCGGGCACGATAAAATCATTGGGCTAGGTCACATGTCCGAGAAAATTGGATTAGTGGGTCATTTTTGTGTCGGTGTGGGTCAAGCTAATTTTATCTAAAAAACGGCTCAGACTATTTAGACTAAATTTTGCATCCTGTGGTTTTCGGGCATGAGAAGATTGTTGGGCTAGGTCACATGTTCGAGAAAATTTGATTAGTGGGTCATTTTGGTCATGGGTCATGATATTTTAACTCAAAGCTAATTTTGACCGAGTATAGCTTGGTCTTTCCTACTCGTATATGTATTCAGGGAAAAAATATTCATGATGCAGTTACATAAATTTTAACAATCTACGTTTTGTGCATAATATATATATATATATATGTCACAACTTGTGCTAAAAATATTACGTTAATTTTTTCTAGCAGTTTTCTGAGGCTATATCCCATTCAACCAGCAGTTGCAGTTTAAAAATATAGAATGATATTAGAAATGATATTTTACCTCCCAGGATATGAAAATATTCATTAATTTGTAAGAATGTGAATACAAAAATTAGCTATTGCCTTGTCAGAATTCTGACGCTGTAAACAATCAGAAAATATTAAGAAAAAAATATTTTTATATGAGGCAGGAGGAGTTGATATTGTACTTCAAACACAAATTACGAGAATTTTAGTAAAAAGTGGGTGAAACATCTCCAGTCTCCCCTACGTTATAACATATTGACGAAAATTGTTAAATGGGAATTTTCGGTTGCATTATTCATTTGGTAGTTTAATCAAGTGTTAACGTATTGTGTGATAAGTATAAAAATTTGCAGATGATATACAGGGCTGCAGAAATAATTTTGGACACCTTACCGGCTATGGGCAGTAATTGTTAAACTTGGGTTTTCAGCTATGTCATGCGTTTACTTCTTTCACCATATTAAAAGATTAGGTTGCGTTGAAATATTCTAGAAGTGATGGAAAGTTTTTCATAATCCATGAGGGAAGCATGATTTTTTGTTTTTGTTTAAGTGTTTTTTCAATTTTTATATAATATGAGTAATATAATAATCTATAAATGAAATGATCTAATTTAAATGATTTTAGTTTTGCGAAAAACTATTTAAAATACAACCATATCAGAATTACACCATATTCTTTCTTATTTTTCTGTGCATGAATATTTTTATTTATGATCATATGACGAATATAGAAATTACAGTCTTGTCATTAAAGTGTACATCATTTTAGCTATAAAAACTAGGCCCTTCATATGTTAATTATATAAAATTTAATTAAATGTCAATTAAATAAAATTTTGAAATTTATTAAAAGCGGCAATTTCGTATTGGCCTCGGGCCAGAAATTAATAGCCGAAGACATCGTTAATAATTTCGTTATCTACAGAAGTTTTATTATTATTATTATTACTCTGATAATTTCATCTGTTTTAAGTGCTTATTTCAATTACATGTCTGTTAAATTTGTGTTTTAATTATACTATTTTATTTATTGCTTAGTGAAGTATTAATTTCGTTATTGAATATTAGCTGGAAGCAAATGCTGAACTTTTTATATTGTTTAAAGTGCAAACAGATTCATATTTTGCAATCGTCTGCAGGCGATATAGATTTTTCTTTAAAAAATCTTGCTTGAAATTTAATTTAAATACCATAATAAATGAGTAAATTGCGATGCAGTTTTCAAGAAAATTGCATTTGAAAGTCAATTCTTTTCTCTATATAAAGGTGTAAAAATTAAAAATATGCGATGTTTAGAAATTTAAACAATTACAGTAGCAAAATTCGCAAAACTGGAAATTTCATCCTTAAGTGTTGCCATTCACAAAATGACGTCATCGTTACGCAAGGACACGCTTGTCTTTTATAAGGATACTTTTATTAGGAAAATGCTTACGTTTTGTTTATACGTGATACAGCAAATAAGATATCTATAAGTTGAAACGAAATTTCATTTCGTGAATTTCAGTGTGCATTCAGCAAAAAGTAAAAGAGAACAGACACCCCAAGAATTTTAATCACGAAATTTTACCCGAAAAAAAAAAAGAATAGCCATTTGTCAGGAAATAATGTCTTCTTTCATTTTTTTAAAAATAAAATTAAGCTTAGGGGCGGGGTTGCGTCTTCATACTGATATTTTATCAAACTCTAAAAGCTACAATACGAAAACCAATTTTTGATATAGCATTTTTTTTTCTTTTTTTGGGAAAACTTTCCTATGGATATTAAACGTGAAATCCTTTGTCAGATAGTTTAGGAATTATGAAGGCTTAAAGTTTGAAACAGATAATTAAAAAAAAAAACATTTTAATCGTTGAAAAACAGATTGCAATCGGGCAGTTTTCGAAGCATAACTCACAACCTACCTCCCCCCCCCCCCAGTGTTCGTATGCTTTTACCACAAATTTTTAATAGAACTGTTCTATTTAATATTTAAAAGCAGAAATTGTAGACTCCTCTGTTTAATTGCAGGATTTGTAACACTTTTCTGCATTTAAATAAGGCGAAACGTTTTATTAAAATGTGTTGTAAAAGCGTACGAACCCTGTACTTAGTGAAAAATGTTAATAATCAGCATAACGTAATATCGAAAGCACAAAACAAAAATAATATCTGGCGCTGTGTTGATCATGACTTCATAATAAAAGTCTTGTTGTCTTTTCTTGGTTTTATTTAACAACAAACTTAACACAACAGTAAATTAATAATGATAATTAGACTGAAAATTATAAAATTCAGGAGAGCAGCCAAGATGCTCCATATTCAAGATACACAATTATTCCAACTAAAAATAAAAACAGTTTTCTAATCAGTTCGGGGTAAGTATTACGTCACGTTGCGTAACGCCATCTGCTGAACTCCGCCCACAGACATGTGATCAATTAAATTCTCAACACTTAGAGAAATGAGCTGTAGTCCTGCCGTATGTAATCGTATGTTTCAAGCTTCTAAAAATCGATTTTTGTTAAAAAAAAATCATAAAGGCCACAATTCATATACATTTTTTCGATAATACACATACATTGTAATTGATTTTCGAAAAAAAAAATTAAATATTTAAATAACCTATAATATTATAGATAATCTATGAAAATTTTAACAGAAATCGATTTCCAAAATCTTTAAATGGACAAATCCAAAATTGAAGCTTCATCTGATAAAGTAGGTTTTGAGTTATGCATTAAAAAATTCCCGCTTTGCAGTTTGTTTTGCAACGATTAAACAGGAATTTAATATTAGAAGTTATAAACTTTAAACCTTCATAATTCCTAAACTATTTGACCGAATGACTTCTTGTTTGGTACCCTAAGGTGCAATTTACCGACAAAATCAAATACGCTGTAAAAAATTGGTGTTTGTATTGAACATTTGAGAGTTTGGAACTTTTCACTATGAAGATGATCTCGAAGCTTATGTTTTAAACATTAATGGAAAGAAGAAATATTTTCCAATTGAATACTTATTTCCCTTTTTTCCTGAGACAATTTGAGAAGTAAAATGTATGTGGTTTCTCTCTCTCTCTCTCTCTCTCTTTCTTTATTTTTTTATCTCTTTGAATTTTCAATTTTTCTAATCAAGGCATGAGGCTTATACTTTGTTAGAGAATTCCGAAAAATACTTTTTTATTCCAGTTACAAAAAGTTTTTATTTCAACCGAGGAGAGATAATAAAATTTGAAAACATGTTTTGTGACGTAAAACCATAACTTTTCTGTAATGACATTTATGCTTTTCCTAATGCGTCATAAATTAAATTTATCAAGAATAAATGCTTGAGACGTGTTGGAGAAGTCAAAATAGTAGAGTTGTTCATTTTTACTAAGTAATATAAACCTATATGTTTATGAAATTATAAACAGAAAAGGCTCCTAATTCCTACAGGATTGGTACGATCTATTATATATGGTGCATATGGTTTTTATATTCAGCACCAGAATATTTTAATTCTTTGTCTTATATAATTGTAGAATTTTGCGGTTAAATGAGTCACAAAATACTATATGGAGTAACTGGTATTATAAATTAAAATGTCATTAATTGACGCTCGTCCTGAAGGGATTGAAAGGTCTTAACAATACGTTAAAAATAGATATTTCATTTTTTTACTGTCCATGCTCGAAGTACAGTCTAACCCTGAAGATTGTGTTAAAGAAATAAGCATTTATTTTGGATTATTTAGAAATGTATATTTAGTACAATAAAGCACCTATTATACGTATTTAAGGGGACCGTTCTAAAACGACATATAATTGAGAAAGACGTAAAATTGAAATTGTACTCGCCTAAGGTGTAAAATCTTTGATTGTAGAAATATAATGCTGCAATCATATAAATTTATTTTTGTTACCATTTTCGATTGTTTAAAATGCACTATATACAGGGTGTGTTCACAACGTTTCAAGACTGGTCTGAGAATACAAAATTTATTAAACTTTTTTGTACTAAAATTCTTCGAAACATGACTCTTGGTCATCAACACACCGTGGGCAGCGTTTTTTTCCATTGTTCATAGGCTCCCTGGAAGTCTTTGGGCGCAAGGCTATTAAGGGACCTCGTAGAAACTGCCTGGGTGGCTGGAATCGTGTCGAATCGCTTCACTTTCAGGTCTTTCTTGTTTCTGGGGAACAAACAAAAGTCGCTGGGAGTGAGGTCGGGACTGTAGGGGGCTTGCGGCAGTATTGCCACGTTAAACTTAACTAAAACTTCGCGGCGGCTAGCGACGTGTGAGAGGGGACATTGTCGTGGTGAACAATCCAATTGTCTCTGATGTCTGGTCGGACAATCAATTAATCTAACACTCTAAGACGACGGTCCGTGTTTAACAGTTCACGCACTTATACCAGATTTTCATCACTTTGGATTGTTGAAGGTCTTCCAGCGCGGTTATCGTCTTCGACGTCCTCGCGGCCTTTTTTTAACCTCTTGTGCCACATGAAAACTATTGCATGCGACATGGCTTCTTCTTGGCAGGCCTCTTGATTCATACGAAAAGTCTCTGTCGCTGTTTTTTTAAGTTTCACACAGAACTTTACAGAATAAAGCTGCTCCAAATGACGCTGCATTTTCCACTCAACCAGTTTTCGACCGGTATCAGTGACACACAATCACTCCACTAGCGATCTACTCACTCCAACGTCTCGGAGGCAACTAACGCGCATGTACTCCGTTAGCTGACACGACCCACTACCTCACACTGTCGGTGGAATGGGTATGCATGCAATACCCTACTCAGGAAACAATCAGTCTTGAAACAGTCTCAGATTTTAATTAAAATTTAATATTTAATCGTCGTCTGAGAGTCGTCTTTCAAACTTATGCACAGCATCATGTATGGATTTCAGTTACTGGAAAGTTTTTTCACTAGTATTGTGAGAAACAAAAAAAAAAGGTTCTAAATGTGTCAATGAACTTTGAACTTGAAACTTTGTGAACAAAAATTTAAATAATCGTGTCTAAAATTGAAAAATGAAAGTGTGAATATTCAAACCTTATGTCAGTTGTACACCTTGAGTTACATTTTTTATTCCATTATCGATCGTACAAACAGATTTTAATTAAAATTTAATATTTAATCGTCGTCTGAGAGTCGTCTTTGAAACTTATGCACAGCATCATGTATGGATTTCAGTTACTGGAAAGTTTTTTCACTAGTATTGTGAGAAACAAAAAAAAAAAGGTTCTAAATGTGTCAATGCTGTCCAACGTATCTGAACTGTACGATAACTGTTCCTCACTTTCCTCTTCTTCTTCGTTTTATCCTCGACTTTTTTTTCTATCGTAGATAATGGTTTTCAGAGTTGAAACAGGAATATCTATTTTCTTCGTCAATTCTACTTTCGTCAAACTTGAATTTTTATCAAATTCTTTTAAAATTTCAGTTTTTTTTCTTTTAGTTAATGTACTTTTCGTTTCCGGGACATTTTAGTAGCACGTTAAGCGTTCAAAGGAGACCGAGAGGAAAAATAAAAATCGCGCTCAAACGTGGTCTAAATTGCAGCGAAATCAGGAAATGACGCGAAGTTTAGTAATTTCAAACTTGTCTCATGTACAGACCACCCAGGCCATTCTTTTCGTCGTAGCAATTACGCGTGTTCTTTGTCCTACACCTTTCCCCCCAAATATCGCAAGCAGAAAAAAAAACGACGCTGATGGTAAACATTGAGAATATCGATTACGTTATAAAAGAAATGACGCATATTTGAAGTTATGCGTCGTGCAAACAAAACATGACAACCTTAAAATACATCGGGATTAATCGGGACCGCATTGAAACGACGTATACATGTAAAAGACGTTTAAAGGAGAAACATATAAAAGGTGCTTTACAAAATCGGATTCTACTTTGAATGATATTTTTCCAAAAAAGAAAAAAAAAAATCTGTCTCTGAAAGTTTTTCTCCCTACTTTTAAATAAGCAATACGTACATGGAAACAGAAAGTTTATCTTCTGGATAATTTATAGAGAAATAAACATTGATTATAAAACTTTTTAATATTTACGTCACGCACTATTAAAATAAAAAAAAACCGAAGGAATAAAACTTTTTTTTTTTTTTTACTTTATGAAATAAAGAAACAGATTTTTGGTGAAATTATCATTACACTGAGAAAAATGACACATTCAAATCTGAGTAAATCGATGTTTTGGTTTTGTTATGAAACTTTTCGTTTCAAAAAACTTTTTTTTTTTTTAACTTTATGAAATAAAGAAACAGATTTTTGGTGAAATTATCATTACACTGAGAAAAATGACACATTCAAATCTGAGTAAATCGATGTTTTGGTTTTGTTATGAAACTTTTCGTTTCAAAAAACTTTTTTTTTTTTTAACTTTATGAAATAAAGAAACAGATTTTTGGTGAAATTATCATTACACTGAGAAAAATGACACATTCAAATCTGAGTAAATCGATGTTTTGGTTTTGTTATGAAACTTTTTTTTTTTCAAATAGGACGACCCAATGCTTTCAATTCTGAAATACCAGAAATACTCAGAATATTGAAACATGGATATACTCAAAACTGAGCACATAGAGGTCAGTTCATACTCATTTTTGAAACATGGACATACTCAAAAATGAATAGAATCAGTTGAAACTCATTTTTGAAACATGAACATACTGAAAAATGATCACATAGAAGTCAGTTCATACTTATTTTTGAAACATGGACATACTCAAATATACTCATACTCGCAATTCTACCTATAAATAAATTGATAAAAGCATTTACCACAATTCTTACGCATTCCTACATAATGTAAGCTTGAATATTTAAAGCATTTTTATTTTCCAATTAGCTTGATGTATGGTCTAAACGCTGTATTAAATATTAATGTAACGAAATTTTATAGTAATCAGCAATTTATTTCAATAAGTTAGGATGCTATATCATTTTTAAAAGCATGTAATTCTGATGCTGTAATGTTGAAAACTCATCAGAATTTACGAATAATTTCACGAAACGCAATATTTTTTTTTCACGTAAATTATAACGGCAACACTTTATATATTTTTTTAAATTAAAATTAAGGGGTACACTCTAAAAACAACCTTTTCAAAACTGAGCAAAAAATACCCTGAGTATGTTGCATAGTCAAAATGCCTCCGAATCAAAATGACTCAAGTTTGAAACATGTATATCCTCATTTCTGAAAACATGCACACACTCAAGAATAAAACCTCATGTGCTCGTATTTGAGTATGCTTCAAAAATGAGTATGAACTGACTTCTATGTGCACTGTAAAAAATTTTGGTCAACAATTACGGTACATATACTGGCAACTTTATGACCAGTATATATACCGTAATTTAACTGGACGGTATATGTACCGGCTGCACTCCCCCCTGTCCTCAGGCCTGCATGCTTTACGTAACAAGCGAAAGAGCATCACTTCAGGGGTTGCCGTACACCGCGGCGGGGTTACCAGCTTTTTCATTACTGAAAAATAATTATTTCACGGTGTAAATAGCGATTTTTTTACTGAAAAACAATATTTACACTGTATAAATACCTGTATAATCGAAATGGCATATATACGGTTTTTTTACGCTTAATATACCCTAGAAGTACGGTACTTATACCGTACAGTGTGAAAACGGTACAAGTACCATTAATTTACGGTACATCTACTGAAATTTTACGAAATTTTTTACAGTGTGCTCATTTTTGAGTATTTCCATGTTTCAAAAATGAGTTTGAACTGATTCTAATCATTTTTGAGTATGTCCATATTTCAAAAATGAGTATAAACTGACCTCTATGTACTCAGTTTTGAGTATGTACATCTTTCAATATTTTGAATATTCCTGGTATTTCAGATTTAAAAGCATTGGGTAGTCAGTCCTATTTGAAACAAAAAAGTTTAATAACAAAATGAGAACATCAATTTGCTCAGATTTGAAAGTGTCCTTTTTCTCTGTGTAAATAATGTACCAAGTGATATACAATATTTAAAAATCAAATTTCATTTTGAATATTGTTTTCAGAAAAAGGATTTTTAATCTGTAATTTCATAAATACGCTATACACATAAAAATACAAATTTTAGGCTCTAGCGTAATTTAAGGGGAAGTAGACGTACTTTCACATTAAAAAAGGAATTATTTGACCGTATCTTATTAAGGTCTGTCTCAAAAGTTTAAGCACAAGCATAAAATGTCGATTTTCAAAGAATTATAAAAAGTTTGAATGAATAAAATTTTTTTATTTGCAGATTTCGCAACTTTATTTAAATAAATGATATCAAAAGTAGAAAAAAAATAAATTACATCATTGTAAAAAATATAATAAAAAAAATGTTTAAAAAAACTGTCTCAAAAGTTTATGCACAATGTCAAAAACAACAAGATTTATAATTTTTACAGAACTTTAACTTACAAATTATTTTTCCGTGATTTCGGATTAGTTCAAATAAACGCGCGTCCATCGAAATTATTAGTTTTTGTAGGGTTTCTGGTGGCAAAGAGTACCCTGCTTTCTCAATAGCCTCTTGGAGTTCTTCAATAGAGTCATGCTGCTTTCCATTGCCGTAAACCTGGCGGGTTAAAATACCCCAGACATTCTCAATCGGGTTTAAGTCTGGATTTAAAGTTGGCCAGTCAAGAACTTTAACATTTTTCTGAAAAAGCCAAAGTTTTGTAGAATGTGATATGTGGATTGAGGCAGTGTCTTGTTGAAAGGTCCATTCAGGACCCCCCAAAATGTCACCGAATGGAAGCAAATGTTGATTTAGCGTCTCTTGATACTTTTTTGAATCTTGTCTTCCTTTTAGAAAAGCCAGAGAGGTCTGGCCATTGAATCCAAATGCCCCCCAAACCATAACAGATTTACCAAATTGCTGCCTGCTGAAAAATTCCCTTGGTTCCTTTCGTAAATCATGCCAATACACGTTCCAACCATCAGGGCCATCTAAGTTCCACTTTTTCTCATCGCTGAGTAAAACAGTAAGTCATTTGTCCCCTTAGGATATGTGTTTTTTTAGTCCAATCTTGTATGTTTTTGATGTAATTTGAGAGACGGTTTGCGAGCCATTTTCTTTAGTATCATGTAATCACACTCTTTAGTACGTCTATGTGCAGGGTCTTTGGACACTTGTGTACTGAGATTATTTTTAATTTGCCGTAAGGACATATTTTGTCTAGATACCAATCTCCGTATTCTCTGATCAGTCTGAACAGTCCTCATACGTGGTCGTCCACATCTTGGTTTCTACTTAAAATTATCATTTCTAGAGAGTACTTGATATATACCTTGCTTTGATCGATTTCAAACTTTTGCAATTTCAGAAACAGTTTTATTTTGCGATTTCAATTTAAAAACTTTCAAAATCTCACATTTTGCGAATTCTTTACCCTTCGGCATTTTTAAAACGAGAGGAAATAATTTCTCCACCTTTTATACATTTATAAAAGTGCAATATGATGTCATACAACATCATTACACGCGGCCAATTCCGTGTTTCTAAAAAAAATGCATAAAGTGCTTAAACTTTTGAGACAGAGTTTCTTCAAGACAAAAGAAAAATTAAATAAAAATAAATATATTTTTTATTTTAACCACCCAAAAGGGCTTATTTTATTTTATTTTGATTAAATGTCAAGTATTTATTGTAAATTAGCATAAAATATTTTCTTCTTCAATTATTTTAAACCAGATTTTCAGAGTGCTTAAACTTTTGAGACAGACTATATTATGAACGTATCCTAGAAATTACGTTGTTTTTATTAATAGTTTTGCGGATAAAATTTTTACATTCCAAAATTAAGAATAGCTTTTTATTGAAATTATTATTACATTTCTCTTTTTTTCATATTTTTATTCATATTGATGTTAAAATTTCCAATCTTGTCATCGTTGTCTATATAAATAAATATTGCGTTAAAGAATTATATAATGAAAATTTATAACATATGCATCTATTTTTATTATTGTACATACAGACATGTTTAGTAATGTGATTATATATTTAGAAGTGTGATTTTATTCTTAGTAGTGTTTTCGAAAAAAAAAAAAGCTTTTCTATTTTCTAAAAAGTTTTGTTCCTTAATTTTAAATATGATATACATACATAAAAATAAATTTTATGATGTAGTGTAACTTGTAGAGAAGTAGATCTGCTGAGTTGTAATTTTCCGACTGAGTGAAAGAGTGTCCAAGCCAGGATTCGAACCAGGGACCTATTGGCTTAAGCATCCAATGCTCTGCCAACTTAGCTATCCTGGAAGAATCTGGTGGACCTAATTCACTCAGTTAACCTTATTGATCATGGTATCAGTTCTGTTATCTGTAACAGCTCAACATAATAAATCGTAGGTAATGGAACTCCAGTAAACGCTGATTACGTAATTACACTTCAAGTGTTACGTATTTACACTTCAGTAGCTGTTTGTATTTTAGGTTTGCAAATAAAATATTTACATTTGAAAATTGCGAAATCGATTTTAATTGAAATTATTAGTATTATTATTTAATTTTTTCGTATATTTATTCATAATGTGAAAATGATAAAATTCCAGTCTTCACATTATGGTCTACATAATTTTCATAACAAAATATTTTTTCCAGTCTTTCGAATAATTTTTTCCAGTCTTTTTTATGACTTTTGAATAAATAATAATAATAAAAAAAAACCTAACTATTATTTCATCATTTCAAAATACGCTAGTGAAAACTGAAAACATAATTATATTTCATGAATTTCTATCTACATTCTAATCATTGCACATTCTTCGCTGCACAGTTATAAAAGAAATTTCAAAAACGTCCTTTTTGTTCAAGTTATTATTTCGACCAAGAAGAGAAAATAAAATCAGAAAAACATGTTTGGGGACCTAATACTATAACTTTTCTGTAACGAAATTTATATTGTCTCAGAAGCGTGATAAATTTAATATATCGAACAAATATGTCTGTGATGTACTCTAGAAGGCCAAAAAGAAGAAAATGGTACTAAATTTTTTAAACCTCTATGTTTATGAAATTTGAAAACAGCCCTGGATCTTAGGAATATTATAAGAATTTTTTTAAATATTGCTTTTATGCAAATTCTTAAGAAAATAATAGTTATTATGTTCTATAACAGAAGAGAAAGAGGTGAATAGCCTATAGTTCTACCAATAAAAATGCTTAAGAACATTCACCATATTTTTTAGGCATTTCTATATAACGTAAGCATGAATATAAGAACTGTTTCATTTGGTAGTACTTTGATTGAAATATTATTTAAAATTAGCGCTGCTCAAATATGCCTGTAGTTTGTATGATTTAGGATTGTATAATACTATATTTAAAAATCTGATTTTATTTTGAATAGTATTTTCCGAAAAAAGCTTTGTGTATTTAAAAATATTTTCTAACTGACTCTTAAAAAAGCTACACTGTTAAAAATTTGCAGAAACTGTCCAGTCATTTGACCGTTTTTTATAGATAATGGTTACAGAACCGTAATTTAACTCTACTCTGACCATAATACGTACAATAATATGGTCAGAATAGAGTTAAATTACGGCTATTTAACAATTTTCTATAATAACTGTCAGATGACTGGACAGTTTGCTGCAAATTTTTAACAGTGTATGCATACATAAAAAATACGGGTATACTATAATTGAATTTATAGAGTAGCATTATGAGAATTTTCATTTGACCACCGCTTATTATCATGAAAATACTGAAAGATTTAAATTGGTTTTATTAGGTGCGTTCGTAATTATATAAATCCGTAGCACCTATAGTCGTCGTTTGGTCCGTCCGTCTGTCTGTCTGTCTGTCTGTCCGTCTGTCTGTCTGTCCGCATATAACAACGCAAAAACTACCCAACCAAATGGTTTGCAATTTAAAATATATTATCTTTGCAGAATTTTGTCGAGACATTTCAAATTTTATTAAAATCGAATCAAAACTCTTCTTTTTCTTTCCTTATTGATAATATTACGATGATAAAATTCCTGTATGGTGATTATTGTGTTCCTCATTTTCGTAATAAAAACATTTTTTTTTTGAAAATTTCTGTCGTTCGAATAGATAGTAAGAAGCCTAACTATTATTCACTCATTGCAAAATACCCTTGTTAAAACAGAGAACACAATCATATTTCATGAATATCTGACTGTGTTCCATTTGAGGCACATTTTTTGCTGCTCACTTATAATTTTTTTTTTTTTTTGGAAAATACGTTTCTACTTAGATTGTAAAAAGTTATTATTTCAACCTAAAAGAGAAAATAAAATCTCAAAAACAAATGGATGGACTTAAAGCTAACTTTTTGGAGACAAAATTTATGTTTTCTCCGAAGCATGATAAATTTAATGTATGGGACAAAAATGCCTGAGACATATTGAAAAAAGCCTAATATCAGATATTCGTCCAGTTTTACTAAATTATAATAAATCTCTATGTCTAAGAAATAACTCTTGAGAATATTGGATATTTTTGCGATAATATTTCATGTAAATTCCTAGGAATAATATATATTATTGCTTGCAGAAACAACCGAATAGCTCATAATATCATATTATACCTATAAATAAATCGATAAGAACATTTATCATTATTATGCATTCCTATATAATACAACCATGAGTACCTGAAATTTTTTTCATTGAGTAATGCATATGTGTGAAGTATCATCTAGAAACTATTAAACCTTCGTTAGGCGCAATCAATCTGAAAGGTGCAAAAATATAAAAGAGAATGAAATGAAATGAAATGGCAAATTACCATCTTACTTTAAAAATTCTAATTGCCGAAGAGAATGATAAGAAAATATATTTATATTTCAAATATATATACTTATATTGTTATTACATTATTAAATAGAAAAAATATATGTTTAAAAAGGTATAAAATATGAGATTTTCACAAATTGCTAATCGGACACATTGCGTCCTATGGAAGGTTAAATAAATAAATGTTGTATTAAATAATAATATTGGGAAAATGTTTAATAATAAACATTTATTTTTAAGGGTTCAGTATTGTATAGTATTTAAAAATCTGATTTTACTTTCAGTATTGTTTAAAAAATACTTTTTCGTCTTTTAAAGTTTCGTACTCAATTTTTAAATACACATAAAAATGCAAATTTTATGCTCTGGCGTAATTAACAGAGAAGCCGGCCTACTTACGAAAAATTCTCAATTTTACAACATCGGAAGAATTAAGTTATTATTATTAGACACTCAAATAAAACTCTTACATTCGAAAATGGAAGAATCGCTTTTAAGGGAAATTATTATATATATATATATATATATATATATATATATATATATATATATATATATATATATATATATATATATATATATATATATATATATATATATATTTATTTACAACGGGTGATGGTTAATATTCCAGCCTTGTCTTTATTATCTACATAATTTCCATAATAAAACATTTTTCTCATATATTTTCTGTTATTCGAACAAAAGAAAAAAAGCGTAACTATTATTTGAACATTGCAAAATATGCTAAGTAAAACTTAAAACATAATTATGTATCATGAACTTCTGACTACATTCCGATCTAGTCTTGAGGGACCTTGTTCACTACTGACTTAAAAAAAAATTTAAAAGTACTTTCTATTCAAGTTATAAAAAAGTTATTATTTCGAACTATGAGAGAAAATAAAATCTGAAAAACAACTTTCGGAACGGTAAACTCTAACGAAATTTACGTTTTCCCAGAAACGTGATAAATTTAATTTATCGAGCAAAAAGGTCTTCGGTGTGTTGGAAAAGCCAAATGCTAGACAGTCATTCAATTTTTTTTGTAAATTATTTAAGCCTCTATGTTTAAGAAATTAAATAAAGCAGCTTTGAATAACTCTTAAAAAAAGTTTACGAGTAAAAAATTTTTAGTAATATTTTATGTACATTCCTATAAGAAAAGAAGATGTAATTTACAGTTACAGAAAGAAAGAAATAATTTAACTCTGTAATTCCATAATTCTACCAATAAGTAAATTGGTCAGAATGTTTACCATAATTTTTATGTATATACTCTGTCAAAAACAACATTTTCAAAACTGAGCAAAAAATATTCAATTTTGAGTATGTCGCGTAGTCAAGATGGCTCCGAATTAAAATTCCTTAAGTTTGAAACATGTATATGTTACGGTCAATATGATTATTCCGGTCATTTTTAATAATAACCGGTTATTATTAATGACCGCGGTTATTAATAATAATAACTGGTCTTTATGTCCGGTCATTATTAATAATCACCGGATTAATCATTTTGACCGTAACATATACACTCATTTCTGAAAACATGCACACACTCAAGAATAAAACATCATGTGCCCCTATTTGAGTAGGTCTATGTTTCAAAAATGAGAATGAACTGAACTCTATGTGCTCAGTTTTGAGTATGTCCATGTTTTAATATTTTGAGTATTTCTAGTATTTCAGAATTGAAGGCATTGGGTCGTCATATTTAAAACAAAAAGTTTCATAACAAAATGAAAACATCAATTTACTCAGATTTGAAAGAGTCATTTTTCTCAGTGTAATATAAGAGTGAACACTCGAAACATCTATCAATAAGGAAACTCAGTACCCTTTGCACTTTTATTTGAGTATTTATTATATTCAAATATGCCTGTCTATTTATATTTCTCAGCTCTTTCTCCTAGAATATCCAACGCGTTGGCCAACATAATTAACAGAAGTTATCCCCATATCTCTGAAGATGTCATATAAGATCTCAGAATTTTAAAATTTGAATTAGTTTCCGAGATATTATTATTATTATTATTATTTTGTAATTTTTAATGACTTTTCTATAAACAGTGGCAACTAAATTACTCCAATTTTGTGAATAAAAGAGAGAAAGGGGAAAACGATGGGGATTATTAGACTTTTTTTATGTCATTTTCTGATTAAAATTGAAGAGAGACATTATTTTGAATTTTAAAGAAGGTGATAATGTTTTCTATTAAATTAACATTTCCAAGAACATTTGAAGATATAAAAAATATTTTCACACATTCAAGCTTCATAAATCATTTTTTTCTACAGAAACAAAAATCGTCTGCCGACATATTCACATTTAGAAATAATTACATAGAAGATTTTTTTTCAGCTTTACATCCTATCAAAGAACAAAGATTTAAACTTTTCACATTTAGGTGAACAATTATTAACCATTATTTGCAATAAATGAATTTAGAGAAAAACCATATACTATTTTCAATTTATTATTTTTGAAAGATGGCTGTTTGAACGCCTCACAAATGTGCTAAAATGTAACATAATTTACCGGGAAAATGATACAGGTTTTTTTCATTCATTGTAAATACATTTATTTTAATTTTTAAATTAAAATAAATGTTAAAAAAAAAAGAATATTTTTTAAGTTTGTCAAAGTGACGTCATTCTGTTTTCACAAGCAACAAAATTAGAAACTAAATCTTAAAAAATAATACATTTTGACAAAGCTTTGCTTCAAAAATCACTCAATCTACAAAATATTATTTTCGCAATTTCTGTTTAACACTCGATTGCTATCCTCAAAAACTTACGATTAGTGTTGTTGTTGTAGCTTTGAGATCACATGACGTAATTTCCATATTTATACACTTTATACTGCGACATTTCAGGAAAGGTAATAATTGATTAAAATTGTATGTTCATTTGTCTTTAATAAAAAACACTTAAAAAAACTATACCAAATTGGCATATCCAAAAAGGTATTTTCAGCCAGAGACAAAGTCACTGTATCTTATAGATACAAAGAGTAGTAACCGACTGTTAACCTACATTGTTCATACGATTTCTTACCTGAAATTTAGTACTTATTAAAGTTAATGCTATACGTTTTGTTTCTAAATGTACAATAATATCTGGATTTCTTCCCCCCCCCAGAATTCAGAAGATCTCATGCAATGAAAATACAACATATCGTTCGTGTTGCCACACAGCTAGTTTTATAATAAATTTTTGAAATATTATTAAATGGTTTTATGAAGGAAAATGATTTACTTTAAAAAAAATACTATGGTAAGATTTTTAAAAAAATTAAGAAAATTCTAAATCCACACTAATTCTATACTTTTTAACTTTTTGCTCCAATTTTTGCTTCAATACTTTTCTTACGAGTGTGCCCTATAATTGTAAAGACCAACTTTCTAAAATATTTCTTAATTTAAGAAAAAATGAATAATATATCACGGATTGTGTAAAATTACAATAAAAAGGGAATTTTTGTGCGTTGTACAAACGATTATGTACATACGACATTATTTTCTTGAGATTGTTATTAAAAATAAACTACTTTTATTGCAGAAATTCCGTTCCTTATTTTTATGAAATACACCATAAGAATCATAGATTGAAGTTTTAGCATTTTGATCATATTAATGTATTGAAAAAAAAATATATGTACAAACTATGAAAACTTAATTTTAAGTTTTTAGCTATGAACCATTTAATGAGAAATGGATGCAGTAAAAATATTTTTTTGCATATTTTTAATTGTTGGATCTTTACGAAACTTTGTCAGAATAAATTACGGATGTGTAAATTCCTTTTAAGCAAAAAATTAAAAATTGATATTTTCGTTATTTTTTTTTCAAATGAAGTTGTTGTTAATGAGTTTCCTTTAGTAATGTCCATATTTGAAGTATCTTTTTTTTTTTGTCTTCTTTTTTTTGGTAAAAGTATTATTGCAGAAAATTTCACACAAATTAATACATGAAAATTTCTAAATTAAAAGCAAGTAATATATGTTGTACACTATTTTCCAAAAGTTCAAAACACAATTGTAACCGGAATAATTGCGTGGAATTGTTTTAGATATTTTTTGACGTTTTATGTAGTTTAAAACATTTATAATTTTTCCGGTTGAAACATTATTTTAGAATGCTACACGATAAATGTTGCATTCTATTTTCAAAATGTTCAAAACACATATTTTACCGGAATAATTGCATAGAATTACTTTAGATATATATAGACGCTTTGTGTAGTTTAAAAAGCATTAGCAATTTTTCTGATGAAATTATTATTTTAGAATACTACACATCTTTATTTATTTATTTATTTTTATTTACTATTATTGATAGAGCCTTGTATTTCTATTCGCACTGCAATGTGTCTCATGAAGAAACTTTTACCCAAGAATCTAATTAAAGGTCTATTTAAAACACATTATCTTGAAAACATTTAATCTAAAATATATTTGAAATATCTGAACGAGGAAACTAACTTATGAAAAAACTAGAAAATTTAAATTTGTTTTAAATCTTGCCATAATAATTTAATTTTTTCTTGAGTAAAACATTTCTATCATAAAACCATTTAGTAATACCTCAAATATTTACTATATAACTAGCTGCATGACATTTACATTGCATGTGATTTTCGATTCCTTAACGGAAAAATATATCCAATATTATCATACATTTAGGGTTTGGTTGGGTTGGGTTGATTATTGACGGCCAATTATCTACACTTGGGATATAGGCCCGGGGGGAGTGCCCTTCGTGGGGGTCTTTCTAAGGGAACCTAACCCGTATTTACGCATGGATAAATCCACGGCTCGAATATCATACATTTAGAAGAAAATTAACAACATTAATTTTAAATGCATAAAATTAAGAAATCCCTAAATGGGCATTACAGAAGGAAATTATTAAGTAGTAAATTTCTTACGACACTGGTGTTGGCCACATACACAGTATATAAAGACGTATTTTTACTTTCTTCTCTTTTTACAAGAAGAAAGTGTTAGAGTCGTGAAAAAATTTTACTCCCAGTTTTCGGAGAATTTTTGCGTTTTAGATGGTCCTAAACACGATTTGACTGTTTTTAGAAAATGTCTGTGACTCTGTCTGTATGTATGTATGTAACAAAACATTTTGTAGGCGCTCTATCTCAAGAACTAATGCACGAAATTTAACAAAACTTTAGATTCAGATAGTCCCTGATATAAATTGGTGCTGATTAGTTTTTGGTGTAAATAGCTCAACAGGTGGTGCTGCTGTGCTACATTTTTCAATATTTTCTTGATATATATGTCTCAAGAACTCATGCACATAATTTCATCAAACTTCAGATTCTGTTAGACCTTGACATAAATAGATTATTATTACGTTTTGGTGTAAATAGAACAACAGGTGGCGCTGCTATACTATTTTGTTCATGATTTTCACAATAGCTATATCTAAAGAACTAATGCACAGAATTTCATCAAACTTTAGATTCAGTTATACGTTGACATAAGTTTTGTTAATTAGGTTTTGGTGTAAATCGCCCAATAGATGGCGCTGCTACGCTGCATTTTTCAGGATTTACACGATTTTAGCGATAGTCATACCTCATGAATATCAAGGAATTTATAATATCAAGGATCATCATATCTCATATCAAGGAATTTAATAAAACTTTAGATTCAGTTAGACTTTGACATAAATTGGTGCTGATTCTTTTTTAGTGTATTTGTAAAACTTGTATGAGATAGAAGAAAGTTTTGGGATTGGCACATCCGACTAGTTTAAATTTAAAAATTGGATTATATATGGTGGCCAACTAGCGATAATAGGAAAAGGAGAGCCGTTTAAAAAATAATTATACTATGATGGGATAGAAAAATTGCTAATTAAAATTGCTAAATGTGAGAAACCAGAAATGCGTTTTGTGTATTACGTTATCCATACAGTTTCGATGTGCTAAAAAGATGTTTAACCTGTTCTTAAAATAAATTATAAACTGTATCATTGCGATCTAATGAATGCAAAATGTGAGAGTCTATTCAAGAAATGTCGTGAAAATAAAATTGAACACTTTTGTTTCACACTCAGGTAAGTTGCGAAAGAACAACAAAACTCTTCTAGTTCTAAAGGGGAAGATATAAGATGCATTCATAGAGTAATGTTAAAAACATATATGTAACATAACTTTTATCTGTTTGATAAGCTATAGAATGTGAAATGTCTCATAATGCTCTTTTATGCTTCTATCATGTAAAAAACACTTGACGTTTTAATTAATTGAAGAGAGAAAATATTTTGAATTTAAATAGAAGGGGGAAAATTCTTGATTAAATTAAAATTTCCAAGAAAATTCGAAGATGTAAAAGCATATTTTCACATATTCAAGCTTCATGAATCCATTTTTTCTACAGAAACAAAAATCGTCTGCCGACATATTCACATTTAGAAATGATTACATAGTAGTTTTATTTTTCAGCTTTACATCCAATCAAGGAATAAAGATTTAAACTTATTGCATTTAAGTGGGCCATTTTTGACCCGTCTTCACAAGGAAGAAAAAACGTATACTATTTTGAATTAACTTTTTTTGAAAGATGACGGTAATTATAAGAATTATATGATAAGAATTACATGTGACAGAAGAAGTGGGGGGGGGGAGATCATGATTTTAAATATACTCAGGCCTGACATAGAGAAAGAAAAAAAGGCTGAGTACAACTGGTTTAAAAATTATTTTAAATAAATAAATGTTTTATTAAGTAATAATAAAACGAAAATTTCTTATAGTATGAATTTATTTTTAAGGATTCGGGATTGTACATTTAGTACTTAAAAATCTAATTTTAGTTTGAATAGCGTTTTAGAAAAAAGAAATTATTTCTCTACAAGTTTTATACATTACTTTTAAATATACTATACAGACATAAAATTACAAATTTCATGTTCTAGATTAATATATATTGACGTAAACCTACCTACTGCATTTGACATTAACTTAATGTCATGAAAATATTGAAAGATTTAAATTGTGTTGATTCTTAGCAAATGAGGTTTTTACAATTGAAAATTGAGAAATTGATTTTTATTTAAATCATTTTTATATTTCTTTCTTTCATATTTATATTCATAATGTTACGATCATTCTTAACATTCAAGTCTTCTCTTTATTGTCTTTTATTATTTCCGGAATAAGAACATTTCCTTTCTTAAAAATTCAGTCATTCGAATAAATTGGGAAAAATTGAACTATTATTTAAGCATTACAAAATACGCTGGCTAAAACTGAAAATATAACTATATTTCATGAATTTCTAACTTCATTTTGATCAGGGTTTGAGGCACATTTTTCACTTTTAATTTATAAGAGTAATTTCGAAAAAAAACCTTTCTATTCAATTTATAAAAAGTTATGTTTTGGACATAGAAGAGATAATGAAATCTGAAAAACAAGTTTGAGGACGTAAAACTATAACTTTTCTGTAACGAAATATATGTTTTACTACAAGCGTGATAAATTTAATTTATCAAACAAAAATGTCTGGGACGTGTTGGAAAAACCGAAGTATTAGACAGCTGTTCATTTCTACACTCTTTTTAAAACTTACCCATCATACGTAGTATAGGGTAAGTCTTGCAATCGTTTAAATCGTGTATCGTTATCGTAATCGTTAAGCTTGTAATCGTTTTAAAAATCGAAAATTTTTTTTGACGGATTTGCACGTTTCAGACCTTGGAGATTCAGAAAAACATATTTTTAGAAAAAAATATTTTGCCGTCCGTTTGTCCGTGTGTTTGTGTGTCTGTGTGTCTGTGCGTGTGTGTCTGTAAACGCTCTATCTCCCGAACAAATTGAGATAAAGACTTGAAATTTGATATGTACTTAGTATGTAATAATGGGAAGAAGCTTAATGAATTTCAGTAACCTCGAATATCCGGAACTATCTTTTTCGGGCTCTCGAAATATTCATTCTGATAAAAGGTATATCAAAATTTTCGAAATTGTTTATTTTAAGGAGTGAATATAAAAGCCAATAAAAATCATAAATTTTGCATAGAGATTGAAGTCGATCGGATAATGATATTTGTAATCATTTCCCACACTCTTCGATTTTTCATGACCCTGTATTCCATTCAAATTTCAATTCAAAGATATATTTTAATTGGAAATGAGGCGCTTAATCCACCGCAGTAAACTGTTAGTTAATATGATTATCATTTTTAAAGATATGAGGATCTTTGTTTTACGCAATTCAGTAAAAGAGCATTTAAAGTTTATGACGTCACCAAGCCACGATTTTATTAGAATTGCAATGCATTTTAAAAAATAGTTTACACGTTTTATATTTATATTTTATATTATGCATATCCATGATGGGTAAGTATTACGGTGGCCCCCAACGACTAGTTTAAATTAAACTTTGTATGTAAAGATGGATTACAAAAGTAATAAATTTTTCACTCACTCACTGATATGCTAGAGTTATACAAATTTTGGACACAGGCGTGTTTATAATGACAATACACCCTTTTAATATTTTTAAAACTTAATTAAAAAGTAATAATTTGATTTTAAGACATTTTACTATTACTTGGCAGCAGATGATAAATCACAAAATATTCTTTTACAACTGTATACGAGTTACAGATAAAATGGTGTTAATTATGCGCCAAATAGGCGAATTCGAATCTCGCCAAAATATGCGAACGGACTATGAAAGCGAAACAACGAAACATTTTAAATACTAAAAAATAGAAAATATAAATTAAAGAAAACACCGGAAAAATACTATTTTATTATTTAACGAAACTTTCTTTTATTAGAATAGATAGTTTAATGTTTATTAGATTTTGATTATACATTAAGAAAACAATTTAAAATTCCTGAATATATTCTAAATGATACCTTTCTTTTTCTTTTTTGCTTCCATATCTTATAAAAGAAATAGAGTAAAAATTACATATTTTATAAATAAATTTACTAGTTCCCGCTTCTACGAAGCATAAATCAAAGCGGTGACATTCCAGTAATCAGAGCCCACGCCAAATGAATGAAATGGATATTTTTTAAACTACATGAACTATATGAAAGGCGTGATTTATAATATAAATATTGGATACTTATAAAAGATAATTTTTACTTATATTACAAAATTATATAAACCTCTATGTTTATGAAATAAAAAAAAAAAACCGCTCGAAATAGCTCTTAAAAATAGTTTCAAAAATGATATTTTCGTAATAATGTTTCACGAAAATTCCTAAGAAATCAACATACTATTTACAGTTACAGAAAGAAAATTTCATACTCCATAATTCTACTTATAAATAAATCTGTAAGAACATTTGTCATTATTATGCTTCCGTATATAATATAAATAGAAATACCCGAAAGTTTTATTTTTGAGTAATGTCTATGTATTAAGGATCATTTAATAATAAGGGTGTGTTAAATAAATAAATATTGTATTAAATAATAATGTAACGAATTTTTTTAATAATAAGCATTTATTTCTGAGTATTTAGAAATGTACATAAACCATTTGAAAATCTGATTGTAATTTGAATATTATTTTCAGAAAAACGCGTTTCCATTTTCTAAAAGTCTCGTACTATTTTTTTAAATACGCTACACACACATACAAATACAATAAATGAGGGTCCGTAAGACAGATTTTTAGCACAAGTGAATTTAATGTCCTTACCCTGCGTACATGTGAGGTAGCGCCATAATAAATAAACAAACAAATAGTTCAAAATATTGTATATAAAATCGTAATTATAGAGGGAAGTACCAAGAAACATGCTCGTAGAAAAATGAGGTTTTCAGACATTTATTTAGTTTTATCTGTTTTTTCAAAAAGAAAAGTCAAAACAACATAAAATACAGGGTGTCCCAAAAGTCTCCATATAACTTCAAAAATTTATTACATAAAAAAAATAATTGCTGTAGGCCTATTATTTTTTTTTTGTAATAATTTTTCGAAGTTGTACGGAGACTTTTGGGACACCCTATATATCTTTATCAGGCTCTCCTTTGTGTTTTTCCATAGCTTTCTGACCAGATGTGGATACCATATCATATATGATAAAATCACCGAAAACAGTGTTATGAGGTTTCACTTCGTGGATGTATCCATCTCTGGTGCCCTAAGTATCATAAACCGGCAGCTACATCTACATGTGAACAATATCTTACTTGTGTTTTACTTACTCATCATACGTAGTATAGGGTAAAGTAAAAATAAATAAATTGACGGATTTACACGTTTCAGACACTGGAGATTCCGAAATACATATTTTTAGAAAAAAAATTGCCGTCCGTCTGTCTGTGTGTCTCTCTGTGTCTCTGTAAACGAACGCTCTATCTCCCGAACAAATTGACATAGAGACTTGAAATTATGTATGTACTTAGTATGTAATAATAGAAAGAAGCGTATCGAATTTCAGTAACCTCGATTATCCGGAACTATTTTTTTCGGACGCTCGAAATATTTCGTTCTGATAAAAGGTATATAAAAATTTTCGAAATTGTTTATTTTAAAGAATGAATATAAAAGACAATAAAAAAAAATTGCATAAAGAATGAAGTCGATCGGATAATGAGTTACCGAGATATTTGTAATTATATTTTCCACACTCTTCGATTTTTCATGACCCTGTATTTCATTCAAATTTCAATTCAAAGATATATTTTAATTGGAAATGAGACGCTTAATCCGACGCAGTAAAGCGTTACTTAATATGACTATTAATTTTGGGGTATAAGGATGTTTCTTTTATGTAATTCAGAAATAGAGCATATAAAGTTTATGACGTCATCAAGCCACGATTTTATTCGAATTGCAATGCATTTTATAAATAGTTTATACATGTTTTATTTTCATATTTTATATTATGCATATCCATGATTTGTAAGTAATACGGTGGCACCCAACGACTAGTCGACTTTGCATTGATTATACCAAGAATAAATCAATGGAGAACAACTGTTGTTACACTTTATCTAAACACTAGCAAGCTACACCCGCTACGCTGGTAAATTTCTTTTAACGAACCTTTAATCAAACAAAATATTGACATTTCATAATTCACTTTTATATTCTAACAGAATAAGAAGGCTACTATAATTTGTAACTCGTGCTATAACCAATATACACGTCAGGACACGTCGCCCTTATCTTTATCCTTTTACGCGTGAAGATTTCGCTATAGTACTCCATTGTGAAATTTGGTAATTTTTTAAATTCGATATTTGAAAAACGGCATAATCATTACATTTGAAATTTATATCAAGAAATATACAATTTTTTACCTTTCAAACGCAGTTTGTCTAACAATTTTCTGAAAAATACTTTTCGAGCTATTATTTTTCTCAGTAACTTCAAATGTTTCATTTTCCGAGATTAATATGCGGCAAAGATTAACGAAAAACCCAGTCGTCAGCAACAAATAGCTTCATTAAAGAGGATGTTGGAGCAGGGATTGTCACCTTCACTTTTGAAATGGGCTCTGTAGTTCCAGAGATTCCAGAGAAATTGTAATTTAGAATGATTTTAGAACGCTTTTCGCTCATTTCACCCTTTTAAATTTCGCATTTTTTTTAAAATTTATTCTTAGAGAGCATTTACATCTTATAAGAAATTACCATGCCAAATTTCAAATTTCTAGTTCCTTCAGTATAAAAAGAAGCGCAATTTTCGAACATTTTTCACTCCTGCACCTCATTGGGGTTAGTGGCACCGACATAAAATATAGCCTATGTTGGAGTAGGGATTGTCACCATCAATTTGCCACCATTACTTTTGAAATCGGTTCTGTGGTTCCAGAGATTCCATAGAAATTGTAATTTAGAATGTTTTTAGACCGCTTTTCGCTCATTTCACCCTTTTAAATTTCGATTTTTTTAGAATTTGTTCTTAGAGAGCATTTACATCTTATAAGTAACTATCATGCCAAATTTCATGTTTCTAGCTCCTTCAGTATAAAAAAAATCGAAATTTTAGAACGTTTTTCGCTCTTGCACCCCTCCCCCTGTGGTAGTGGCACCGATATAAAACATAGCCTATGTTACAACAGGGACATATACCATAAATTTGTCACCATCACTTTTGAAATCGGTTCTGTAGTTCCAGACATTCCATAGAAATTGTAATTTAGAATGTTTTTAGAACGCTTTTCGCTCATTTCACCATTTAAAATTTCGAATTTTTTTAGAATTTGTTCTTAGAGAGCATTTACATCTTATAAGTAACTACCACGCTAAATTTTATGTTTCTAACAACTTCAGCATAAAAAAATCGAAATTTTAAAACGTTTTTCGCTCATGCTCTCCCCTGGGGGTAGTGAAACCCACATGAAATATAGCCTATGTTACAGCAGAAACTGTCACCATCAATTTGCCACCATTACATTTGAAAACAGTTCTGTAGTTCCAGATTCCATAGAAATTGTAATTTAGAATGTTTTTAGACAGCTTTTCGCTCATTTCACACTTTTAAATTTTGAATTTTTTTCAAATTTGTTCTTAGAGAGCATTTACATCTTATAAATAACTACCATGCAAAATTTAAATTTTCTATCTCCTTCAATATGAAAAAAAAAGTCGAAATTTTAGAACGTTTATCGTGCCACCGACATAAAATATAGCCTATGTTACAGCAGGGACTGTTACCATCACTTTTGAAAACGGATCTGTAGTTCTAGAGATTCCAGAGAAATTGTAATTTAGAATGTTTTTAGGACGCTTTTCGCTCATCTCACCCTTTTAAATTTCGATTTTTTTTAGAATTTGTTCTTAGAGAGCATTTACATCTTATAAGTAACTACCATGCCAAATTTCAAGTTTCTAGCTCCTTCACTATAAAAAAAAAATCGAAATTTTAGAACGTTTTTCGCTCTTGCACCCCCCTGTGGTAGTGGCACCGATATAAAACATAGCCTATGTTACAGCAGGGACTGTTACCATCAATTTGCCACCATCACTTTTGAGAATGGTTCTGTAGTTCCATAGATTCCATACAAATTGTAATTTAGAATGTTTTTAGAACGATTTCGCTCATCTCACCCTTTTAAATTTCGAATATTTTTTTTAATTTGTTCTTAGAGAGCATTTACATCTTATAAGTAACTACCATGCCAAATTTCAAGTTTCTAGCTCCTTCAGTATAAAAAAAAATCTAAATTTTAGAACGTTTTTCGCTTCTGCATCCCCCTGGGGGTACTACCATCGACAAAAAATAAAGCGTATGTTGGAGCAGGGACTCTCACCATCAATTTGCCACCATCACTTTTGAAAACGGTTATGTAGTTCCAGAGATTCCATAGAAATTGTAATTTAGAATGTTTTTAGAACGATTTTCGCTCATCTCACCCTTTTAAATTTCGAATTTTTTTAGAATTTGTTCTTAGAGAGCATTTACATCTTTTAAGTAACTACCATGCCAAATTTCAATTTTCTATCTCCTTCAGTATAAAAAAAATCGAAATTTTAGAGCGTTTTTCGCTCTTGCACCCCCTTGGGTGTAGTAGCACCGACATAAAATATAGCCTATGTTGGAGCAGGGACTTCACCATCAATTTGCCCCCATCACTTTTGAAAACGGTTATGTAGTTCCAGAGATTCCATAGAAATTGTAATTTAGAATGTTTTTAGAACGATTTTCGCTCATCTAACCCTTTTAAATTTCGAATTTTTTTAGAATTTGTTCTTAGAGAGCATTTACATCTTTTAAGTAACTACTATGCCAAATTTAAATTTTCTAGCTCCTTCAGCAATCAAAAATCGAAATTTTAGAACGTTTTTCGCTCCTGCACCCCCTGGAGGTAGTGGCACCGACATAAAATATAGCATATGTTGGAGCTGGGATTGTCACCATCAATTTGCCACCATCAATTTTAAAATCGTTTCAGTAGTTCCAAAGAGTACCCCCCTACAAACAAACAAACAAACAAACAAACAAACAAACAAAAAAAACAAAAAAAACAATCTTTACTGCTTCATAATATTAGTATAGATTAGATATTTTTGAAGCTGTATGTCAAGATTTTGATTAAATAAATCTGTCAAGTGCGAGTATAACTTGCGGTCAAAGGGTTCCGTACATTAAATTTATTAATTAATAAACTCCTGCTACCCCGAATTATTTCATAACTTTAGTTAAAAAAATTTCGGAAATAGGAGGGGGGGGGGGCTATTTTTACAGTATACTTTTGACGATATCTCTGAAAATATAATACCTAAAATTACAACAAATATATTTTTGAGTTCGATGTTACGAGACCTTTCGAACAATATCCTACCTTATATATATAAAATAATTTTTTATGAAGTAAATTACTTAATATCTCGGCTAATTACCGACATTTTTTTTCGAAAATAATTATCAAATATCCTTGGATGATTTTGCGTCGATACATACATCGAGCCGTCGTCAACTTCCCTGCTGTCCGCCCGAAAAGTTAAGTTTCTGTGTAACGAAAAAATGCGTTTTTCTCAAAAACTATGTTACCTAGGAAAATCGCTACAGCTTTCTGCAAGGTTTGAACAAACTCCTATTACGCCTAATTTATTTATAATTTTAGTTTCTGTAGATTCGGAGAAAAGGAGGGGACATATTTTTGCAGTGCATTTTCGACGATATCTTTACAAATATAATACCTAAAACAAAACAAATATATTTTTGAGTTCGACACTACGAGATCTTTCACACGCGATACAAAATAAAACATTTTTTTATTCAAGTAACTTATGTTTATAATATATTTAGTGATCTTCAAGTAATGTATTATTTATAGAGATTTTTTTTATTTTTAAATATAAGTTCATAAAAATATAATATGGACAATATATCCACTTTTGGCAGCAATACGCATCCACGCGTATGCATACTCATTCAATGCTGTCTGTAATGGATACATTGAGCATACTTAAGTTTTTCGCTACAATAAATTGTACGCAGCTTATATGTGTAAATATAAATTTCGGATCTGTCTTATAAAGCCACACGTTTCACATGATTCGTGAATTATTTAAGAAGGTCATTAATGTCAAAAATATACATTTCGTAGCTTCTTATAAAATAAATTTTGCATGTAAGTTATCATTTCATAGTAAATCGAGGACATTCTACATTTTTGTAATTGACTTCTTTTCTCTATCTCTCAGTGTTTTCGAGATAGAATCTAAAGTTTTCATATTTCGTCATTAGGAACGCTGCTATCACCATTCTATGAGAGCGCATAGTCATTTTAATATATGCAGACATTTATTCCACAACTCTACTTATATCTGTCCAAAAGTTATTTGAGTGTATCCAGGCTTTAGTTTGCATCCTGTATATTATTATTTGAAAATTATATTATAGAAATATGCACACGCATTGGCTCATATGTAATATAATCACTATGAAATAACTTTCGTATGTAAATTCGTCTAATATTTCATTAAATTATTTTCCTATTCGTTCAATTTAAACGGGCTTGATCTATGGTAATAATTATATTTATTAATTATTTTATTTACTCAAATTTAGATGTATTACATCTCATTGAAAATTTAAAATGATTATAAAAACTGACAACTAAGTTATAATTTTGAATGTTTTTTTATTCTATCCTCGATGGGTATCGTGATTTGTTTGGTGCGAAATAAAGGAATCGGAGGGATTGGAAATTCCATTCGTTTAAGAACGGGGAAAAACAAATTTTAACCGATCGCTTTTCCTGTTCTGTAATTCACACCAGAGGGCGCTTAGGTTATCGTTTCTATTGATTGAATTTGGAAATCTATTTCCACCTGAGGATAACCTTTCGATTATGAAAGTATGAAAGAATGCAACAAGTGAATCAGCTATTTCTCCGCTTTTTTAAATACGCTAAGAAATGTGATTCATCTTCATAAATATAATGGTAAAATTTTGGTCGATATAGATGAAGTTATAAGGTTTTAATCACAGGAAAAGTTGAAAATCTTAGTAATCAAGAAACATTTTTTACTGATATTTTTCGCAATTTTTAATAACTTTTCTTTTCTTTTTAAATATTTAACTCATGGACTCGGGTGCCGATAACTGTAACGATTTTAAATAATTATTAAACATATTACATGTGAATCAAAATTTTAAAATTAAAAATCTATTGAAACTCGGATATTTAGTAAAAAAAAAAAAAAAAAAAAAAAAAAAAAAAAAAAAAAAACGTATTATCATCACATAAAAAAAAGTAGACATTTCAAGCTTTATACAAGCTTGTGTAAATCTTGATACGTGTACTATTTTTTATTTTATTTATGTGATATTAATGTAATGTTTCTGAGTCATATTAAATATCTGATTTTATCCCATAACAATCTTTATGTATAAAAAAAATGTTTGTTATATCTGCTTCCACTAAAAATTTACTATACAAAATATATAAATCCCACAGCTTAAATTATATCTTCAAATGTTCGTGGAATTCGATAAAAAACTACTGTTCTTAATAATTTTAGGAAACACACTAGAAAAAATTAAATAGTAATTTTTTTTTATTACTATTTTATGATTTTACAACATCCGCCGGTACGAAGCATACCTATATTCTACCGTGCTTACATTTTGAAATGGATAGATAATCTCCAAAAAAGTAAAGTTTTAAATGTGAAGAATATTGAAGATAGATCCGCAAGACACAATAAAATGTATACAAGCATATATATGATCAGAAAAAAAAGTTACGTGAAATTGACACAAAACATGAAACAGAAAGCATTCACTTATAACGTTCATACAATTTTTATTAAAATTACACAGCTTCTAAACTATAGTGATATAATTATTATAATAATATAGTATATTTATATCAGTTTCTAAAACATGCCTGTCTTTAATTCATAGAGTTTGGGATACGGGTAGTATCAAAATTTTGTAGATGCAATCATAGGATGCTTTTTCGGGGTAGCTCTTTGGAAAGGAGTACACTTTTATGAATTATAACGCAAAGTCTAGCAGGGGTCAATCTGTGGACAATTTTTTAGAGAAGAAATGTATTACTAAACGGAGTGAAGAAAAAATATTACCGTACTTAAATCCTAGAGCATTTTTGGGATGCTCAAGAAAGAGTCACTGCACGACCTCAAGCATCTACCAATACAAAGTGACCTTATAGGTCTGGCGTCCCATAAGTGGAATAAAACTATGTGTTTGGAATTTAGAGGGGAAATGGGACGCATTGCACTTTATGGAAGATGATCCTATATAAGTGTGGCCATATACAGAGGTTTGGCTGTACTAATGCATTCATTACATAGTTGCTAAATCAAAATTTCATATCTTATAGTTTCAAAATACTTCTAAATTCATCTTATAACGGCCGTAAAAATTCTAAATGTCATCAAATTTCGACAAGTCTGTAGTGCAAATTTGAAGATATTTGAGTGCCTGTAGAAGCAGATCGATAGCTTCACGTTATCGAAGTCTTTCTTTCGAAATAAGCACATTTTTCAAACCCTAATTTGAATTTTGCATTTGAACGTAATTGCAGAAATGGATTTACAGAAATCTGAATATCTTGGGCAGAACAATTATACATTATAGAGTTAGCAATATTTAGCATACATTTATATATATATATGGAAGTTTGAATAAAGGAGTATATATATTTTATAAACTGCTAAATTATATAACTTTTTTTATTGTATATATATTTACCGAATAATATAATTATGATGTGAAAATTAGGTGTTCATTTTGAAATTTCCACAGTTCGTTACAATTTCAGTATGAAGACGGCTCCCTAAGCTTATTTTGTTTTTAACATAAACTGAAAGAAGACATAATTTCCAGTCAAATTACTATTTTTGTTTCTTTTTCTGGTATGATTGAGTATTTAAAACATATGGGGTGTTTATTTTTAAGCCGGTTGTGTTGTCACGAAAAAAAAAAAAAACACTTATCGCCTCCTACTATTTTGAGTACTGTTTTTGGTACAGGAAACGGAAATGTACCAATCGATAGGGAACAACATCTAGTAATAACTGTTATGCGTGCATTAATATATTTGGGGCTGTTTACATATTAAAATTAGAACTAACTTTAATAATTTCAGTAACAAAATTCTATTTTGAAAAAATATTATCGTATGTCTCTACACTGAAATTGCCAATTTTCTCGTATCAAATTTCCAGCCATTTGGACGTTACAATTATTCAAAATTTGGATCTTCTAATGTTAAATAACTGTTTGACTTTTTAAATTAATTTTACACATTTTTATTTTCATTTCCCAAAATAATAATTTTATCAAGTTCATATATATTTTTTTACATTTCTACTTGAAAACCCAAACATAAATATCTGAGATATGAAATAAGAATTATTAAAATGTTATTCAAAAAATTATGAATTATAACCTATACATTTCCTTTTATTTGATCGAAAAATGGTTCCCATGTCTGTATACACAATTTTAACATTTTCCTCCGAGTCAAGTTTTAGTTATCCCAGGTTTCATACGCCTCAGAAGATCCAGCGGATCTGAATACCAGATTTTTCCTAAACTAGTGGTCGCCATATTTAAACACAGATTCTTCATTAAATAAAGCAAAAATCGGGTATTTAAAATACATGAGGCGTACGAACCCAGTTATCCTTAAAAAAGCTCTATGATTCGGCCTTAGGGGATAATGTATGATACGAATATACTCGGTGCTTGCTTAGTCGATATAAGTACCAGATTTGAATTTGTAGAGAATCTTTGAAATCGGCTCTTTAGACGATAGTAACTCAGAACATTTAATGATAGATACGCCAGAAAAACTTCTATTTAGTCTAATTGAAGGACGTAAATTATTTTATTTTCTCTAATTTAGAGGCTCTTATTGACGAATTTGCGTTCTTTTTAATGTGTAGGTAGCTCGCCAATATATAATTTTTAAATATCAAATAAAAATTTAAGTTATTTCAAATGTATTGGCACTTTTTTCTATGACACATGGTTCACAAAATACAGTGACCTCTCGCTTATACGCGATGTTCGTACCACTATTTTAAAATAGTAAAATTCGATAAAATAGTAAAATTTAATAAGGTGAAAATTATTTTAAAAAAAAACCGGTACTGAAAAATAATTTTCGTGTATCGCATATAAGTGAGATGTCACTGTAGCATGTGGAGATACTTTTTACAGAGAAAGTACTTAATAAAAATGCTGAAAAGAAAATTACATAGTTTTGCTTAAAATTCTTGTATTATTTGTTTCAACAAAGTTTTCTTCTTTCATTTTAAAATCAATTCTATATCTGTGTATTTAGATTTTGGCCACGTGGCAAAGGCCACGGGTAAATGGGACGTCAAATAGCGCCGGTAGTCAAAAAATGCTTAAAAGTTTTAATGCGATTATGTAAAACGTATTCGCATTTAACAATATTTTAACAAAATTATTTAATAATCTTTTAAACCTTTTAATACTTTTAATCCAATTTTTTTCCTTTTCTTTTTAAACTGAGACAAAAAAGTTATAATTTACATGAAAGTATTAATAACAACGTCTTTTTGAAATTTCCACCACCCAAAACCGTATGTTTTATTTACTTAATTCATTGCTTATCGATATTGAAAACTTTATGATTATAAAATCGATAATTGACCACATAGTTTTCAATTTAGAAATGATTTATTTGTATCTTTAAAATTTAGGTATTTTTTTTGTTTGATATCATGTACTTTATAAAAATATGTTTAAATAACAAAACTATACAGGAGTAGCTTATAGCATTTAAACTTATTCGGACTAAGAATTTATTATGCATTTATTTACAATAGAACACGTTATTTTTAATAAACAAAATAATTTCATTATATAATCATCAAGTTTTAGCGATGTTTATTCAATTTGCATTCCATCATATTAATTTTTTTTTAATAAACAGTATAGTGAAATTAGGCAGAAGTTAAATGCGCTTGAAACATTTTAGATTTTATTAGTACAATGTCTTTTAAAACTAAATACCAACAGTAGAAAATAATTTTCTAACTTGTTTCATTTCTGCTACTGTATTGTTTCAAACGAAAATTCATACGCAATGTGTGAGCTAGCGGAGAACACGCAGTTCTGAGAGTATGTAATTTTACGCTGTACAATTGAATTTAAGAAATTGAGATTACAGTATTTATGGAGTGACATTTAAAAACACATAAAATTCATAAAATTCAAAGTATCAAATTTCGGTTAGTTTTGCTCATAAAGGAAGGTGATATTTTTTGAAGCTGGACAACATTTTGCTAAATATAAGTTATACGAAAAAGGGGGCAGATAAAAAATTTAATTTTCCTATTTTAATATGTATACCCTAGCTGGTCTTTGTCCGTTTAGATGGTCGTTTCGAGGAAAAATTAAACGATAAAATTTTATTTATATAAGCTCTCAGAGTAAAATAATAAAACAGATTATAAATTGTGTACTCACATAATATTTTATAATCTACGTTTTAATAGGGGATTAATTAAATTGTTCTTGGTGTAATTTAAATTTGTTCGTAAATTAACTAGCACAAGAGTAATTTGCTATGAAAGGGCACTAGCTGGTCTTCGTTCGTTTAGACGGTCATTTCGAGGAAAAATTAAACTATGCAATTTTATTTATATAAACTTTCAGATTAAAATAATAAAACAGATTATAAGTTGTGTACACACATAATATTTTATAATCTGCGTTTTAATACGGGATTAATTAAATTGTTCTGGGTGTAATTTAAATTTGTTCATAAATTAAATAGCACAATAGTAATTTGCTACGAAAGGACACTAGCTGGTCTTCGTTACTTTATACGGTCGTTTCGAGGAAAAATTAAACTATGCAATTTTATTTATATAAACTTTCAGATTATATAAATTGTGTACTCATATAATGTTTTATAATCTACGTTTTAATACGGGATTAATTAAATTGTTCTGGGTGTAATTTAAATTTGTTCGTAAATTAAACAGCACAATAGTAATTTGCTATGAAAGGACACTAGCTGGTCTTCGTTCGTTTAGACGGTCGTTTCGAAGAAAAATTAAACGATAAAATTTTATTTATATAAACTTTCAGAATAAAATAATAAAACAGATTATAAATTGTGTACTCACATAACATTTTATAATCTGCGTTTTAATACGGTATTAATTAAATCGTTCTGGGTGTAATTTAAATTTGTTCGTAAATTAAATAGCACAATAATAATTTAATACGGAAGGCCTGAAATGTTTCAGGTTTCCCTGTTAACATTTGACATTTAAAAGTAATAATCCCCGAGGTAATAGCCTAGTCAAATGCAAAAATTCATTTTCGAAACACCACAAATCTAATTATGCACCACAGCTAACATTCCAACAAATTTCGCCTCCTTTTTCTATCACAACTTCGATTAGTTTTTTTATTCAACTTTTTTAGAAATCTTTTTTCCTTACGCAAATGCTCCACTTAATAAAAATGAGTATTATTTAAAGAGATTCATTTCCGATTTTCATTTGCCATAAAAAAAAACTGGAAAGGAAATTTTTTGTTTTGCTTTTTGAATTGTTTCGCATTTCTGACAACCTGTTCGCAAACAGCGTGTGCCCCACTGTTCCAGAATATTTTGGATCGATTGCAGCAACGTTGGAGAGTAATAGTTAAATGGGAAGGGCCTGTTGCTATGGTAAAACATCATCATCCAGTATCACGTGACGACGCACGATTTTTCCTGGATTTATTATGATATAATCAAAAAATAGTTCTTGAAATTATAGCTTAGAATCAAAAATGTTAAGATAAAAGAAATTGATACTTTAATAGTTTAAAAAAGTTTTGTGATTAAATAAATAAATAAATATATCCATTTTCCCAAATTATGCATAAACAAAGTTAATTTTCAACAGAACTTAAACATAATTATAGTACTTAAAGATATTTGAACATCTTTCTAAATGTGAAAAGAATAAAATAGCAGACATATTTAACCAATCATTTATTTTTTTCAAAAGAATTTTGCTTTTTTTATTCTTTTGTACAGATTTTAAATTACTGTAAAATGTTCATATTTTATCAATAAAATAAACTAGTCTTTTACTTTTTCTGAAAGTTGTACAGCTGATTTTGAACAAGATTATTTTATTTAATACGATTTTATTTTTCTTTTAAAAATTCACGAATTTGATTTTATCATCAAAAGCAAGAAATTTAAATAACTCTTATTGATAGAACTAAATATTTAAATGTCCTTAGTTGTGATGCTATGATAAAGACTTTTCTCTTGTGATAGTGCTTTATATTATATTTTTTTAATTTGTTTAAAAACAAGTTTAAGAATTAAAAATATAAGATATCTTAAAACAATAATGCATCTACTGTCAATTAAATTATACTTGGCGCAATAAAATGTAAATTGATTAAACACCTGAACTTTTTAAAAACTATTTGGAGACAAGTTTCGGTAGCATTCAACATGCCGCAATCCGTGCAAAGAATGATGGAATTTTGCTCATATATATAAAGGAGAAGTGGATTCAAGGGTTAAGTCGACTGACCAATAGAATTACAGGAAATTACGGGCAATAGCGAATGGGAAATTGTTTAGCGAAAGGAGCTGATAATAAAAAAAAAATGCTAGCAAATTAAAGTATCTTAAGTAAAGGAAGATCATCTGCTTAATAATATATTTAGTTGTTCTAGGATATAATACAATTTGTTGTAGAAGAAAAAATACAATAATTTTGGAGAGTTGTGCCAGGCAATTGCCAGTTAAACTTTCCTAGATTGAAATAAATGGCAGATTTGCAATCTTTTCAGAAGATTCTGTGGTACACCCATAGAGATATGTGTATATATATAGATATAGTTAATAGTTATCATAGTAAGTGATACAGAAAACTAAGTATATAGTTATTTATACTCAATGTAAAATGATCTAAAATTAAGACATATTATTTAACCATGTAATATTTTATAAAGGCAAACATGTAAATAAATAATTAGATGAATAAGGATTGCAAATTAACGAATGTGGCGGCTACGTACGGTCTCTACGTGGTTGAAACCATTGACGTTAAAGTGAGTTCAGACAACGACGTTGTCAAGGGCCTAACATTTTAAATAGCATTTATTTACCATTAATATTTGACTTAATATATCTTAAATTGAATAAACTATACAGCTCAAAATCATTAGAGGAGCAAGCCTAAAAACTAAATAAACCACAGTCATGCATGAGCATAAAATGGAAATCACACACATATATAAGAATAATACAAGAAACAACACAAAAACAATATTGTATGTGAATTTCAATGCTTTGAAATTTTGTCAAAAACACGAATACAAGCTCCAGGACACTAGTTTTGATATTTGTAAATTTAAAAAAATGTGCTACTTAAAGTGGTGCAAGATTTTTAATACGGTGTATGGTACACTTGAAAAGCTGTTGCACATCTGTGTTACGTGGATGCGAGGAGGCTGTTGATGAGAGATTTGAAGACTTCTATTCACACTTTTCAAAAGATGTAGTGCTGGATAGTCATAAATTTAGTTCTTGAACGTAGTCCGATTTTGTTCTAGACACGCACGATCGATATAAGTCAGGATAGCATGCTAGTCACTCTATCCGCTTCCATGTTTCCGTTTCAAAAATGCTCTTCACAATTCGAGTTGTAAGAGGTCTGGTGTTATCGTGAATTGAAATAAAGAAATGCAAATGTTTGCGGGTTACGATACAAAGCTTGAAACTTTACCTGCACACCACTGGGTCATTTTGGATATCAGGGTTGTACATCCAACTAAGATTTTAGCCTTGATCGTAAATCCATCTCATCTGTACCGTCTATGTGTCCTATTATTTCGAGTGATCGTTAATACCTCCAATCAGAATACAATGCAGGTTAAATAGTGACATGTCAGTAATACGTACTTGACTCCTCTCACCATTTTGTCCAATCTCTATGTCATCTTGATCAATAAATGAAAATTTTAAATCTTATTGAAGAAATATTAAAATTATCGATATTTTTATAGTAAGGGCTACTCAAATAATTGCTAATAGTTTGAAATATATCCTTGCAATGAAACATATTCTAGCGTTCAATAGGAAAAGCTGTATCATACTAGCCAACTTGCATTTTTTTAAGTCAAATAAACCTATTTCGAACCAGGAATATCACTTAATAAATGAAATTAAATAAATACGACACAAATGCTAGATGCGTTTCATTAAGTGAATTCTTTGGTTCAAAACTTGTTTATTTGTCTTTGAAAAAAAATCTGAAGTTCTCAGCTATGGATGTACGGGGTATACCTGAATTCCGTTCACACTTCAAAAATGCATGAAAAATAGCAAATTATTCAAATTACTGTATCGGTATGGCGTTTGTACAATAAGTCTTGTAAAAGTGTCGCTTTTTGAGGAAAGAGAAAAAAATAGTTCACATTTTCTTTGACCTATTTTTTGCTACAAAAAATCCAAGTGTTTGACAAATAATATACTGCAAACCACACCCTGATATGAAAATCTGTTATTTATTTTAATTAATTTTTGAATGGAAAACTTACTTATAGGACATATTGTACATTCATTATTCACAATATTTTAAAGACGAAACCATGATATTCTATAAAAAGTTAAAATTTCAGTGCAAATTCACCTTGTTTAATAACTAAAATTCATAAAGATATAACTAACTGTAAATATATTGCTTGAAGGTGCATAAAAACATACATAAAACATTTAAAAGCACATCATCAAAAGTAATGTAATAATGTAAGAGATAATGTAATAATGTAAAAGAATGTAAATATATTCAAGCAATATATTTACATTTAGTTGTATCTTCATGATATTCTAAGTTATGATTTTTTAGGTGAACAAGTGTATATTAAATATTAGTTGTAAACAATGCATTAAAAGTTCACTTAAAAGGTAACGTTACTTTTAATTAACTACAGACAAAAACAAACTTGTTTCATAAATTCTGTATTTGAGTATTGATGATGATGAAATCATATTGTCATTTGTGTCCCAAACATTGCAATTTACTGAAAAACGAAGCGGAAAACAAAGAATATATATATATATATATATATATATATATATATATATATATATATATATATATATATATGGATTTTTATAATTCTTTCTCTCCTTGCTTAAATATATATACGATGCTCTGATACTTTAAAATTATCTTTAGAATGAAGGTTAGAATTAAAAATAAATAAAGAGCTATGTTGTGCCATAATTATTAAATTTTGACCATGAAAAAAGTACCTCTTTCGGTACATTCCAACTTTTTTTGAGTTTGATAGATTAATTATAAAACAAATTGTATAATATTGTGAATGTATAATTCATAATTAATTTTTTTTTCTCGCCATTAAATGACTTTAAATAAATACTGAAAACGAAAAGACAACAGAAATTAATAGAAAAAATCTAAAAATCTGTTTAAGTGGAGGTTCTACTTGTTTAATCTAAAATTCACTTGATTTTTCCCTTTTTTTGTTACATAAAGAAACGAGATATTACCCCCGAACGCTTTGAGTTTTATTTATTAACGTTTCACTTACATATTTAAATTTTTGCGTGGAAAAAAAGAATAATACGCTTTGTGCAGCGGGGAGTATGTGCAGGTGCACACTGTGAACTTCTAATCGGTCGCCCGTTTTTCTCCAGTCACAACCATGTGAAACAAATTTGGCCGCCAAATTATAACAAGACACCAGATTCTCTGTTTAAAAAGTTTATTTTTGATAAAACGGCAGTCATTTGAACATAAAAGTTCCTTTTTTCGCTCGCAAAAGGTTAAAAATCATTTCACCTTTTGCGATTTTGAAATAATTATTAATCAATAAAAATTATACTTTTAGATTGAATAGCCTCAGAAAATACGGTTGTTTTTCTTTTAGAAAAATCAGAAAATTAGCCGAATAGCTATAGAGAAAAATGGTCGTCTTGTTTGAATAATATGGTTTCGAGATTTTTTTTTTCAACATGGTTTTCCACATGGTTTCCAGACGCATTTTCGAATTCGTTTTGAGATGGGGGTTTTTTTCGACATGTTTCCGACGTGATTTCCAGAAGCAATAAACTTCGAGCGTCAGAGTTGCGAATAGAAATTAGCTTTCTGGTTGCTTCAGCGTTACGTTCAATGAGCAATAAATAAAGAAATAAAGAAATAAAATAAAGAAAAAAACTGTAAGGAATTGGCATATCATACGAAACCTTATTAAGGCAACAATCTCTACACTTGAGAGAGGCAAAAAATGGAACGAAAAAAAATCGAAAATTTTGACCCAAAGAAATAGTACATTTCATTAACAGTGGTTCAAATAATTTTTATTTTATGTAGAGAACAAATTGTAAATGTAATTATATAGAGAAAAAACTGTAAGGAATTGTAATATCAACGAAACCCTATTAAGGCAACAATCTCCACACTTGAGAGAGGCAAAAAATGGAACGAAAAAAAAAAAATAGAAAATTTTGACCCAAAGAAATAGTACATTTCATTAACAGTGATTCAAATAATTTTTATTTTATGTAGAGAACAAATTTACTGTTAGCGTACCACTCATACAATAGTTCTTTGTGTTCGAACATTGAATTTCTCTAGTAAGTTTCAAACTTTTCGTCAAAGAAAAACTTTTAAAGGTATTTCCAATTATTTTCCATAAGAGTATATCTTGATAGAAGTAAGATTTGTTCACGTGAGAGCAACTAATAAAGCCTTTGTCGTTAATTCCGATTCCTCTTTAATGACGTTATCCCATCGTTCGAACAGAAAACCCAATTACTCCCCAACCTTTAAGATTGACAGAGCATACTTATTTGGTTGAAAGGAACACGCACAGCTTTAAAAGAGTAACGGTAGCAATGGAAATGGAAATTAAAAAACAAATTGGGAATTATTTGTGAAAGTATAAATTTTATCCGTAATTTATTTTATAATAGTGAAAAAAACGAAAGGCGAAAACTTTGAAACTAAATTAATTAGAATTTTCCTAGAATTCTTCATAGCTTAGAATCAAAAATGTTAAGATAAAAGAAATTGATACTTTAATAGTTTAAAAAAGTTTTGTGATTAAATAAATAAATAAATATATCCATTTTCCCAAATTATGCATAAACAAAGTTAATTTTCAACAGAACTTAAACATAATTATAGTACTTAAAGATATTTGAACATCTTTCTAAATGTGAAAAGAATAAAATAGCAGACATATTTAACCAATCATTTATTTTTTTCAAAAGAATTTTGCTTTTTTTATTCTTTTGTACAGATTTTAAATTACTGTAAAATGTTCATATTTTATCAATAAAATAAACTAGTCTTTTACTTTTTCTGAAAGTTGTACAGCTGATTTTGAACAAGATTATTTTATTTAATACGATTTTATTTTTCTTTTAAAAATTCACGAATTTGATTTTATCATCAAAAGCAAGAAATTTAAATAACTCTTATTGATAGAACTAAATATTTAAATGTCCTTAGTTGTGATGCTATGATAAAGACTTTTCTCTTGTGATAGTGCTTTATATTATATTTTTTTAATTTGTTTAAAAACAAGTTTAAGAATTAAAAATATAAGATATCTTAAAACAATAATGCATCTACTGTCAATTAAATTATACTTGGCGCAATAAAATGTAAATTGATTAAACACCTGAACTTTTTAAAAACTATTTGGAGACAAGTTTCGGTAGCATTCAACATGCCGCAATCCGTGCAAAGAATGATGGAATTTTGCTCATATATATAAAGGAGAAGTGGATTCAAGGGTTAAGTCGACTGACCAATAGAATTACAGGAAATTACGGGCAATAGCGAATGGGAAATTGTTTAGCGAAAGGAGCTGATAATAAAAAAAAAATGCTAGCAAATTAAAGTATCTTAAGTAAAGGAAGATCATCTGCTTAATAATATATTTAGTTGTTCTAGGATATAATACAATTTGTTGTAGAAGAAAAAATACAATAATTTTGGAGAGTTGTGCCAGGCAATTGCCAGTTAAACTTTCCTAGATTGAAATAAATGGCAGATTTGCAATCTTTTCAGAAGATTCTGTGGTACACCCATAGAGATATGTGTATATATATAGATATAGTTAATAGTTATCATAGTAAGTGATACAGAAAACTAAGTATATAGTTATTTATACTCAATGTAAAATGATCTAAAATTAAGACATATTATTTAACCATGTAATATTTTATAAAGGCAAACATGTAAATAAATAATTAGATGAATAAGGATTGCAAATTAACGAATGTGGCGGCTACGTACGGTCTCTACGTGGTTGAAACCATTGACGTTAAAGTGAGTTCAGACAACGACGTTGTCAAGGGCCTAACATTTTAAATAGCATTTATTTACCATTAATATTTGACTTAATATATCTTAAATTGAATAAACTATACAGCTCAAAATCATTAGAGGAGCAAGCCTAAAAACTAAATAAACCACAGTCATGCATGAGCATAAAATGGAAATCACACACATATATAAGAATAATACAAGAAACAACACAAAAACAATATTGTATGTGAATTTCAATGCTTTGAAATTTTGTCAAAAACACGAATACAAGCTCCAGGACACTAGTTTTGATATTTGTAAATTTAAAAAAATGTGCTACTTAAAGTGGTGCAAGATTTTTAATACGGTGTATGGTACACTTGAAAAGCTGTTGCACATCTGTGTTACGTGGATGCGAGGAGGCTGTTGATGAGAGATTTGAAGACTTCTATTCACACTTTTCAAAAGATGTAGTGCTGGATAGTCATAAATTTAGTTCTTGAACGTAGTCCGATTTTGTTCTAGACACGCACGATCGATATAAGTCAGGATAGCATGCTAGTCACTCTATCCGCTTCCATGTTTCCGTTTCAAAAATGCTCTTCACAATTCGAGTTGTAAGAGGTCTGGTGTTATCGTGAATTGAAATAAAGAAATGCAAATGTTTGCGGGTTACGATACAAAGCTTGAAACTTTACCTGCACACCACTGGGTCATTTTGGATATCAGGGTTGTACATCCAACTAAGATTTTAGCCTTGATCGTAAATCCATCTCATCTGTACCGTCTATGTGTCCTATTATTTCGAGTGATCGTTAATACCTCCAATCAGAATACAATGCAGGTTAAATAGTGACATGTCAGTAATACGTACTTGACTCCTCTCACCATTTTGTCCAATCTCTATGTCATCTTGATCAATAAATGAAAATTTTAAATCTTATTGAAGAAATATTAAAATTATCGATATTTTTATAGTAAGGGCTACTCAAATAATTGCTAATAGTTTGAAATATATCCTTGCAATGAAACATATTCTAGCGTTCAATAGGAAAAGCTGTATCATACTAGCCAACTTGCATTTTTTTAAGTCAAATAAACCTATTTCGAACCAGGAATATCACTTAATAAATGAAATTAAATAAATACGACACAAATGCTAGATGCGTTTCATTAAGTGAATTCTTTGGTTCAAAACTTGTTTATTTGTCTTTGAAAAAAAATCTGAAGTTCTCAGCTATGGATGTACGGGGTATACCTGAATTCCGTTCACACTTCAAAAATGCATGAAAAATAGCAAATTATTCAAATTACTGTATCGGTATGGCGTTTGTACAATAAGTCTTGTAAAAGTGTCGCTTTTTGAGGAAAGAGAAAAAAATAGTTCACATTTTCTTTGACCTATTTTTTGCTACAAAAAATCCAAGTGTTTGACAAATAATATACTGCAAACCACACCCTGATATGAAAATCTGTTATTTATTTTAATTAATTTTTGAATGGAAAACTTACTTATAGGACATATTGTACATTCATTATTCACAATATTTTAAAGACGAAACCATGATATTCTATAAAAAGTTAAAATTTCAGTGCAAATTCACCTTGTTTAATAACTAAAATTCATAAAGATATAACTAACTGTAAATATATTGCTTGAAGGTGCATAAAAACATACATAAAACATTTAAAAGCACATCATCAAAAGTAATGTAATAATGTAAGAGATAATGTAATAATGTAAAAGAATGTAAATATATTCAAGCAATATATTTACATTTAGTTGTATCTTCATGATATTCTAAGTTATGATTTTTTAGGTGAACAAGTGTATATTAAATATTAGTTGTAAACAATGCATTAAAAGTTCACTTAAAAGGTAACGTTACTTTTAATTAACTACAGACAAAAACAAACTTGTTTCATAAATTCTGTATTTGAGTATTGATGATGATGAAATCATATTGTCATTTGTGTCCCAAACATTGCAATTTACTGAAAAACGAAGCGGAAAACAAAGAATATATATATATATATATATATATATATATATATATATATATATATATATATATATATGGATTTTTATAATTCTTTCTCTCCTTGCTTAAATATATATACGATGCTCTGATACTTTAAAATTATCTTTAGAATGAAGGTTAGAATTAAAAATAAATAAAGAGCTATGTTGTGCCATAATTATTAAATTTTGACCATGAAAAAAGTACCTCTTTCGGTACATTCCAACTTTTTTTGAGTTTGATAGATTAATTATAAAACAAATTGTATAATATTGTGAATGTATAATTCATAATTAATTTTTTTTTCTCGCCATTAAATGACTTTAAATAAATACTGAAAACGAAAAGACAACAGAAATTAATAGAAAAAATCTAAAAATCTGTTTAAGTGGAGGTTCTACTTGTTTAATCTAAAATTCACTTGATTTTTCCCTTTTTTTGTTACATAAAGAAACGAGATATTACCCCCGAACGCTTTGAGTTTTATTTATTAACGTTTCACTTACATATTTAAATTTTTGCGTGGAAAAAAAGAATAATACGCTTTGTGCAGCGGGGAGTATGTGCAGGTGCACACTGTGAACTTCTAATCGGTCGCCCGTTTTTCTCCAGTCACAACCATGTGAAACAAATTTGGCCGCCAAATTATAACAAGACACCAGATTCTCTGTTTAAAAAGTTTATTTTTGATAAAACGGCAGTCATTTGAACATAAAAGTTCCTTTTTTCGCTCGCAAAAGGTTAAAAATCATTTCACCTTTTGCGATTTTGAAATAATTATTAATCAATAAAAATTATACTTTTAGATTGAATAGCCTCAGAAAATACGGTTGTTTTTCTTTTAGAAAAATCAGAAAATTAGCCGAATAGCTATAGAGAAAAATGGTCGTCTTGTTTGAATAATATGGTTTCGAGATTTTTTTTTCAACATGGTTTTCCACATGGTTTCCAGACGCATTTTCGAATTCGTTTTGAGATGGGGGTTTTTTTCGACATGTTTCCGACGTGATTTCCAGAAGCAATAAACTTCGAGCGTCAGAGTTGCGAATAGAAATTAGCTTTCTGGTTGCTTCAGCGTTACGTTCAATGAGCAATAAATAAAGAAATAAAGAAATAAAATAAAGAAAAAAACTGTAAGGAATTGGCATATCATACGAAACCTTATTAAGGCAACAATCTCTACACTTGAGAGAGGCAAAAAATGGAACGAAAAAAAATCGAAAATTTTGACCCAAAGAAATAGTACATTTCATTAACAGTGATTCAAATAATTTTTATTTTATGTAGAGAACAAATTGTAAATGTAATTATATAGAGAAAAAACTGTAAGGAATTGTAATATCAACGAAACCCTATTAAGGCAACAATCTCCACACTTGAGAGAGGCAAAAAATGGAACGAAAAAAAAAAAAAATAGAAAATTTTGACCCAAAGAAATAGTACATTTCATTAACAGTGATTCAAATAATTTTTATTTTATGTAGAGAACAAATTTACTGTTAGCGTACCACTCATACAATAGTTCTTTGTGTTCGAACATTGAATTTCTCTAGTAAGTTTCAAACTTTTCGTCAAAGAAAAACTTTTAAAGGTATTTCCAATTATTTTCCATAAGAGTATATCTTGATAGAAGTAAGATTTGTTCACGTGAGAGCAACTAATAAAGCCTTTGTCGTTAATTCCGATTCCTCTTTAATGACGTTATCCCATCGTTCGAACAGAAAACCCAATTACTCCCCAACCTTTAAGATTGACAGAGCATACTTATTTGGTTGAAAGGAACACGCACAGCTTTAAAAGAGTAACGGTAGCAATGGAAATGGAAATTAAAAAACAAATTGGGAATTATTTGTGAAAGTATAAATTTTATCCGTAATTTATTTTATAATAGTGAAAAAAACGAAAGGCGAAAACTTTGAAACTAAATTAATTAGAATTTTCCTAGAATTCTTCATTTTGCACTTTAAAAAATCTAGTGATTCTCAATGTCTTTTGTAATAATTTCCAAATAAAGCCCGTTCTTCACCTTTTCTTTGTGTCTTGAGTTTCATAATGCTATTTAAAATACTTTTATTAATTGCACAATACAATACAAAACAAAACAAAAAAAAACAAAAAAAAAACGGTATTAGCGTATAATCCGTACCAGGTAATTACACCGCATCATCAATGGCGCCTATAATACTTACTACGGTATTTTTAAATTCTATATTGTAACTAGGGTGAAACCCCCAGTACCTGACACTTTAAGGAATTTTTCTTGTTCAAATCACCATTATAAAGTTTTAAATCTATTTTATATTTATCTTTGTTTTTGAAAGTATAGTAAAGATACATTAAAAAATTACTGCTGACAAAATTTTGTATCTCCAAATTCAATATCTCCAGTAACTGACACAATCCCTTTTTTCAAAAACCAATAGCTGAAAAATAAGTTATAACAGTTAAGGAAAATAAATTACCATTAGATGATATTACTTTGCAGAATTTTACAAGAAAATGCTTATTTGAGTTAGATTTCTACTGAATTGTCAGTTACTCGTTAGGTGTCAATAACTGGGGGTTTCACCCTACATAGTTAATATTAGCTAGTAGAAATATTAAAGACAATTTTAGAAGCATTTATATATAACTATATAATATGATATAGATATAGACATGTGAATTATATTCACAAATATAATATGTGATATATATATATATATATATATTTATTTATTTATTCTAGCGAGTATAATATACAGCCAAAAATGCAACTATTATCCTAAATATTTTTAATAGCTAAAAGCCGTCAATAGAGAGTTATGTGTTTAATAAATGTATACTAAGTTATTGTTTTGTATTATTTTAGTTTTATTTTACATTATTTACCATTTTGAACTATATTATTTATTTATTACATGTTTATTTGTTTATTACTACTGTTTTGAACACGATTGGCCATTGATAATGATAAACATGGTTGGCGATTAACAATCATTTTTAGCGATCTAGTTTCCTGGCACGAATAATACGTAAGTACCAAATAAACTCAATAATCATTTACATGCTATTCTAAAGTAAACGGGCTATTCTCATGTTGGCAGAGATTGTCCTCTTGCGCATTTTTTTTTTTTTTAAATTCCGATCACTTGTTCTTTGGTATATGTTTTGTTAAATGCAAGGTTTGTGCAAAATGTTAGATTAATTATGAAACACCATGTATAATATTATAAATATTTAATTAATTGATTCCGTGCTTTAGTTTTCTCTTAATTTAAGTGATTGTATTAATTATTGAATAGAGAAAAAAAACCCGTAGAAATTAGCAGAAAAATATTTACGTAAGAGTGATTCTTATGTCGCACTAACAATATTTAGCCTTTTTAGTGGATAAGAATTTATTCATTAAAATTCACATTCATACAATTCTTTTTTGTGTTCCAACTCTGACTTTCTAAATTAAATTTCTAACTTTTCCATAAAAAAAAAATAATAATAAATAAATAAATAAAATAAATTAACGATTTTGCCAATTATTTTCCACTATCTTAAGAGAAATAAAATTTGTTCACATCGGAAAAACCAATAAAATTTTTGTTACTTATTAACCCAATTGTACCGAGAAATATTTCTTGTTTTTATTTATTAAAATTGCTTTATTGGTACCACTTTTTTTTACTAGTAGTATTAACCTTATTTAATTTGTCATTAAATTGGGCATATATATATATATATATATATATCAAAATTATGTTTCCAATCAAGAAATCTGGATAAAAAATTCCTATCCAACTGGCAACACTGCTTGTCAAGACATCCTGCCATTCGCATAACAAAGCTTTAAAGTTAAATAAAGTTATTTAAAGCTATGAAATAAAGTTAATAAAACGTTTGTTGTATTTGAAACTTGTTTGCATAACGGTATTATTCCAGCATTTGGAGAGCATTGAATCACAACTTACTTTTTTAAGGTTGGCAGAAAGTACTTATTTGGTTAAAAGGTACACAGATATTTCTGAATAACAACTGTAGCAATATAAAGATAAAATTAAAAAAACAAAAACAAAAATTAATTATGTAATTTTAATTTTAATTAGAACTAAAACAATGAGGAATGCGATTCTTTTTTATATGAAAAATCAGTTATATTCTTCTGGGATACTACGGCTAAAGAGGAAGCACCGAATCACACCTTACTTTTTTAAGGTTGGCAGAAAGTACTTATTTGGTTTAAAAGGTACACAGATATTTCTGAATAACAACTGTAGCAATCTTACTTATAATAAAATCCGAAGGCAAGAAACTGTCTGTAACTCTTCCGGACACGACCACTCTAGTCTGCGAATCAAACAATATTTAAACGCCATGTTAGGCTTAATGAAAAACTTATGATACATCCGATTCTGCTGTTTAAATATTTGTAAAAGCATATTAAAGCTTTTAAATCTTTTAATTTTGTTTAAAACCTTCAAAATCTATTTCATAAAAAAATTGCATATCAACATTTCTGAAAGCATTTTTTTTTCTGTAAGCACTTTTTATTTTTAGAAGTAGCGGTGATTTATTTCGTAGGAAGAGATTTGAGGCTGTTTCAGTAGTTTGGCGCCAAAAGGCGACCAAAGGCTTTTCGAGTTTTGGAATTTTCCCGATTTTGGGTCCTCCCGATGTTCACGATTATTTGACAAAATTCATGTTTTTTTTTTTTTCGTGATTCTTTGACAAAATTTGCATTTTTTTCTGCTATTCTTTGACAAAATTTGCGCTTTTCTTCTACGATCCTTTGACCAAATTTCATTTTTTCGTAGTTCTTTGACGAAATTTGCCTTTTATTCACAATCCTTTGACAAAATTCGAGTTTTTTCTGAGATTGACGAAATTAGCGTTTTTTCGATCCTTTGACGAAATTTCACTTTTTTCGCGATCCCTTAACGAAATGAAAAATTTTTTCGAAGTGCTTTGAAGAAATTTGTGTTTTTTTTTTCTAGACCCTTTGAAGAAATTCGTTTTTCCGCGATTATTTGACGAAATTCGCGGGTTTTTTTTTTCGATCCTTTAACCAATTTTTTTTTTTTTTTTTTTTTTTTTTTTTTGTGATCCCTTGATGAAATTTTACATTTTTTTGAGTCCTTGGAAGAAATTTGCGTCTTCTTCGCAAGCCTTTGACGGAAATTGCGTTTTTCTGCGATTTGTTAACAAAATTAGAGTTTTTTTTTTTTTTTTGGCAATCCTGCAACGAAATTTGCGGGTTTTTTTTCCGATCCTTTGACAAAATTCACGTTGTTTCCACAATCCTTTGAAGAAATTGTCTATTTTTTCTGCGAACGATAGACATAATTGATTTTTTTCGGCGACGAATGTTCAAAATTCGAGATATTTATGTTCGGAATTTTGGACTGAAGACTAAAATTTTCGAAACCGAATGCCTTAAATTTTAGGAAAACTTGAACAGAATCACCCCTGATGAAATAAATACATAACTATTTTTTGTTGCTAACGAATCGTAATATAAATTAATTTTAAACTAAAATTATTTGTTTTTAATTTCGGGAAGAGAGAGGGGAGAGGGGGGAGGGGATACCGTGTTCACCCGCCACCGAAGTAACAATATTTTAGTGATTAAACATTGAAACACAATGGACTGAAAAAAAAGTTAGAAATCGGTAAAATTTTCGAAAAATTTCAGAAAATCTAAAATTGTAGTAAAAATTTACAAATTTAGAAAATTTTCAAATTTTTCTTTCCGGACTTCGGGTCTTTCCGGATTTTGGACTTCCGGATAATGGGTAATATACTGTAAAATGATTCTTTCTTATCAAACGTAATTAAAATATAAGAAATGCATAGTGCAGCTTAATTTCCATTTAATTTTGCTTATGTAATCAAACAATGAGTTATGTGGTGAGTCAAGCTGTTTAAAAACTCATTGATAACACTTTTTTACAAAAACTTTCGCTCATGGATTATTTGTTAATATTTAATTTGAATGTTTTGTCCAATCGTTGAACTATTTCAGAAATTTAATACTGAGTAAAATATATATATATATATATATACATATATATCCTCATTATTTTTTTTTGTAGAAATCATTTGTCATTTTTAAAATGTATTTTTCTACAATTCAAACCTTTCAATAATAAATCTTCATGCTGTTTGTTTGTATGAAGTCTTATGAAACTGAAACGCAGATCAACAATCCGTCATTTTTGACGGGGTTATATACTAGTATAAAGATAAAATTAAAAAAAAACAAGAACAAAAATTAATTCTGTAATTTAAATTTAAATTAGAACAAAAAGAATGATGAATGTGAGTCCTTTGTACATGCAAAATCAGTTATATTCTTCTGAAATACTACGAGTATTCTGTATTTTTAAAGAAAAATACGATATATTGTCTTTCAAATAAGTAAGAAGTAAAACTTATTTTCAATTTTTTTGAGATTCTTATTGCTATTGAAGATTTTTTTTTTCCTAGTATACTTATAATCCTTCTATATTAAAAAAAAGTAATCTGGAACTGAGTCAAAAACGATTTAGAAATGGACCAATCAAATTCTGCGTAGATATTCCGGGTTATTCTCATCGCTTTTTTACTAGGGACTTTTTTGAGGAGCTATTACTTTTTTTCTAGACCTCCTACGGATTCGAAAATCATACCACCAGACGCGAAATATAACAAGCTTTCAGAAATTAAAAAAATTATCAGCGTTGGATAATAAAAACTCAAAAAATCCTTAAAAATCGAGTAAAAAATCTTTTATTGAAAAAGTCATTTTTTATATTGTTGCCAATTTCTAAATAAGCGCAAAGGATTATGTTTTATCTCAAATAAAAAATGCATTTGCGCGAGACTATTAAAAACAATAATGAAAGTTTAAAATAATAACTAAATGATCACGTGTTGAAAGCAGGAAATAAAGAAAATTACGTCATAATAATTGTGTTTACACATGAATATTAAAACTAAAAAAGATGAATTAAATGAAAAAGCATTATAACCAGTTAAATGAAAAAGCATTATAACCTGATTACAGAAGATAGTCGCCGTTCGTGATATCATCATCTTTTTAAAACAGGATACATTACCAGGTTTTAAGAGGCTGTGAAATCAGAACGGGGGTTGGTGAGTGTAGCGAGCAGGGGGCAGAGCCCCCTAGTATGATAAAAAAATAATTTAATTATTTACTTCATATTTTAATTTAAAAAGTATCTCTACAATAAGAAAGCGCTAACTGGAGATTTAATGCTTCCGTTTCGTCCAACTATGGGTTCTCTCGTAAGAATTGTTTATTTTAGAATATTCTACAATTCCTTACATTTGCTATATGAAGGGATTAGAATGGTTAGTTGATTAAGTCAAAAATTTTGAAAAATCTAGATAACCATATTTTAACTGAACGTATATTAATTTCAGTTCCATGTGGCATTCAAATAAGTCATAGTTCACTTAGGAAGTCGCTAGAGGGCAAAACAAGTTGGATCACTTAATGCAACGACAATACGACAAATTTCACAAAACCTTTCATTTATCAAATTACTAAATATTGACTTACTCCACTGTCATTCTAACCCCGTCATATTAACCTTTTCTCGACCGCTTTTTTACTGCTATTATTCTTCTCAGTGGAAAACAATTAATTTATTACAATTCGACTATTACAATATATTTTTTTATCTCTTCTAACACTAAATAGCTAAATTAAGTTTTTAGCATTTCCATCAAATAAAGCCTTTTAAAGACCTTTCAATTACTTCCCGCAAGATTATCTTAACAGTAGTAAGATTTGTTCACACGAGAACAACTAATAAAGCTTTTGTTGTTCATTCCGATTTCTGTCTAATGAGTTTATCCTATAGTTCAAATAGAAAATTCAATTACTTCTCATTCTTTAAGCCTGGCAGAAGGTATTTATTTGTTTGAAAGGAACATGTATATCTTTGAAGAATAATGGCAGCAATATAAAAGAAAACTTTTTAACAACAGGAATTACGGTATATTTTGGTGAATAAGTTCGCTGAAATGGTCAAATTGCGTCTTTTATACGCTCTGCTACCCGAAAATAATTTTTTTCTTTGTTTGTTTTTTCTTTTTCTTTCTTTTTTTTGTGACTGTAAACAAGAAGGTAAATCACGCGTCAATCATATATTATGAAACACTTTGGAACACATTCAGAGAACACTGTAAAAAAACTAGGTCGCTATCATCTGAAATCGGAAAAATATCCGAATTCTTTTGTGCAGGCTTATAAATGAACTATATATTCGCATATATATATATATATATATATATATATATATATATATATATATATATGTATTACATATTACACTAAAATTTAGTTCAGTTACGAAACGCATAACACAGTTGAAAAGTCCTCTTCATCAATTTCCGTCAATAAGCGGAAATGTACTCGAACTCTTTTCTGCAGTCTAGTATATGATCTATAGTACTTATACACACCAAGAAATATGATAAATAAGTTAAACTTAAAAACGCATACCACAATTGAAAACGCACTTTTAGCAATTATTGCTCATATACAGTATTGTAACCGAATTTTTTGAGTGCTCCTGTAAATGGATTATAAAACATCATTTTCTATACCAAACATGCTATTGTAAATTTCAATAACATATATAATTACATGTCATTCCGAGTATATTTAAGAGAAATCAGATTACGTCCAGACAGACAGAGAAACAGCCAATATGGCCAGACAAACCGAATTCATAAACACTTTTCAACTGTGCTAGAAAGTTTTAAACATATTACAAGAATAAGCAGTTTAAGAACATCGTTGCACGGAAATAGTAGTGTTTAATATTTAACACAACGTAACAGTTTCTAAAAGTTATATTCTCACAATCTTTGAGAAATTTTGTATGTTCATAAATATATATAACTTAAATAACTAAATTCCGGATTGTAGGATAGCAGATGTTATGTAAATCTGACTTGGACAGCTGATGTTCAGGCCTGTCATATGCAGATTTACTCGTTTTATGTCATTTGCATGTGCAAACTGAAAGTTCCAAAATTTTGACCTCACAAATTTGCTTATACGACGAAGTATGCGAAAACTGTGTAGTCATATTTCCAATCCCTCCGCTCCCAGCACTGGTTCCCAATGTATTCACTAGTGGAACATGCTGCGTATAGTCATTTGCTCTGAGAGCGGAGCGAAGGGATTAATCTTCAATTTTTTGTAAAATGACGCAACAATTATGAAAAATACCAGTTTTTCGCATGAGAAATTAGATACAATTTCTTTGAAAATCTTTATTCTTTACCTTGTGGTGTTTCTCAAAGTGGAGTAAGCTTTATTTCTTGAGGCACTCAAAGAGGTTCTAGGGGGTTCGCGACTAGTCTGTGCCAAAATCCAACGTATGGCGAGTCGCAGCTACGTCAGTCACTGAAAGAGGTTTTTCATCACTGAACGTTTTAAAACAAAATATAAAATCGTATTAGAAATTTAATATGAGTTGCGACTCTACCTCAACAAATAAACATAAAATGTTTAAGAAATATGCAAGCGCATACAAGAGTACTCTTCACGTTACAAAATTGCTACCACTAAAGCTTACATTGAATGTAAATGTTATGTTTACCTGTTCGATGTTTCCTTTGTTTCTCTTTTCCAGTTTATAACTCTTACAGGTAAAATAAATAAATAAATAAAAATAAAGGGACACGAAGTACGATACGATACCCTAAGCAAAAAAGTTTAAAGAAGAAATTAACTGCGTTTAGAAAAAAATATTTTGAATGACATATAATTAGTCCCTAAAGCTTACTTTTTAACGCTTTCCAACATAGTTGACAAGAGTTTATGAATTCGATTTGTCTGTCTGTCTGCCATCTGTCTGTCGTCTGTCCGTGCTCTAACTCGCGTAAATATACTTGGATTGCCTTGAAATTGATATATATTACTGGAGTTTACTTTGGCATGTTTGATATTCAAAATTAAGTGGTTAGCATTTAACAGTGCCCAAAATGGATACACAGTAATTATGAGCCCAAATTGAGCCCTGTCCGTTTTGGTAACCACTGTGTATCCATTTTGGGTGCTGTTAAATACCCATTTTTGAAATGGGTATTTAACAGTGCCCAAAATGGTTACACATTGGTAACCAAAACAGGCAAGGCCCAATTTGGGCTCATACCTAAGAATCTTTCAAATTAAATTGGGTTTTTTTCTGTGTACTACAAGGCGCTTTTTGTTGAACATAGTGTGCATAGAATGTATCGTTCTTCTACAGGGACACTCAAAAATACAATTCCGTAACATTACGGTCTATGGAGAAAAATCTTTTGCAGCGTATTTTAATGATGTTCACTGTTTAAAATATATTAAAATTGATACATCACTGAAGTGCACTACAAGGCTCTTACTGTAGAATTTGGTATGCATAGAATGTATTGTTCATTTACAGGGACATGCAAAAGAATTTGGTTACAGTACTGTCTATGAATAATAATTGCTGGTAGCTCGTTTTCTGCTGTGGTAAGTGTTTTTAAATGTATCTAGTGTTTTGCATATTAATGGGTGCATATAAATTCTATAGATCATATACAGAGCAACTTAAATTATCTCACATACATGAGCGTTTATTGCTGGTAGCTCGTTTTCAGCTGTGGTAATCGTTTTTAAATGTATCTAATGTTTTGCATATTAATTGGTGCATATAAATTGTATGGATCATATACAGGACAACTTAAAATATCTCACGTACAAGAGCATTTATTGACGGAAATTGCTGAAGGGAAGTTGTCAATTGTGCTATGTATTTCCTAAATGAAGTAAATTTTAGCATACTGTGCAGTATACATACCAATCAATAGATCATATACAGGACTATACAAAAGAAATCGGATCTTTTGTTCGATTAATTGTAGTAATGGCTGAAATGGTGTTTCAAATGTGTTACGCTTTTTCTAAATTGTTTTCTTAGTATGGGTGGGTTAGTTGAGCTTAAGCTGAAAGGTAGGCCTCCCCGCCCAGTTGGACCTTGACTTTGTTTGCTTAGTAAACTGTGAAGTTTTGTTACAATATTCTGAATGTGTTGGAAAGTGTTTCATAATATATGCTTGAAGCATGATTTTTCGTGCTTGTTAACCTTTATTTTTTTGTTTTGAGCTATATATTTCTATTAAATTTTCTTTAACAAGTACCATGATAAAAAATTAATTCAACAATCATGTACTGTAATATCAATAATCATTATCTGGTACATTAATGCTTGAATTTCGTCCGTGTATTTCTGGTAAAAATTTGATTTCGACAATTTAATGCCTTTCATTAAATTTCCTAGATTTATTACGAAAAACGCTTTATAAAATTAGGCATATCTAATGCACTTTTCTAATTTTCCATTATTCTTTTTATTGAATCATTTCAAGTAATTACTCAATTAAAAAATATAATAAGAAACAATTAATTATAAATAGAAAAAAAAAACAGAAATATGATTTAGTCATCAGTGACTTAATGTCGCTATAGCAAATATTATTGCTTTCAGCAAAAGAACAATTTCGTCATTATGCTTCTACCCCTACAATCGTTCTTTGTTCTAGCACTGAATTTCTAAATTAAATTTATAACTTTTCCATCAAATAAAGCCTTTTAAAAAAATTGTATAGTTACTTTCTCTAAGAATATTCTAACAAAAGTAAGATTTGTTCACACGAGAACAGCTAATGAAGCTTTTGTTTCTCATTTCGGTTTCAGTCTAATGAGGTTATCCTGTAATCCAAACAGAAAATTTAATTACTCTTCATTCTTTAAGCGTGACAAACATACTTATTTGCTAGCAAAGGGCATTAATATTTTTGATAATAACGGTGAGTATTAAAATGGAAATTATAACAAACAAGTTGGAAATTATAAGTTAAACGTGACAAATGAGGTGCGTTCATTTCGTTCTATAACTAGTTTTAGAATCTATAAAAAATCATCGTTTTTATCTCAGTGAAATAAATTATATCGTCTGCAATGAGCGAAATGAGGATGCCTTGTTTTTTTCTTATTATGTATGCCATGTTTACAGATGCGAATGTTTTTTTCGACACCAAACAAAATTCACCATGGAGATCTTGCTTTGCGAATGATTACCTCCATGGTTTAATATTTCTATGACTCACGATGAATGAATCATTTGTATATTTGCTTTAATGGATTGAGATATTCGGCTTTTAACCTAATTTTCACTGAAGTTATCTCAGAATCTATAAATTTTTTAATGTAACTTATCGCTCAAGCAAACAATTTATTTGAACGACCTTTCTAAAAATGTAACTTTTATGCAATTTTATTCGAAAAAATAATTTTGAATAAAAACAGTGGCTTGGCATATGGAAAAAGATGTCGTTAGGCCGTATTTGTTTTCCTCAGTCACATGATTTGCGCTTTTACTATAAAGATTACGTACGATAGGATTTAATAGAATAAAGAAAACTTTTATTAATATCTTTTTAAGTTTTGGTTCGATTTTCATAATACACTGCTCAAAACAATTAAAGGATATTGCAGTTTTAGGTGGATTTTGTATCTGGGAAACTTTTTAGCTGATTGATACATGTGGTCGACAGACATAGTAGGTTATATGAGAATAAATTACACATGTTTGGCAGAAAAAAATGCATTTTATTGCGCATTTGTGTACAAAAGGAAAAAAACACAATTTGTGCATATGAGAAAAAAAGAATAAGAAAAGGTGTTTTCTTCAAAGAAAATCATTTTCAGTAGGGGGTATGGTTTCCACGGGCGGCCAGCAACGTTGAACACCTTTGAAGCATGGACTCAATGAGGCTATTAATGACTAGTTGGGGTATTCTGCCCCACTCTTCCAGAAGAGCTCTTTCCAGTTCTTGGAGAGTTTGTGGGGGTTGTTGGCGGCCAGAAACTCGTCTTCCTAGAGCGTCCCAAACGTGCTCGATTGTATTCATGTCTGGAGAACACGCTGGCCATTCCATTCGAACGATTCCTTCCTCGAAAAGGAAATCCTCCACCAGGTTTGCACGATGTGGCCTGCAGTTATCGTCCATTAAAATGAAGTTATCTCCGATTGTGCAGCGTAAGGGACTACAATAGGTGTGAGGATCTCATCCCTATATCGGCGACCAGTCAGAGCTCCATCTCGAATGATGTAGAGGTCAGTGCGCCCGTCAATGGAGATGCCACCATACACCAACACTCCTCCACCGCCAAATCTGACACTTTCGTGCACGAACGCAGGATTATTCCTACTGCCACGGTCCCTCCAGATGAAAATACGCCTATTATCCGGATGCACAGAAAAACGGGACTCGTCAGAAAACAGAATATTGCTCCATTCATTTCTCCTCCAGTTGACATGCTCGGTTGAACACTCCTGCGGTCGCGACGATGCCTTGATGTTAATCTAACACATACCATCGGTCGGCGAGCATACAGACCTACAGCATGGAGCCGGTTTCGGACAGTCTGAGTTGAAATCGTGGTGCCTGTAGCCGAGCGAAGGTGTTGTTGGAGAAGAGTAGCGTTCATGTTTCGGTGTCTCCGAGCTGTTAACGCTAAATACCGATCTTCATTGGGCGTTGTTGCCCGTCTACGACCTTGCCCTGGTCTTCGGCCTGCACATCCACTCTCCAAAAAACGGTTCCAGATCCTGGAAATGACACTTTGTGACACTCCAATGGCTTGCGCTACTTCGGCTTGAGTTTGGCCCCCTTCTAACCTACCAACAATTCTCCAAGCTTCTGAATCTGTCAAATGACTTCGCTGAGACATCGTACTCATCGAAACAAAGCAATCACTGAATGCCGATCATCCTTGTCTTCATTCTCTTTTATCCAGTTGAAAGTCAAATTTCATTCGCTGCCGCTGAAGCGACGTTTTTGACGTCGAACTCAAAATTTGCATACTCCACAGTTTGAAAACCAGAAAAATTTGCATTTGTGATTCTCTTCTTCTATTTTCGGCAAAAAAAAAAATTCGTTTATATCTTTATTTTATATAAAACTTCAAATATCCTTTAATTGTTTTGAGCAGTGTATTTGAAGTGACTGGACAAAATTCTGCAATGATTATATATATTAAATTTCCAATCGTTCGGTTGAGTAGTTATTGCGCTGTTATATGCGGCCAGACGGAGGGACCAGACGACGTCTATAGGTGCTACGTATTTATATAATTACGAACGCACCTAAAAAGTTAATTCCCTTTACTGAAATCGCAAAATAGTATAAAATAACCGCCTTTCAGATACATATATGTATTATTTTATGGATTATGCTCAGAAATGTGAACTCATTGATAGCCAGTTGACAATTTGTGGGTTACTTTATAGAATTATATAACGACTAAAATCACTAAATGTCTTCTACCTCGTCTTATTTGTCGGTTGAATTGTGCGCCGAAATATACTGTAATTTTGTAATTTAAATTTGAGTCTGCAATTTATTGTAAAATGGGGAAAAGAAGTATTGAGGAAAGCTATTGTTTTGAAAGCAAAATTAATTAAAATTCTAGAATTCTCTACCCTTAGAAATAAACTATACTTTAAAAGTGTCTTTTAGATAACTTATGTATTAAAAAAAAGTTTATTTTTTAACTTTTGTTTCTGAGTTGAGTTTTATATTGAATTAAATTTTCGATTGATAGTGGCATAGTATGAAATTTGATTTAACAATCACGTACATGATATTGCAATGTAAAACAAGTTTTTTTCTACATCCTGAAAGCGTTTTCTTGTGTCTTAATATGTCAATTTCAACTACGTGTTTACCAATGGAAATGGTTTGTTTTAATAAGTTCTACTTTTCTTGAATTGTGTTACACAAACTATGAAAACCTTATAAAATATTGTGGATGTTTAATTCATTATTATTGTTGTTGTTGTTGTTCTTGTCACTGCATCAATTAAACTAATTAATAAATTGCGAGAAATTTACAGAAATTAGCAGGACAATAATTTACATACCAGTAACTCTATGTCACTCTAGCAATATTTTTTTTCCAGTGGAGAACAGTTTACTTATTATAATTCTATTAATACCATTGTTCTTTGTGTTGCAATACTAAATTTTGAAATTACATTTCTAACTTATACATAAGAAAAACATTTTATAGATGTTTTAATTACTTCTGACAACAATGTTTTAACAGAAGTAAGATTTTTCGCACGCTTGATAAAGCCTTTCTTGCTCATTTCGATTTATGTTCTAATAAGGTAAGCAAACCGTTTGAACAGAAAAACCCAATTACTTCTGAGCCATTAAATGTGACAGAAGGTATCTTTTTTGTTTGGAAGAAACATCCACACTTTTAAATAACAACAGTAGCAATATGATTGGACTTTTTAAAACTAACTTAACTGTGAAATCATTTAAATTATTATTTTTATTTTTTTAGTACAGTCATGTAAAGTAAACGATCTATATAAGCTTTTTTTAACAATGCAAGATTGCTTCAAATGGTAAGACAGGGGGAAATGATCTAGGGTCGCAATACATTTCTTCTTCATGGAGTGTGGCTCTCCAATCTAAATCCAGATTTTTATTCCTAGTTGCACTGAGTGGGGCAAATCACTAAATATTTGTTAAAAAAAATCCCAAAAACTATATGAATATAGAATAGAAAAAAATATTAATTAAAAATCAAGTTATCTTACTAGCAGTCATGCTTTAATGAAGTTATTAAATATCATACAGAATGCTAAAATAACATACTAAAACATACATAGATCATGTTCAAAAAGAAAACATTTTCAGACAGTTAATTAAAAAAGGTTTTCTTTATAACACCATTTTTAATTTTCATAGTTTTCTTTTTCAAAAACTTACGTTTGTTGTAAGTAATATATAACTTTCAGTGAAAACTGTCAAAAGTAGAAATGTTGAATTAATTTAGAGATTTTCAAATAAAAACATTACAAATAAAATATGAAAAGACTTGATTTTCTTGATGAAATGGTACATGTTTTTATAAAATCAAATAAATTCATTAGGTTATTACGAGAGGTTGTGCTTTCATAATTGTATTTAGATTAACTTTCTGTAAGTCTGACGGAGAGAATAGAGATTATCTTTGAACGTGCGCGACAAATTATTTTAATAAAATATAGAATTTTAAAATAAAAAATATATATAGTTTATTTTATAGAAAAGGACAGTGTTTCTTTGATACTTTAAAAAAGACTTAAGAGAAAACTTCATGAATACGTATTTGTGCTTTCAGAAATCAGACGTGTATTGAAGAGATATTCATGTTTGTTGTTAGATGTTCCTATTATTTATTTAATTAACTGTTTCACGATTTCAATTTGTTTGGCATATATGCCGTATTTTACCTTTAATTGTTTATTTTATATACTGTAAAAAAATTGCAGCAAAGTATCCGGTCATTCGGCCGTTTTTATAGAAAACGGTTACATAACCATAATTTAACAGTATTATGACCATAATATGGGCAATATTATGGTCAGAATAGCTTTAAATTACGGTTATGTAACCGTTTTCTACAAAAACGGTCAAATGACCGGATACTTTGCAGCAATTTTTTTACAGTGTATTCTTTATTAAAGTTCTGTGAAAATAATTATAACTTGTTCTTTTTTTCAAATATAGAGCCTTTACGCAATTTATTTATACACAGGTTATTATATTAAATGAATTTGCAATATACGTTTAGGCCAGGTATTTGAAAAATTTTCTTGTAGTTAAAATTCATTATTAGTATTTGCAAATATTTCAAAGAAAATTTTAGTTAAATGATAACTGTATTTTATATAGAGGATGCATTTTTACTTTGTTTACTTCAGTGGTATTTACTCTGTAGAAATAATGTCACTGGTGAAATAAACAACGCTTTCGCCCGTCTCTTACTCGCGTGGGTTGAACTAGCAATATTACTTAACTTAAGTGAAGTAGATTTGTGATTCCAAGTATCTCTCTCTATTTGTTTGAAGTACCTATAAATAACTTCCTCCAGATTTTGTTCTTTTCCTTATGTAAGATAACTATAAATGTAACTATTCTTACAGTGTAACATGTTGTCTGAATAATTTATCCTTAGGGGAATGTGGGGTAAAACCACCTACCTCATTATGAGTTGCTTCTTGAAGCCAGAAAACAAGATTTAACCAAAATTTAGCAAAATGTTTTCCAACAAAATTTAATGTAAGTTCGCGCACATACTCTGCACTTATCCTTGTATCATAATGTCATTTTAAATATATATGATTAGTTCATCACGTTTTTATTAATAAATTATTATTTACAAAAAGTCAAATCATCCGGTCTTACCCCAGAGGCGGGTGAAAGCGCATGGATATGTTAACCTCACAAGAAATGAAACATTTAGACTTCATTTTAAAAAGGAACACTATTTTATTTTACAACTTTAACTAAGGAACTAAATTAACAGTATTTCAATTACAAGTCTAATTATTTAATAATTTAGTACTGTAAGGTATTTAAAGAAAACATATTATTATCTTCATTACAATTTGAGAAATTAGAGAAAAGAATTTCACCTCTTTGTATGCTTTTTGAAATTACCACTCTTGTCCATATAGATTTCACTGTTTTTTATTCAAATATTATTTACAGTCTTGTCAATTACTGCTTTCCAATATACATTTTTAACCAACGTATGATATCGGGTTTTAGCCGAAGAGAACGTATATCGAAAGCAGTTCTTAAAATGGTCTTTTTAAATGCTTACAAAAAATAAAATAAAATAAAAAAAGTTTTTAAAAAATTACAAAATGTTTTAAAAAATTACAAAAGTTTAAAAACAAATTCACAAAAGTTGAATATATATATTTTTTTAATTACAAGTTAGTAAAAACAGTAGCACTTTCTAAAAAAGTTTTTTAAAAATTTCAATTTTAACTGCTATCATAACCACCATTGCCACTATCGCTTCTCAAATATCAAGCAGGGCGGTCGCTCTGCCAAGCCAAGCTTAAAAAAAAAAAAAACGCCACACAAACAACGCCAAGAACTGAACTAGACCGCTACTGCTTATTTACAGGAATCAACTTCGCAATGTTAAATCGACAAAACATGCCAGATTAAAATATCAGATATATAATAAACCAAGCGTCGCCGAAATAAAAAACGAAAACTAGAAGAATCTAATGAAGAATTTCTTCAATTTAAGACCAAACTCATCTTCATAAGTGATTTATAAACAGAGATATAGATTTTTTTTTAAAACGTCGAGTTACTTAAAATGATCACTTTTTTCTTCGTCAAACTTTTTTTTTCAAACAACCTACAGACCTTAATATTCGGCAGAATAAAAAAAGGATTGCATTTTTGGACAAGTAATTACGTAATCTATGTGCTTTTATAAAATTCAGTGTAAAAAAATATTATTTTCTATCCTTAATTAGCAAAAAACTGTTAATTAACTTGGCGATTAAAAAATTATGCCAAAACAGAGATAAAACCCGCCAACGACCATGTACCATCTGTATTAAAATAGCACAAATCAGTTACAGGTTATAATATAACCACATCAAATTTCATCTGCAAGTCAGCCATTTTCTTCTGAAGATATATTTTTTTTTTTAATAAAACTTCACAATTATAAGAACACATATTTAATCAAATAATTAAATATGACTGCAAACTGTGGCAGATGATTGTTTCTAACATGAATAAGTATGAGAAATTGCCGGTTACGAATATAGATCTGGGTAGCTCAGTCGCAGAGCGTCGGCATGGTACGCATAAGGTCCCAGGTTCGAGTCCTACCCCAGGTCAATTTTTCACTCATGTTTGTTTAGTGTATTTAATTGTCTGATAAAATGCGTGTTCTTTTAAATATTGTAAAATAAAGTAATCAGACGTAGTGTTTATGCTTTAAAAATATTTTAAATATATAATTTACGTTTTTAGAAAGATCTTTAAACATAAATTAGTTTTTGAGGGAAGATGTACCTTCTAAAATGTATACATTAAGAGTTATCGCCATTTAAAATTTCTTTCCAAACATAAACAAAAATTTTGAAATGAATTAAATGTGATTCATTTATTTCTAAAAATAAAAAAACACGGTAAAGGACAGGCATTTCGTTCGCAGGAATACCTTTCACGTCATCTACTATATATACGAGGCTAGCGAAAAAGAAAGGCTACCGCGGTGCTTTACGCGTATCTTTTTTTACAGACCGCGGGATTCACGTGAGGCTCGAATCCACCAATGCAGGTGTACGAAAAGAGCATCACGTCACTCTAGCGGTCTGTAAAAAAAAGATAAGTGGAACGCACCGCGGTAGCCTGTCTTTTTCGTTAGCCTCGCTATATATATAAAACACAAACGGAAATTTCGTTCCGTTCCTTTATAACTCGAGATCTGCTGAATGGAATTTGATGGAACTTGCACTGTTCGAGAGATAATTTTTCAGGGAAGGTTTTAGTATGTAACACAACGTTCTACGTATAATAGCTATCGAATTATGATAGAAAGTTCTGTTATTTTGGCCGAAAAGGTTACCATTGCTAATTTTTTGGCGATCATTACTGTTGCAGAAAGAAATGAAAAGGCTATACATCTCGAAAAATAAAAGAAAAACTGTTACTAATTTTATTAAAAAAAAAAAAAAAAGAAAGAAAGAAAGAAAAAAAAAGAGTTTTGATGAGAGAATATTATAAAACGAAAATATTTAATTTAAACATGATTAGAAATGTTCATAATGCTTAAAACATTATTCAAGGGGCAAGATTTCTATTGAAACAAATTTGGCGATTTATCTTTTGTTTTTGGCGATTTTGATTTTACTTTTAACTCCAAACAATTTGATTTTAAGCCAAAAAGTGTCTTTTTTTGTTGCAGAAAAAATTGAAATGGCTATACATCTGGAAAAATAAAAGAAAAAACTGTTACTAATTTTATTTTTTTTAAAAAGAAAGAAAAGAAAAAAAAGAAAAACAGTTTTGATGAGAGATTTTAGGCCAAAAGGTGTTTTTTTTTCAAGTGTACGACTGCATTTTCGCAGTATTTTTTTTTTTTGGTACTTTTTGGTTAGCCGGGCGCCAGTGATATATATATATATATACACACACATATATACACATATATCTACACAAATACATGTATATACATATATATATATATATATATATATATATATGTGTGTGTGTGTGTGTGTGTGTGTGTGTGTGTGTTCATATATCACTGGTGCCCGGCTAACCCAAAAGTACCTTTTTTTATTCAAATGCAAACTATATTAATGGCAATATACTTCTATTTACTTCTACATACATGAAATTACGTTCTGGCTGCTTATAACTCGAGTTCTGCTGAATGCATTTTCGTAGAACTTAAACTAAGATAATTTTTAAGGGAAGGTTTTAATGTATAACATATCGTTCTACGTAGCTTAGTTATATAATTATTCTGGGAAGTTCTATAATCAGATCAATCCGATTATGAAAGATTAGCCTTTTTAAAAGATTTTGCCGAATGTATTTCGATGGAACCTATACTGTTAAATAATTTTCTAGGGAACGTTTTATTATATAACGTTGCTTAGTTCTAGAATTATAGGGGGAAATTCGAAAATCGGGTGACCATCTTTTTTATCAAATATTAGCCTTTTCAATATTTGATTCCGATTATGAAAGATTAGCCTTCTAAAAAAGTTCTACTGAACGGATTTTGATGATAATTGTATTGTTAGTTAGATGCTATTTCAGAAATGGTGTTAATGTACTATATATTGTCCTACGTTGCTTAGTCCAACAGTTATGTGTGAAGGTTATATAGTCAAGTGAACCCGATTCCGAAATATTAGCCTTTTTGATAGTTTTTACTGGGCGTATTTTTTGCGACTTGCATTGTTAAGTAGATAATTTGAAAGGATTGTTTTGGTATATTTTATATCGTTTTGTTGTTTTAGAATTATGTGGAAAAGTTCAATAATCAGATTATCAAAGATTAGCCTTTATAAAAACTTCTTCTGAATGGATTTTGTTAGTTAATTTGTTTGCATTGTTATTTCGATAATTTTTAGTGATGGTTTTAGTATATTGCATATAGTTTTATCATTGTTTAGCAAACCCTAACTGTAAATGACCAAATAAAAGAGTTTGTCCTTAACAGCTAAAATTTTGACTGCACATTAGAAAATATAATAGCGCAATCGCGTCATTTTTCAGTAATGTGGAAGGATATTCCACGTAAATATACAGATTGCTTTCAAATACAAGGTCAAATTAAACGATATATTTCGTTTGATTCAGGGTTCATTTGTAGAAGCCGACCAGCGCAGTGAGCGCAGCGGGCGCAGCGGGCGCAGCGGGCGTAGCTTGCTAGTTTTCCTATAAATTATTGAAATCCAGTTGTTAAATTATTTTTGTTTTAGAAGTGAAGTTTCCATTTAAATTTATTGTAACAGTACAATGTTTAATTGAATAAAATAAGGTAAATCTAAGAAATTGCTAAGAAATTCCAAACATGCACAGGGCAACGCAAAAAAAAAATAAAATAATAATAAACAAAAAATAAAAAATAGATAAATAAATAAATAAATAAATAAAAATCAGCTTTCAGAAATTCTAAAAATTGTTCCGCTATTCATATTATGTATCTTCGGGGTCCATCCTCCCACTTTCAGCCCTCCCACCCAAAGGGGGCACTTTTCTAAATTTTGCCGACACCTCTCATGTGATATATCGTTGGAAAAGTCTGTGAACGCTTAATCATAATATGCAGGGGGGGGGGGGGGGTATTTTCTAAATTTTGCACATACCCCTCATGTGATACATCGTTGGAAAGGTCTGTGACCGCTTAATCCTATTATGCGTCTCCGGTGTTCATCCCCTCTTTTGCCCCCCAAGCGCGATTAGCTTTCACCACCAGGGGATGCTTTCCTATATCTGTTCCTACGAGTCGGATCACGACGGGGTATGGCTCATTCGACTCGACATCAATAGAGCTTTCCGATTTTAGTTCGTTTTTTCACCACCAGGGGGCACTTTTCTATCTCTGGTTCTATGGGCTAGATCACGACGGGGTACAGTTCATTCGACTCGACATCTATAGCCTTAACGATTTCAGTGCCCGAGGGTCATACAGAACAGATTGCGCTACCTGGTGGTGGAAGATGGAACTTGAGCCTGCGCAGCACGACTGCTATACGGTGCCGAAGGCAGCGGGGACCCGTGTCGGAAGTTAGTTTGGTTAGAGGTTTATACTATTCGATGTGCAAATTAAGGGATTATCCGGTGCCGAAGACAGCGGAGAACCAGGTCGGAGGTTCGTACGGTTCGAGGTTTATCTTATTCGAGGTTTTACAAGATTCGAGGCCCCGATATAAATTAGGGGTCCGCTAGCGGGCGAAGCCAGCTAGTGCTAATAATAAAAGAGCGTGATATCACGTTTGATTTCAAATGCAGCGCTGACACGCTATGTACGTATTGCATTTTTATTCATTTCATCGATAAGTCAGTGATATTTTTTAACGGGGGATAACAAGTATTATAACAAGCCACATTTAGTATGTTGTTATTAGTTTAATTTAAAAATCTACTGGTATTTCTAGTTAACCTTTTAAACAATGACTGAAAGTAAAATGTAATTTTAAATTATTTCTCATGTTTAGATTATTTAAATTATGTTTATTCTGTTTTAAAAAAAAAGAAATGATATCTACAAAAACAACTTTTCAAAAGTAAAAAAAAAGCCAAGCGTAAAAAAAAAAAAAAAGTTGTGGCTAAAAAATGGTGTGATATCAAATTTCCAAGCTATTATATTACTTTTTTAACTTTTTTCCATTAAATAAGTTATCATATATATAAGTCGAGTGCCTACGTATATGTTAATAGAAATCGTTTTCTCCTGTACTAAATACATCCTAACGAGTTTCTGAAAATTCAATTTTTTTCAAATTATGCATGATGGGCTTGGCGGCCATCTTTTCATATTTCTAAGCACCCAAATTTCTAAAGTAAAAGCGTAATATGTTTGCAATGTAATATGTTTATAACAATTTCGAACTTCAGATTTTAACTACGGACAGATAAATTAGATAAGACTGATATTTTGAGAAATTGATTTTTACTAGTTTGAAATTATTAATTACTGTAAAAAATAAATCATAAGATGAATCTTTAAGATAAGTCATCATTATCTTAAGACACAATTTTCAGATCATACAAATCTATAAATGAAACGCTTAAAATATTTGCTTAAATAACAATTTTGAACTTCGGATTTTAACTACGGATTTGGATGCTTAGAATTTTGTGAATAATATGCAAAGATGGCCGCCAAGCCCATCATGCATAATTTGAAAAAAATTGAATTTTCAGAAACTCGTTAGGATGTATTTAGTACAGGAGAAAACGATTTCTATTAACATATACGTAGGCACTCGACTTATATATATGATAACTTATTTAATGGAAAAAAGTTAAAAAAGTAATATAATAGCTTGGAAATTTGATATCACACCATTTTTTAGCCACAACTTTTTTTTTTTTTTTTTACGCTTGGCTTTTTTTTTACTTTTGAAAAGTTGTTTTTGTAGATAATAATCTACAGGTTATTGTAAATTTTTTTTTAACTACAACTGTAAGTAGCAGTATCATTAATATAACATAAAATATAAGAATCCACACACATTTCCATTGTATAAAATAAATCCTTATTAAATACTCAACACATAATAACATAAATACTTTCTATAACTTCATATGCCTTCATAAATATGAACACATATGAAATTATAGAACGTTTTTGAAGTAATTGAAAGAATTTTGAAAATTAGAAAAAAAATAAAATAACGCATGCGTGTGTTAAGAATGTCTTCACACGCGCAAGTCCTGATAAATTTCTGTAATCCAGTCCAACTGGTATGTTTTAGTCAGCGTATGGTTTGGCGAATGATTACTTTATTGTTGTAACACACTTTAACTAGTTCTTCAATACTACTCTCTGTTCCTACTATGTTGATGATTCCATTTATTTTGCAGGTGGGAAAAAGAAGAATGCGTCAGCTTATATTTAAAATTGTGTCCTAAACTAACTCGGCTAGAGTGTGTGGTGGCTCAGTAGTATTACGTTTGTTTCCATTTCTTTAGATCCGGATTCGGATCCAAGCGGTGGATAGTTTGAAAACTCAGAAAGTTTTTATTTTTTATTACTTTTAAATAAGTTATTAAAAAAATTAAATAATAAATTATATAATGTTAATTTTTTTAACATGCATTATATTTATCGCGGTTTTAACGAATTTCATATTTTTAGAGATTCTAAACGAGTTAGTTGAATCCAATGAGGTTTTCACATTTGTTTGTTTTCATTGGCGCAAAACTCTCATAAACACGTTTGAGTGATAGTAGCTATAAAAAAAATCATATTTTTAGAGATGACTATACAAAGAGTTACCTGAATCTATTAATATATATTTTTTTAGTTTAATGGCCGTGAACCTCTTCTACACACATTATAGGAATAGCAGATTTAACGAATTTCATACTTTCCGACATCATATGGACGGAGTGAAAATGTTAATGCATTCAGAAAATTCAATAATTAACGAATCGATGTTTAAAAATGAACCTAGTTAATTTTAAAATTAACTCTCCATCTTACCGATTGATTATCTTCTATTCTATTTCCCTTCCTTTCGATTTTTTTTTCATTTCCTTATAAATTCCATATTTAATTAATTAAGAAAATCATAGTATTATCATTTATTTTAAGCTTTGTATAACACAGGACAGTCGGTTTGGGAATTACCCGCTTACGTATGAAACACGCTCAACGACTTTCTAAGTCCTACCGCATACGTCTGGCGTTCTCCAACTCTTCTCCCTGTCCCCACCTGCAATAATCCATTTCGTCCAGATACAATGTGGAATTGAAAAGCTTGTTTTACCACCTGTGCGAAATGCAAGTTTTTGTTCTTGGAACGTGCTCCTGAAAAGATATAGTGGTAAAACTTGGAACTAAAATAAACACTTGAGTATTGCATTGTCATCGAAAATTAACTTCTGTGCAGCATTTAAAGAAAATAAGTTTCGACAGAAGTGGGTCAAAAATTGAATGAAAGATTTGACCTCGACAGACAGTCAACAAATGAAATCAAATTAAAAGCAGTTAATAACAACGCACCCTAAGATATACCAAATATTATATACCAAGTATATCTTTCTCCTTCGTACATAAGCGTAAGGAAATGTAAGACTTATTAAAACTTCCATTATATTTTAATGAATAATTTATTATCATTTTTATATCCCTTTCTAACACTATATTCAGAAATGTTTTTCCTTGGAGGAGAAAATAGGAAGCGGCAACTGCATTTTTTCCTAGTATGTTTGCTAAATGAATTATGAACTCTGTCACTATGCAACAAATATATTTGTTAAGATCTTAGTTGCTGCACAGAAAAAAGGTCCATTTTGTTCCTAGAAAAAATATTAAGAGTAGTCTTTTAGAAAGATTACATTAATTTTACTGAATGATTCATTAGTATTTCTTTTTTAAATGTATCACTGCAAACAAATAACACTTTTTCGCTTAAAATGCTCAACATATTAATTACTTCAGTTAATTAGTTCGAGGGTAAAATTCATATTTTTCATCTAATTTATCTTGTTTTACTTGTCCTCAAAAAATGTGAAAATAATCGCCTCATAAAAAGAATTATATATACAGGAAAATGATTTTTTTATTAAACTAAACTTTTTCCTGTTTAATTTTTTACCCATTAATAGTAAAAGTTTTATTATGTAAATGCGTATTTGAATGCATTTTATGGAAATTCGCAAGAGAATACTTCTCATAAGACTTTATAATACATATCTTTAGACATTTTCACAATTTTAGTTATGCAATGAAACTTGTAAACTCATTGATAATGACGATTCAAAATTCATATTTTAAATCGTCATCATAAAGTGACAATTTTGTGAAAGTGTGGAATTTGAGATGCCATAAAATCAAGTGTGACAAGTGTTCAAGTCATGATAAGTGTTCAACCCAATAACATCAGACACGGGTGGCCCGCGGAGAGTAATTTAGTGGCTCGCCATGTCATTTCAAATAATATAAAATAGGTTTGAAAAATAGAAAGCAATCCTATATTAAAATATGTGACGTTTCCCTGTTAAAAAAAAGCTATCTACGATAGGATGAATACTTTTCACTCAAAACATTTTTGGTGTACTAGAAATGTTATGTAGAAGTTACATTCAAATCCGGTCAGTGGTTATTGAAAAAATTAATCAAATGTATACACACACATATACATATATATTTACAAGCATAATGACCAAATACAGGCGATCCTTTGTTGAATTCTTTTAAAACTGGCATTTAACAATAAAATATTCGTCTAAAAATATCCCACGGCTTAAGAAGAAGAAAATAATGGATCTCATTTTCTTGTGGAAAGGTAAATCGTCCACTTTAACGGCTAAGTAGCGTTTCAGTTCGGCTCTCTATGCTTACTAAGTAGATCATTCAATTTATTTTGCAGATGGGGAAATGGAGAATACAATAACTTATATTAAAATCTTACTCTAAGCTATTTCGGTATAAGTGAGTGTTGGCTCAGTGATATGTCTATTGTTTCTAGCTCTTTAAACCCGGGTTCAGATACCGGCATAAGAAAGTTTGGAAAAGTCAAAATTTAGTTTTTTTAAAAATATATTTAATTTTTATAAATAATTTAAACAATATTAAAAAACTATATATTATAAATTGTCTTAGCATGCGTTATATTGACCGCAGTTTTAATGAATTTCATTATTTTGAGATTCGAATACTTCCAGTTAGCTGAATCCACTGATGTTTATTTCTCTTTTCATAGGCGCGAAGCGCTCATACATGCGTTATAGTGGTAGCGGCTGCAAATAATTTTATATATTTAGAGATTCCAGTGCAACGAATTCGTTAAATCCACTGAAGTTTTACTTTTGTTTGGTTTTTTATGTGAGCGAAGCTGTCACACGCGCGTTATAAATATAGTGCATGTAAAAAAAATCATAAGTTTTATATTGACGGAGAGAAAACATTAAAACTTTCAGAATAACTGCATAATTAACCGATCGATTTTTAAAAATAAATCTATTCCATTTAAAAATTAACTTATTTTTTCTATTTTAACGATCCTCTTCATTGTTTTTTTACATATTTTTCATTTCCGTATTAATTCTATATTAAAAAAGTTAAAATACCTAATATTGATAACTTATTTAAAGCTTTGTAGAACACATGGCAAATCGGTTTGGGAATTTTCCGTTCATGAAACACGCTCAACGATTTTCTAAGTCCTAAAACATACGTTTGGCGCCCTCTTTCCCTTTGCCCTTTCCCCACCTCCTATGTAAATGGAATGATACTTTGTTGGGATATAGAGTGAAATTGTAGAGAAGTTAAAACGGTTATGCATGAATAGAAAAATACAAACATATACTAGTAAAAGGAACAGTTGGACAGTTTAGGAATTTCATGGGCTACCTAGATGGCGCCAACTTTGTGCCCTGTCTGCGATTAGCCGCATTTCTTAAAATTAGGAACCATAATAGAGAAGAAGTATAACAGTAGTCTAACGTTCTTCAGAGTTTATATTAATTATAAGTATAAGTAAAGCTAGAAAAGCGTTTACGATAGGAACAAAAAAAAGAAAAATCATGTATCAAGCATAGATTATGACATATTTTCCAATACTTCCAGAATACATAACAAAACTTCGTCATTTCATTAGGTAAAGAAGATACTTAAGTAAACATTTTAGAAAACACATAGCACATTTGAAAATCAGATTTCACCAACTACCGCCCATATCCGAAAGGTATTCCAATTCTTTTGTGCAGCCCAGTATATGATCTATAAATATGTATATATTCTACATTGCATGCTAAAATTTAGTTTTGTAAGAAAACGCATAATTCATTTGAAAATTCACCTTCAGCAATTTCTAACATAAACGTTACCATGCTTGTATAATTTTGTACAGCCCTGTTTATTACCTACAGATTTTTATACACGCTACATATTAAGCTAAAATTTAATTCAGCAAAAAACACCCTTAAAACTAATGAAATCTAACTTCCATGTATTATTATTCACAGGCGACCATGTATCAAGTTCTTTGCATAACCTTGTAAATGATTTTATTTATAGTATAGAAACATTTCTTAGTGTACTAAATCTTTAAAAAATAAATGATCAACGTAAAATAGCACAAATAAAAATATATAAAATGGCAAACAGCTGTTTCGGAGCCCCTAAAGCTCCATCATCAGTGCCAAATTTAAAAGATTAAAAACTGATTCAAAAGTTTAAGCCATGTAAGTATGCTTGCAACTCCGCACGCGTCCAAGGAAAAATGGCAGTGAGTTTTTTAAAAACAACAGCGGAGCCAGGAAACATATGTGACGTAGGAGACCAATAAAAGCGCTCGGTCAGACCGGACGAGCTTAAGTACGGAGGAGATAAAAAGGGGGGGGGGGTGGAGGGGGAATTGAAGAGAATGAATTAAATGGAAGGTAGCCAGACATTTGAAAAATTTGGTGTACTGGACATATCATTAACTAAGTTGCCTGAATTCTTCCATATATGATAAGCTTCCTGTCATGTTGTGACATATTGTCTTTCCTTTCCACCCCATCGTAATATTCTCATATTTTATTTATCTTTCAAGTTCATCCAATTTAATTATTTATTTAACTATTCATTAATTTTGATCCTTTTAACCTGTGTTTACATTTCATTTTATCGATCGTCCTGTCTGCGTTACGTTAATTTAAAATCTGCCGTTCTCGTTTCTCTTTTGGCCCAGAGCCAAAGTGCGCAGACATGCATCCTCTTTCTTCATTTGTGACCGTAAGCCAACGTACTTCATTGAAGCGGTTCGTAGTTCCTTCACCTAGGCAGCCGGTTCTCACCGCGCATGCGCGTAAGGTCTCGCTTCCGTCTTCTCCTTGGCGCAACGTTTAGGCGTGCGCATCTTCCACTTGGCGCGGTCTTGGCGGTTTTTAACTCCCGCAATTTTCGGCAACCGCGTTTTAGCTCCTGCAGTCAGGCAGTACAGAAAGCAGCCTGAGAGATGTAGGGTGTCTCTCAATAAGGGCAGTGCTCGGGTTCTCCCGGTGCCGTGCGAGAATGCTTCGAGTGAATGCAGCGTGTAGCACAGAAGTTGGACAGAGCAAGATTTGAGGTTTCTCTAGCCTTGTACATAGAGACAAGCAACTACACAAAGTAGTTAAAGTGACCCAGATGCCAATCCAGGGATCCCAGTAATTCCAACTAAAGATGCAAATAAAAAATTAATTAATTCCATGCAACTGTGTGTCTTCTCTGATCTACTTACTGAAGGTATGTCGTTACTAATATTTTTTTATCCTCTCTGTTCAAGACACACGAACATGAAAATCTCCCACAATTTTTAATAGTAATATACGATCACTTAAGAGCACGCTTGTGCCGCAGTTATTAAGTTCAGCAAGAAATAACTTTACGATAAATATGGTGCTCGTGCCATGTGCACAGTTAGTGCTACGTGTCTTGAACTAAATAAATAATTGATGTATTTCATCAAGATCATTTTAATTTTAACAGAAAGTTCTGTTCAAGTGACTGGAAAATATTGTTGCGGAACCACGTGCTGCAAGCGCACTTCCGTCAGTTTTCCATGTCAAAAAGATATAATATATAAATTAATGAAAATATGATGTTTTGATAACAAATTCATTTAAAGTAATGGAAGAAATTCTAGATGAATAAGATTTAATTTGTGAAAACGTGCCACTACAATAGTTTTTTTAAAGTGATACTAAAATTTTTGTATACGCCAGTATTTCAAATTTAATGTGAAAAATTTTATTATATATATGAAAATACCAACTTCAAATGCATCTTCTGCAAAATTTCACAATATTTCTATGATTAATGTTATAGATGAAGATGGATTGAAGTTTGGTGTATTTTCAATACAAGGTATTCCTGTTGAGGAAAATTTATTTAACTATTCATTAATTACCTTTTTAAATCACAACTATTTTCCATTAATTACACATTTGTAATTTAATAATTTTTTAATGGTATACCTTTCTTTTGAATGAAATATTGTCTTATAAGCATGCTAGCAAAAATTCAAATAAAGCAAAATGAATACAATAGAATAATAAGTGTCATATAGACATATTTATGATTAATAGTAATGAATTTTTGCAAAAGGTTAACCTTATGATATCTTATTTTTGTACGTACATAATTGTGAGCTCACACTTTATTCATTAATAATCACTTTGATTTTTATGTTGTATATGTATGTTTAAATTTTTGTTTGGAATTATGCATTTCTATTTTGTTACAGGATTATACTTGTAAGTATATGGGTTTTTTAGTAATCAGTACTAATGTATGATATGCTTTTTCTAGTATTCCCTTTTTTTTTGTGGTACCACACACCCCTTTTAAATTTTCCCTTTATTTTAATTCACTTTTTCCTTCAATATAAAATATTTAAAATGATGTAATTTTATCCTGTATATCTGCATGTTGTACTAATAATTTTACTTAGCTACCCACCTGTCGGGTATCGTTTGTACCCCCTGTAATCCTGATGGCATCTGGTGATCTCTGATATCTTCACGCTGCACGTTCTCATCTACAGTACTATTACGTTTCAATGTTTAACAGTAATTTGTTTTCATCTCAGTTTTGGTAATTTTTTTTTCAATTTTCCTAGTCTTGTTTTTCTTGAATTTTTTCATGTATTCCAATTTACTTTGAGAGTAATTTCTGTGCTTCCATTTTTTTTTCTATCGCATTATTCTTATATTTAATTGTTACAATAGTCCAATGGTGACTTTATGTCACAATGTCGTCTTTTAAGATGTGACATTCTATTTTGGAAAGCATAGTTTTGTTTGTACTTTTACATTCTTTTATAGCAGGTTCAAGAATGTCAAAATTATATTAATTTTTCTCAAATTCTATATTGCATTTGACCTTTGTGTCATATTTTTGAGTATCGTATCAATGATACATTTTTTTTATAAAAGAAATTTTCTTTTATTTGCCCCATTTTTCTCCATTTTTTTTTCAATAGTGTCAGTTTCCTTTTGCGAGTTTGCTGTTTCAGGTGACTGCATCCTGAATTAGTATCAGGATACAGAATGGTGAAAATCATTTTTAGGAAACATTCTTTTTTTCCCTCAGTATATATTTTGTTTTAAATTAATTTTTCCATTGATATTTTAAACTTGTTTGTTTTGGTTCTGAATGTTGTGTTGTGTCACAGCACCATCTATTCCACCCTTTTCCTCCTGGTTGTTATGGATTTTGGGTCTTTTTCTTTCCCCGCGTTACCCGCCATCCCGTTCTGCGATGACCTGGCGGACACACACACTCGGTACCATATGGTATTTGTAGGTTCGTTGGCAGTCACGTCTTCTTCTGTAGTATTAGCTCAGTTGGAGGGGATTGTTCACTGTACAAAATTGTGCGGGACAGTCAGCAATCGCATAGGAGATGAGGTTTGGAATCGTATGATAGAATCAATCTATGTTTCAATATCACAGTTAATGAGTTGTAATTCCATGCATTATCCCATTCTTTCGAATTTCTTTTGTATTCGTGGGGGAGTATATGTCATGTTGTGACATATTGTCTTTCCTTTCCACCCCATCGTAATATTCTCATATTTTATTTATCTTTCAAGTTCATCCAATTTAATTATTTATTTAACTATTCATTAATTTTGATCCTTTTTAATCTGTGTTTACATTTCATTTTATCGATCGTCCTGTCTGCGTTACGTTAATTTAAAATCTGCCGTTCTCGTTTCTCTTTTGGCCCAGAGCCAAAGTGCGCAGACATGCATCCTCTTTCTTCATTTGTGACCGTAAGCCAATGTACTTCATTGAAGCGGTTCGTAGTTCCTTCACCTAGGCAGCCGGTTCTCACCGCGCATGCGCGTAAGGTCTCGCTTCCGTCTTCTCCTTGGCGCAACGTTTAGGCGTGCGCATCTTCCACTTGGCGCGGTCTTGGCGGTTTTTAACTCCCGCAATTTTCGGCAACCGCGTTTTAGCTCCTGCAGTCAGGCAGTACAGAAAGCAGCCTGAGAGATGTAGGGTGTCTCTCAATAAGGGCAGTGCCCGGGTTCTCCCGGTGCCGTGCGAGAATGCTTCGAGTGAATGCAGCGTGTAGCACAGAAGTTGGACAGAGCAAGATTTGAGGTTTCTCTAGACTTGTACATAGAGACAAGCAACTACACAAAGTAGTTAAAGTGACCCAGATGCCAATCCAGGGATCCCAGTAATTCCAACTAAAGATGCAAATAAAAAATTAATTAATTCCATGCAACTGTGTGTCTTCTCTGATCTACTTACTGAAGGTATGTCGTTACTAATATTTTTTTATCCTCTCTGTTCAAGACACACGAACCTGAAAATCTCCCACAATTTTTAATAGTAATATACGATCACTTAAGAGCACGCTTGTGCCGCAGTTATTAAGTTCAGCAAGAAATAACTTTACGATACTTCCCGAAAATCAAGGTCGTAAATCGATGAGCATTTCTGAATTATTGAACCTCGTGAAAAATTAAAACTGTGATTGCTAGACCAACAATGGTTGGCAATCGGGGAGCGTTTAGTGTCACAATTTTTAACATAGTTTTTATGTTCCCCCAAGGTATGTTCCCCCAAATATAGTTAAGCTTGGAAATGCATATATCAAATTAAAAAATCCTTGACGGCTCGGCCTACACGCACAGGTAGATTTCGAAGAGGTATACCGTGGGGCGCCTGTTTGTGGGGAATTGCGGAAGAAATGACCTTTTTGGCATGATACGGCAGATGGGAACCACCCACTTCGAAACTTAACTTGATTGCAGGCGGAGCCGGCAGGGATTTTTTTGTTTTTAATTTTGTTTTTCTAGAAGGGTTGATCCTACAAAAAACTTGTCAATATAAAAGTTTTAGATATATTAAGAGGATTAATAACAAATTTAAGCGGATTTGATATCTTGTAAATTGACGAAGTTATGATTTTTTTTCTTCTAAAACCCCTTTTTTTCCCTCCCTTGGGGCCATTTTTAACGATATCAAAAATCTGTCATACATAAATTTTCGGCTCTTTTCCTAGAAGTAATAAGAACTTTAAACGGATTCGATACGTATCATAATAAAGACATTATGGGGTTTTTTCTGTTTTCAAAAAAAGCCCCCCCATTTCCCCCCCTTGGTTCGATTTTGCCCATTAACGAACTTGACCAAAATTTTATGCCCCTTGATTTTATGTATGAGTTTGGAAGAGATTTATGCAGAATTTTTCCAGTTATCGTGTCCATAAAAAAGTGACATATATATATATATATATATATATATAAAGTTTTGAACTGGGGTGGTTTTGGGTTCTGGGAGTCATGATCGGCGCAGATCTGCAAAAATTTTTCAAATATTCCAACTTAGGTGAGAATGTAATAAGTAGTATTTCTTACGAAATCTACCTAAAAACACCTTTAAGGAATTCCCGCTCATCCTCAGCAATGTACATCATTGTTTATGTAGCTCTGTATACGATCTATAGAATCTATACACACGTAATATGCAAAAACTTAGTTAAACTTAAATACGCATAGCAGAACTGAAAACTCACTGTTAGCAATCACCCCTAATAAACAATACTTCGGACACAGCACCGTATCTTAAATCTTTTATGTATCCCTGTAAATGAACGATAAATGCTATGTACATCATATTTTGCAGAAAGCATCTTGCAGTAAACTTCAGTAATGTATATCAATTGTATGATGTTTGAAATAGTATAACATAATTAAAATACGCTTTAAACAGTAAAAACTCCCTGTAGATTATATAACCGAATCATTTTGTATGACAATGTAAATGAATGATAAATGCTTTTCACTCCGTATTGTACAAAGAGTGTTTTTTAGTACACCTCAGAAATTCATAACAATTTCTTTGTGTTTGTAATAGTGATACATTAAAATACACCGCAAACTTTTTTTCCGGACAGACCATAATATAATTGAATTCTTTTGTAAATTAACTACAAGCACTACACATAACGTATTTTATGGTAACCATCTTGTAGAAAGATGGTCTCTCCAAAGTCTCTCCAAGAACTGGAAAGAGCTCTTCTGGAAGAGTGGGGCAGAATACCCCAACTCGTCATTAATAGCCTCATTGAGTCCATGCCTCAAAGGTGTTCAACGTTGCTGGCCGCCCGTGGAAACCATACCCCCTACTGAAAATGATTTTCTTTGAAGAAAACACCTTTTCTTATTCTTTTTTTCTCATATGCACAAATTGTGTTTTTTTCCTTTCGTACACAAATGCGCAATAAAAAGCATTTTTTTCTGCCAAACATGTGTAATTTATTCTCATATAACCTACTATGTCTGTCGACCATGTATCAGTCAGCTAAAAAGTTTCCCAGATACAAAATCCACCTAAAACTGCAATATCCTTTAATTGTTTTGAGCAGTGTATATCATCTATAGATTATATAGAAGGCTGCGCAAAAGGTTTCGGATATTTTTCCTACCATAGATGATAATTGCTAAATTGGGTTTTTGGGTGCGTTCGTAATTATATAAATATGTAGCACCTATAGTCGTCGTCTGGTCCGCTCGTCTATTCGCCTGCCCTCATATAACAGCGCAAAAACTACTCAAACGAATAGTTTGAAAATCGTTGCAGAATTTTGTCGAGACATTTCGAATTTGATGAAAATCGAATTAAAACTTAAAAATATATTAAATAGATATTAAGTTAATTTGAATTTTTTTAAAAATCGGTACTGCCGTTTTATAGCAGCTTTCGAGGATTAATTGTCAAGCGACCGAGATGTATCGCACAATGACGTTATAGTCATATATGACGTATATGACATTTTTTATAACCTCTATGACCAAGTTATAATCACATTCTTCATTCTATTAAATCCAATCATACGTAATTAATTCAATGATATCCCATGATAGGTGATGATTCTAGGTTGCCATGGTGATTACGTCATATTTAAGACGGAGTCATATTATTTCTGTATTTCTGAATTTAAAAACCGAATTTGTATACTAAAATTGTTTAATTTTAGCAATACTATAACCTACCGACAGTTTTTTTTAGAAATATGTTTCCGTAGAAATAGATATTAAAAGGAAAAATAGTCTAAATATGGATTTCAAGTTCTGAAAATTTCAAAGTTAGGCTTAAGTTTCCCATTGAAATTTTCAGTAAATGTCAACAAAAGTTAAAATTTTGCCAACGTAAAATGTACTTATTTTATTACGGAAATTATTTATATCATAATAACAGACGATATAATTTGTTTCACTGAAACTAGTTATAGTACGAACGCACCTCATTTGTCACGTTTGGCGTACAATTTGCAACTTGTTAAATGTGTTATGCGTTTTCCAAATTGTTTACTTAGATATCATCTTTTACCTTATTAATTAAAGAAGTTTTGTTACATCAATCTAAATGTGTTGGAAAGTGTTTTCGAATATCTGTTTGACGCATAATTTTTCTTTCTTGTTCAAAAGTAATTTTCCCCCAAAATTAATAAAAAGCTCTATCAAAAAAGATTAAAAATTTAACTTCCATTGTTCTCTACAAAATTAAATCAAAAAGAAAAAAAAACATAAAAAAAGTATCAAAGTCATTTGTTTTAGTTTTATGTGCTTTTTTGCGTTTATTTGTCTTTTTATAAATTTATTTTCATCGGGCATTCTTTTTCTTAAAATGCGAGCTCCTTTCTTTTGTTTCAAATAATTACTCTTAAATTCTGTACTTAGATCCATTTATTACAATTTATGCGGAAAAACAGTTCGATTATTTAAAAAATGTCACTTAACTTTTTGAAAAAACAAAATAAATTAAGTTAGTTTTAAATGATTTGAATTAGCATTTGATGAATTTTTCACAACTCTGAAAATTAACTGAATATTCAACCATTATTTTTTGTCATGTCAAAAAAAGCTAATTACTTTCTAAGTCGTCAAAAAATATTTAAATATAGAATCGAATATTTAACAAATTAAAAATTCTGAGTAAGATAAAAGAATTAAAAGTTCTAATTTCATTTACTTTTTTCAGAATTAATAAAAGTAATATGTTAAATATTTAGGTCAAGCATTAACTTAATGAAAGTGCATCCGCCTTTACAATGTAGGATTTCAAAATGACGATGAGTTATGTTGTCCTCCCATTTCCTCTTAAAGCAAATTACATTTTTCAGTCTAATAATATAAAACATTCATCATCTCATCTGTCGGATAACTTCGGCGAAATTTATGTAGTTTAACAAAATCAAAGTTTGCTTTGTAATACGGGTTAAAATAAAAATATTTGTAAAATATTGATTGAAGAACTTTTTCCAGAATAGTTACTGACATCAATAGCATCAAAATATTAGTCCCACATGCACACACACACACAATCAAAATTGTATATATTATATATAGTCCTCAAATACAGTGAACTTCCGTTAAGACGGCTCCGTTTAAGATGGATTTCGCGTTATTACGTACAAAAACAAAATCCCCGGTTAAGATCTATAGGAAGTCCATGTAACAGACATCGTTTAATACATACAGTTTAAGAGTTCATTCGTTAAGATGAACAAATATTCGTCAGGACAACGAAATCCCAAAATTTTTTTAATCCTATTTTTAAGATGAAAGGAGTAGAAACCTCGCCTGTGACGTCACGAATCGACATGGTCTAGTTTTTAAAACCGTGAGCAGTGAAGCTGGAAATGTAACAGAAGAAATAAAAGAGTGGAAAGCGAATTTGCCATGCCTTCTCAAAGGCTACGATGCTAAAAATGTATTCAACATTGATGAAACTGAACTTTATTATAAAGCTCAGCCTTCTCAAAGTTTACACTTCAGACGAGAAAATTGCACAGGTGGAAAACATTCAAGATTACGCGTTACTGTCCTAGTAGGGGCTAACATGGATGGGTCTGAAAAACTGCCTCTACTTGTTATCGGAATTCTAATAACCCCCGATGTTTTAAGGGTGTTAAAAGTTATCCTACAAAATATGAAGCCAATTCTAAGTCATGAATGACCATGTAATTCTTTGAAAAGTATATCAGGGAGTTAGACAGGCGTTTCTCTAAAGAAAAAAGACAAGTTCTGATATTTATAGATAACTGCCCGGCTCATCCTACAGAAATACCTAAACTGAAATCCATAAAAGTTACTTTCCCTGCCAATTGTACCAGCGTGTTGCAAGAGCGTCATAAAATCATTAAAAGTGCACTATCGTCGAATGCTCCTGGTACATTTGATGAGCTCCATTGAAACATCGACAGATTCTGATGTCAATGTGCTAAAATGCATGGAGGGCGTTCAACGAGCCTGGACTCTTGTTTCATCGACTACAATTTCAAATTGCTTCAGACATGCATGCTTTGTGAACGGAGCTGAAACTTCAGAATCGTCAGATGGGATTACTCATGATATCGACGAGCTTCAGACATTGCTTAATGATGCATCATCTGCGGGATGTGATATTCCGACAGAAATAGACGCTGACTGTTTTGTTAATTTTGATAACGATGTCAGAATTGTTGAAAAATTGACCGATCAGAAAATAATCGATGAAGTAAAAGAAAATCCAGGAACATCTAGCGATAGTGAAAAGGAAGAAGAAATCTCGCCTCCAAAAGTGCGAGATATTCGGGTGCAAGATATCCATGATATGCTGATGACAATTAGGAAATTTTATCAATCAACTGAAAATGTTTCTGAGAGCACATTTGAACATTTGGCTAAACTTGAAAATTATATCGAAAGATCACTTACCAAGACAAAACAAATGAAGATTACTTCTTATTTTGGATAGCATTTTAAGTACTCTCTACCGTTTTCTTTCATGTACTAACATTTTGCACCTTCAAGTAATAATGTAAGTATGCTTCAATGTGAACTCGAGTTTCAAATATATAGTTTTTTTTTCATTTTGAAGTTGTTCTCGTACATTCTTAAAGAAAATTTTTTTTTTTAGTATTTTTAGTATAGTAGCATAAAATGGTCTCAGAAATCAAATTTTTAGTCATATTACAATATTTATGTACATAAGTATTTTTTACTGTAATGTAAAATGTCAAATTTGCGAACTCCTGTTATAATGGACTTTCGTTAATACGGACAAAAAATGCTTGCCCTTGACTATCCGTCTTAACGAGAGTTCACTGTAATTAATGAATTGAGTTATTTAGAAGTTATTTCATATAATTGTGGTATTTGAAAAGAATAAAACGGGTATTTGCTACAAAATGAGGCACCCTGAAGCGTTCACTTGCGGTAAATTTTGGAATTAGAAATTACGTCTTGAAAATTATAGACAAGGACTGCAAGATAAATGACAAAGTTGTAAAGTATCATCGATTTAGTAACAAAATACATATATTGCACACGAATGCGATGAATAGTTGCCTATTCAAACCAAAATATCCGACACTGATGCAAGATGTTTTGTTTCTGGAAAACGTGTTTTTTTTCCCTAAAGCGAAATGAGAATTTTAAAAGTATGAAAATGGAATTTTAACAAATTAAAATGCGGCCGTACGAAAAAGTGAAGCAAAAACTGTGGTGTAGTACTGACAATGAAAAAACGCAAACGTTTGTTATACTTTTATTTAAATTAAAAGTTATTTGCATTGTTTAAGTGTTTAATCTGCAAATGCGTGTGTTTGTAAATGTAAAATTAATTTACCATGTACCATTTTAATTTTTCTCAAACAAAATATCTCTCATCGGTTTCGCATTTTTTCAATGCACTGGTGGTGGTTATTATATCCGCATCTCCGCATATCAGCATGTTTCTTATTACTAAATCGACGATTTCATACAAATCTGTAAATGAACTTTGGTCTGTCGCCTGTAGTTTTCAAGTTAATCTCTAACTCCAGAATTTTTCTCTAAGGGGCACTGCCAAATATCTCTTGTACAGTACATAGTATTCATTGTAGCCATAGTATTTATGCAGCAAATACTCGTAGTATTCATTTCAAAGATGATAAACGTTTGATTTAATAAAGTTTTTGAGATTCCTTAACTCAATTAGCGACAAATAGGAATCCTATATTAATAAAAAATTATCGAAATGTTTCACATAATTTAAATGTAATACATGTAATTTTATCATTGTTTTTAAAATAATAATACAAACGTGTAACTGTTTAACACTAAATAAATTACTTTTTATTATCTATTTAATATTAATCGCAAATCAAATTTTAAAGGTTAGTTATAATAAAATGTATTTGTAACTACTGAAATCTCTTATATACTAACTAAATAAATTGGTTATTTTTTTTAAAATTAAACTGTTAGGACAGTTTTCACTAGTTAATTATAAACTTATACGTCACAAGAGGATTCAAAAGGTTCTTGATGATCAAAAAGCGACCAGAAATTGTCCATATTTTCGGAAAACAATTTTTTAAACATATCTATAGCTGGCAGGAGAGCTGACAAATGGTCAACCATTTTGATTAGCTTATCATAATTTCAGTCAATGTATCATCATTTAAAATTTTCAAACCTAAATAAAATGTGTTCAAAATGAGGAAGGTCCTCTGAAAATGAAAGCATTAGGTCACCTTATTGATAGTCACAGATTTGAGACTTATTTTGACCCTCAATTAATTGGATCTGAACACAATAATCTTTTTAAAATGTCATTCTGAATTTATTTTATTTTACATTGCCTATTTGCCAGCAGCATAGGACAAGGTACAGTACCTGTCTCCATAAGAAAACCGAAGTTTAGGCAGCATTGGGCACAATCAGAGCTTTGGGGGTAGAATCCAGAGAGTTTACAGCCCTGGTGTTGGCACCGTGTTGATGTCACAGATCGACACATAAAATCAGTGGTACCGAATGTTCCCCATATGGAAGGCTAATATGTGGGAGAGGAGTATCGAGCTGTGGGTGTCCAAACTTCCGGTTAGGATAAAAATTGTGGGGATACGTTTAAGAAATCCAATCGCTCTTGAGGCTCTCGCGCCCTTCTTTTCTGGATATAACAACAATTATAAAACCGATATTTCTTTGTTGATTACATTTCTAAAAATACCTTATTCTGTCACTATGATAATTAGAAGCATTCAAACTCCATTTTAGTTTAATTACGAATACTGCGAAATTTTGTTACAGGAACAGAAATCGGTAGAATAACTCATGGAACTAATAAAACAGTGTCCACATAGCAAAACAAAAATGTAAATAATGTACAGTAATGGGAAAGAAAAGATAGAGATTAAAATTTAAATTGTTAAATCAAAAACAGTATTTGACATAGTTGAACAAAATATTACCTCCTGAATAAAGCGTTGTTTCTCAACAAACCTAGACTGTAACTTTTAATGCATATAAAAAAATAAGGAATTTTCTCATTGTCTTATCGAATGTTAGTCTGATCACTAAACTCTGTATATACTATACAAAGTATTTCACCTTTTCTACAGCAACACTATAAAATAATCACATCTGCATAAATTGCATTACAACTTTTTCTACCTGCTAAATAAAGCTAATCATAAAAAATAATAAGATATTAAAATAAAGCTCCATACTCTACATTACATACATTTCTTTAAAGTCTTTAAAAGAATGATGTTTAAACATTTTTTGACTTAGCAATAAAATGCTGTATTTGATGAGTAAAAAATGCAAATAGAATAATCTCGAGATGAAAATGCAAATTTCTTTTGTCTTTTAATGGACTGAAAATAAAACAAAAAAAATTATATATATATATTTTTTAGTTTGAAATCAAACATTTTACGGAAATGTAGCACCGGAAGTAAAATGCATTAAATTGAAAAGTGACTATCAAATCTGTTTAAGCTCTCGAAGAAAATGAATATTAATTATTTGACTATCGAGAAAAGCACGTTGCAGCAAAACTGTTCGCTTGAGAATTTATTTTCGGTAATTAATCTGTCAACTATTTCATTACTAGCATATGCAAATCGGGAAAATGAAGCACTTGGTTTCTTACATTTTAAATTAGAAGTATAAATTCTTAAGCTTAAATAAGGTTTTCTTCGTATATATAAGTTTACAGCGTTCCAAAATCCTCGACATACGAAATTACTTATTGATTTCAATCGCTGAAAAAAACGTCGTCTCATTTATACTAAAAACACCCCGGAGATGTAAGAAACAATGCTGCACCAGTGTGGTGGATAATTTAATCCTAATTAATTTCTGTATGCTTATTCATCTTTAATAATTATATAAATTATACTAGATTAATATTCAATGGTTGGAGAATCATAGTTAAGTTTTATTCCAACATAGTGAAAAATTCCGGGACCAGGACTCGAACCTGAGTACTTTGGCTTTTCGTGCCAACGTTCTTCCTACTTAGCTATCCCAACGACATCCTGTTTGGCATGTTGCACAAGGCAATTGCGAACTGCAGCGCTAACTCTCTTGTCCAGCAAATAAGAGTGAAAAATACCAAGCAGAATATCGTTGTGATAGCTCAGTAGGAAGTGCGTTGGCACGGCAAACAAAAGTACCCAGGTTCGAGTCCTGGTCCCGGCATTTTTCGCTCTTTTGGAATAAAATGTAACTATGATACTCCAACCATTGAATATAATTTACCTAGTTGAAAATACTTTCCTTCGTTCATTATACTAGATTAATTTTGACACATTTATTCAAATTGGTAAAGTAATCATATGAGCTATAATTTTCTCAACTGGGCGAAAAATTCCGGGGAAGGATTCGAACCAGGAATCTCTTGGCTGAAGTTGCCAATGTTCTACAACTGAGCTATCCAGGACAAATCTGGCGGATCTAATTCACCCAGTTAACCTTATTGGTCATAGAATCTGGTCTGATATCTGAATCAACTCAACAGAATACATCGCAGGTAATGGGAACTCCAGTAAACGCTGGAACGTGATTACACTAGATTAATGTTGACACAATTATTCAAATTGGTAAGGTAATCATATGAGTTGTAATTTTCCCATCTGGGCGAAAAGTTCGGGGCAGGATTCGATCCAGGGATCTCTTGGCTGAAGCTGCAAATGCTCTACCAACTTAACAATCTTGGCGAAATTAATTCCGGCAGATTTGTCCAAGATCAGATGCTCAGTTGGTAGAGCATTGGAAGCTTCAGCGAAGAGATCCCAGGTTCAAATCCTGGCCCGGACTTTTTCACCCAGTTGGGAAAATTACAACTCATATATAAATTATATTCTACTAATCTCTGTCAAAATTTTGTAGATTTATTAAGATTTAGTTGAATCAGGTTTACACAAAATTATTCTTTACTGCTCATTACTTTCATTTATTAAAAAGAGAGTTCTCACATCAATTGTATATATTGAAAGTTGTTTTTTGTAAGAATGTATGTAACGTAAATTGAGGCTACAGCGACGTTAGGGAGGGGGTTTCATAACAATAACTTAAAAAGGTTTAGATCAGTCCTGGATGTACTGCGTTGAGAGTATTGACGCTGTTCACCGAGTATTGTTGAATTATGTCACTACTATCAACGCGGTAGAACCGGGACTGATATATATGTTATATACAAATTTTATTTAAATTATTCTAAATTCTGACATATTCATTATTTCCCTATTTCTTAATAATATTTATTCCTATTTAATTTCCGTTTAAAATTAAAAACGCGTATATTAATAATTATCTTATTCCAAATCTTAATTTAAAACTTTAAGTCAATTCGTAACTTTTATCAACTATCCAGTCTATAATATTCTGAGAGAAACTAGTTTTTCATTTCGAATGCTTTTAAAAGCCATTTTGTTATTTTCATTCCACGGGATGGCTTCGTGCGCTAGATTTTTTTTTTACTTCAAAAATAATGCGCCACTAAATCCGGGATTTTTTCTCATTAAAACCTCTTCATCCCGCGTCATTCGCCAGTTCAATTCTTAAATTTCGCCTCTCACTGATTGGTTCACTGATTACGTCGATTGTGTAGCTATCCGCGCATTTAACAAAAAGCCACTGGAAGACTTCGGAACGCATAATTGTGTCTTGTTTTCAGGTGCTGGACAAAAGGTTATCTGGCGTTCTTATGACCAGGAATTTCTAAACCAGCCATTTAAGATTAACTCAACGATGTAATGATTTATAGTCAAGCCTGGGGGCTTTAGAAAACATCTGCGTCCAGTGGGAATTGTTTCGTCATATCTCCTGTGCCTGAAAAATGCTTTTATTTGAATAACTGGCTTAGTTTTTATGAAGAAATTTTCAATGGGTACCTTCATTGCCTTCACTCCTCACCATGATGATCGATCTATCGACTGCAATCATTCACCATCTTTAACCAGCTGCCAGTTTCTCGTGAAATTTTAAATCGTACAGCTAAAATCTAACACATACATATATTTTCTCTTGATGTCGGTTTGAGAACCTGGGATGACTTGGACTCTGGGCCAAGTAATCCCAGTTTACTATATATTATAAGATCGCTATAAGATGGAAGTAAATACGTATGATATAAACATGCAAGCATGTAAGTATGGAGATGATATTATTCAGAATGAAGGTTATTTAAAAATAATTTTTATATTATTATTATAATCACTCTAACGCGTCAATGAAATAGTTTATTTCTGCGTGTAAAATGCAATATTCATAAATGCCAACTTCTACTCTTCTTCAAATCATAAATATATGCTTTGAACGAAAAAAATATTATTTAATAAAATGTTTACTGCATTATGAAATGCAGTGCATACTGTTTTATTTATTCTTTAAAACTGGTGCAAACATATTTATTTGACATTTGCTAAAAAAGCGTAACAGTTGGGAACTATACTTATTGCACAGCAAATAGAATTACAAGGCTCATTTAATAAATAGTCAAAAAGTGTAAATCTCTAAAAAAATGATAATAACCAGAAAAATTAAAAAAAAAACTGGATATGATGAGTATCTATTTAATTTATAAAAGTTTTATTTATATTCTTTTCGGTAACAGTTGTATTTTGCACTTTTGAAAAAAAAATATTAAAATTGAATGAAAAAGTTATTTTTCAGTTTATTTTTAAAATTTGCATGCATATTTTTTTATTAAAATTGACAACATTACTTTTCCAAAAAAATAAATAAATAAATAAACAGCTGGCAAGAAATGGTTTAATAGCTAATCTGGAAATGCCCTCTTAAAAATCAAATTGCCCCTCGTGTGTGTACGCCTCGTGGGTTGGGAACCACTGTGCTAGAGGGAGAAACAAAACCATTATAAGTACTTAGGATGACAATCGTTTTTTTAGGTTGTTTGATGGGGAGTTATGCACACCATCATCTTGTAAACAAAACTTCGCACAGTTCTATCCAGCATTGTTTATAGTATATTGCTCAATAGATCGCAGCGCATCGTTTGGTATAAAAATTCGATCTCTGTGGAAATTTTGTGCAAGTTTTTTTTATTACTTGCGAAATGGGCCTAATGAAGAGATCAACATGGATGACGTTATTTCGGACAAACGACAAAATTGCACCTAAAATTTTGCTTTGGACATTTAAATTTTCTGCCTCTGAGTTTCGCAAACAGATCCCCGTACAACTGACCCTTAGGTCATAGCAGATTTGATAAAAAAAATTATATAGTAGTAACTTGTTAGGAATTGACAGACATCTGTGATAGGTTAATAAAGACTTGAAGAAAACTCTGACTTCGGTAATTTTAGCCAAAACATCTAAAATCTGCCTAAACCAGTTTAATTTAGAATCTAGGTAAACTCCTAGGTATTTATAATCACTGATCCAGGGTATATCCTCACCATTTAGTGAAAGGTTATTGTCGGGGAAGAAACATTTTATTAACGACAATATCCCATTTCTTTAAATTCTGTCGACGTATTTAACTTTGGACGATATTACTAATTTTGTTTATTTTAAGTGGTGTTAGATTATTTGAGGAAAAAAGTTTCAAAAAATGTCATCATCTTCAGTAACAAGCTATGCTCATACGACTGAAATTGCTGCTGTCACCTCGTTCTTCACGTTTTTCCAGAGCATCACAGCAACTTTCAGTATCATAAAGATTTGAATGTAACGTAAATAGAAATGATAGAAATAGTGAAAAATAATTGTCAAGTATTTAAAGGGAACTTTAAAGTAATATATTTTTTTGTATAAATAGCGTGTTATATTATCTCGTATCTTGTGTGTTTTAGAAAGTCGATTTACACATTACCTCTTTCTACAGTGCTACACTGAGAAAAATGACACTTTCAAATCTGAGTAAATCGATGTTTTCATTTTGTTATGAAACTTTTTGTTTCAAATACGACGACACAATGCTTTCAATTCTGAAATACCAGAAATGCTCAAAAATTTGAAACAGGGACATACTTAAAACTGAGCATATAGAGGTCAGTTCATACTCATTTTTGACGCATGGACATACTCAAAAATGATTAGGGTCAGTTCATACTCATTTTTGAAACATAGACATACTCAAATATGAACACATAGAAGTCAATTCATACTCATTTTTGAAACATGGACATACTCAAGTAGGAGCACATGATGTTTTATTCTTGAGTGTGTGCATGTTTTCAGAAATGAGTATATACATGTTTCAAACTTGAGTAATTTTGATTCGGAGCCATTTTGACTGTGCGACATACTCAGATTTGAGTATTTTTTGCTCAGTTTTGAAAATGTTGTTTTAAGAGTGCATCTATCAGGTATTGAGAGGTATTGAAAGATCAACAATCCTTCTTACTATTTAACAGGTGGCTTTATAAAATGAGCCAATGAATTATTTTTTAGCTGGGCGATCCCTTTATATATTAACAGTAACATATAAAAAAAAACGAGAATACTTTAAAATTTGAAATTCTTAAATTACAGTAGATCTTCAATTGTATCTGGTTGTTTATTATGAATTAGATAAAAATAATAGATAAAACAATTTTATACAGCTTTTTAGTTAAAACTCCCTTAGAACTATATCTGTGATAGCCATTTGTAGTTAAAAATAACTTATTATGTAGCGCCTTTTTTAATTTTATATTGCTTGATATTTTGTATCGTCACCGTGGTTCAAGTAACTGAATGTAGAAACCACTTCTTCACATTTATATGTATCCTTAAATTGCAATTAAGAAAAAAAGATTGTTTACTGTAATTCAGCGATACACGCAAGAAATGTGACAAGAATTGCATAACGCTTTTAGCACTTTAAATATACATACAAAGTTAATAATATCTCTCCATTTTTATTTCCTAACCTTGGAAATTGTTTTAATTTTTATCCATGACACGTAATAAACTTTTGTAAATCATGAAATAAAACTTTTGATAAATAAGTCTTTTTTTATTAGTCAGTATATATATTCCAAACTGTCTATGAAAGAATCTTGAAGCCACAAATCTTTTTTTGTTATATGACAGAAGGTACAAATACAAATCATACAAGTAATGGATGAAAAGGCTGTCGTTATTTATTTTCCCCAATTGCTTCCGATATGGTATTTGGCATCCGTAAACAACAAATGCTTTTAGAGCCATACTTTCTCGTCCATAAAAATTATTTTTGTGCTATACAAGATATATACCTATAATATTAAGAAGGTATGTATGATGTATCGATAAGCATAACAGTAAACAATTATTTATTTAGGAAAGAATGTTGCTTTATGGATGACAAGTACTTATTATAGGAAATTTAGTCATAAAAAATTATTATTTCTGAAAAAATTGTACCGGTAAGTCGTCATTCGGCATTTTATAGAACTTTCAAAATTTGAAACAACACAGAATTATTTTTCGAAATCTTTCACTCCCGACGTAAGTAAAAACTCCAGATTCTAGAATGGAGTTGACTCTCTTGTAATGTGATAATATCCTATTGGATATATAAAACTAACGCTAATCTCTAGAGCTTTTATAAAAACTTATACTCCCTATGCATTTGAAACAATTCTGTGAATTTTCTTGTGGTTTTTATTAATTTCCGGAACTACTTACATATGGAAATAACTTCCAGCAAAATGTAATATGTTTTACACTCTGATAGATACACAAACTAACTGAAGAGCATCTTATTCGATATTCAGCGCGCACTGAACAATTGCAAATAATTTTCAGCAATAAAACATCAGCTATATAAATTACATTAAGAATTAATTATTAGTAGGCTGAACTCTAAAAAAGTCCTTCCGGCCTATACCGGGAGGAAAAGTTAGCTTTCCTATATCTTCGTTTTAAAATTTTAGCTCATGTTACACGTAAACAGCAAGTTAAAATGCAAAGAAACGTTTACAAAAGATTCGTTAATACTGAATTTGAATAAGAAATTCGCAAAATTATTGGGCAATAGCCAAATTGGCTTCATTTATGAAGACTTATTTTGGTCGCCAAATTTGGCGATATTTCGTCAAATGTCGCCAAGTTTGGCGAGAATTTGGTGCTAACGGATATGAATTTATAGTTTTATGCGTATGATTGAGGAAATTATTACAACAATGAAAGAAAATAATTTGCGAGTAATCGTGTTAATGTGCTGTTTTGTTTCAACATGTCAGCCACCCTAGAATTTCAAACTGCTCTATCTCAGCCATTTTTTAAGATAGAGGTAAACCAAAAAATGCTTTGGAATCCTCTTTTCAAGGCCTAACACTTAATTAAAAAATAAATTTGAATTTTTAACTTTTATGTATATTTATTTTAGTTTTAAATTTTTAAGTGGCCGCCATCTTGAAACAAAATAGCGGACCAAGCTGGCCAACGAACTCGGTCGAGGCATTGGTGAGTTTAATACACACAATTAGTTTCATCAAAATTGATTTATAAATACGAACGTTATCGTATGACATAGGTCAGATATATATATATGACCCAAAATATAAAAAGTATATAAATACAACACATGGTCATATCATTACTGGTGATCTTAATATTGTAGAACAACCTATTTTACAAAACTTAATGAATAATGGAACAAAATTTCGCCTTCCATATAAGTGTAATATCAAATCCATAATATTGCAATTTATTCAAGATATTGATTTATTTATATATAAAATTGCTATTGATTACAATAAACCAATCGAGTATTTTAGTGAATCGAGATTTTCTGTAATAGACAAATTAAAAAATGAAATTATAAAAAATTATCATCATATTACACATGCAGCTTTTAAAAATATAAATAAACATATATCAGAATTACAAAACAAATTTATAATAACTTATGTAGACAAATCTCCAAATAATTATGCTATCATATGTAAAGAATACTATAAAGTGTTAATTCACAATGCAATCAACACAAGTAATATTTTTAATCAAAATAAATTAAATATTGAAATAAATAATAGAAAATTATTAAATTATCACAAATTACTAAAAATCAAATGTAATAATTTAAATTATCCTTATCTTGTTATAATTCCAAAATTTCATAAAACTCCTATTAAATTTCGTACATTTACCATCGGGTGTAACACATATAATAATAATGTAAGCAATTTACTACTTAATATTTTAAAGCAGATATATGACATAATGTTAAAACATAATAACCAAAATTGCTTAAAAAACAGTTTTCAACTCATTAATAAAATACATAAAATCAATCCGGTAAAATTCATAAAAACATTTTATTTTAATGATTTATTTAATAATATTGATATAAAAAACTTACATAAAACAATGTGTATATTATTTAAAGAATTTAAATCTCAATTAAAATTAAAAGAACATATTTCAGTAAATTTTTTTAAAACTTTACTCAATTTTACATTGCATAATAATTACATCATATATGATAATATTATTTATAAACAATGCCAGGGAATTCCGCAGGGCGGAACCGCATCTATTATTCTCTCTGACCTTTACTTACATTATTATGAAAGAAATATTAGTCCGAACAATGATTATGTATTTTATCGCTATATTGATGACATTATCATTTTTTATTTCAATGAAAAAAATTGCACATCACCACTCAATTTTTATCCTACTCAGCTTAAATTAAGCGAAAATGATTTAAATAATAATTATATAAACTTTCTTGACTTAAAAATTAATATTAATAATAATTATAAATTATTTTTTGATATTTATGATAAGAGATTGGATTTTCCATTTAAAGTAAATATTTTTACCAATTTTGCTTCATGTTTACATAAATCTGTTTATAAAAATATAATTATCAATTATCTACATCGTATAAAATACTTATGCTCAGATATAAATAAAAACAAAAATATTAGATTTATTCGAGATCAAGCAAAAATATATGGTTATCCAATTTTTATGATAAATTCAATCATCAACTCTTTTAAATAACATTTATTATATCATTTAAATATAAACACGGTATGTAATAAATTATTGTTTTATTGTGCGACAACATATAACAATAGATATAGAAAATTACAATTATAACATACATAATTACAATTATAACATATAAAGAAATTTAATATTTGATTGAACATTATATACACTTTGTATAGTATGTGATTGTGCGTTGCCGATCACCTCTGTTTAGGTGTTATTGATGTGAAGTTTTCATATATTTATAAATTATCTTATACACTAACACATAGGATTATACATGGATAACATTGGTGATTATAACTCACAAACATATCTATTTGCAATATATATAAATACATAAATAGTTTTTATTTTTTTATCTATGAAAATTAAATTTAACAAATATTTTAATTGCTGCATTGCATTAATTTGATTGATACATAGTAGTAATACTATTAATTATCAATTTTATTAATTTTGAGATATCTTAAATTGTTTATGTATTATTTAATTTGATATTTAAATCAATCTCTGAAATCTAAAATATATTTAGTAGTAGTAAAAATAAAACATTAATTATTTAATAACAAGTCTAACATATATTTAAGTAGTAGTAAAAATAAAACATTAATTATTTAATAATAAGTCTATAATATATATCAGTGGATTAATACAGCTGGTAGCAAATAGCACTTTGTTTAAAATAATATCTCTTTTACATAATATACTCTCGTTAAGATTATCTAAAATGCTGTGCATGATATATTAATACTGTGTAGATTTATTCATATCGAAGGATTTTATTCGAATTTAATGTAAAACTACAAGATAGTATGTTTTTTTAAAGTTTATTTATATAATTAAATCTAATGAAGTGAATATGTAACTAATAAAGTGGATTTGTAACTACATATTAATTATGAATAATTATAATACCAACAGATGGCGACACTTTACCTGTCAGGTAGATGAGGATTATATTGTTAATATTATGTTTAATTTAACTATAGAGGGAGCTATTGCTTGTATATTAATTTTACTTTCAGGGTTTAAAATTGAATGTAGTAATTATATATTCACGGATATAATTTTGTTATAAGTGTATTATTACCAGAATAATTCTGTGTGATTTTGAATAATTTTGTGTTGGGGTGTCATCGATGGGATTGTGTTTAAAAAAGTGTGCTCTCAACTTGTCTTTCAAATCATTTCTCTCAACTCGACTAAATCAACATGTATGATGCGTGCCATGTGGACATGGATATTATGCAGAAGTTATGATATTTTAAGGATTCTAGATTATTATTGTGAGTTAAGTATTTTATCTACACTTTACGTGTTCTTATTTCCAATTTTATTATTTCAAAACTGTTATCTGGTGGTAATTTCGTGAAGTGATATATAAAGTTTTTGAGATAATCGATGTGAATAAAATATTTTATATATTCTTAATGGTTTTTTATTTCCAATTTTAATATTTCCAATTGTTGTATGGTAATAGTTCAGTATACCTGGATGCTTCTACTGTTCTTAGCATTATGCCAGTAGAATTATGAAATACTGAACTATTTTTTAAAACACATGTGGGTGCATCCAGGCTGATGAGTACATCTACATGTGTTTTTTCATATCCAATTCATATTTAATATCCAATTCATATTTAATTCTCTTGTGGTCCAATTTTAAATTGTATAAGGTTCATATTTAATTTATTAATCCATTTGTATTTACTTAATAGCAACTCCAATTTATATATTTTTTTTGTTTTTGTTTTTTTCTCTTTTTAAATATTATTCAGGTATGAGTAAATTTGGCCTATTACCATTGAAGCACGAGCTATGGTAATATTATTATTGCACATGTTAAATATTAGATATGTGGTATTCTGTCTACACAATATCATTAATTATCTCTTTGGAGATTTAAGTAGAATGATAATAGAACTTGATATGTTTTTGAAATTCATAGATATTATAATTATATATATATATATATATATATATACATATATATATATGGATATATCTATATATATAAATCAACATTTGACCGGAGGGTGGTTTTGGGGTCTGGGAGTCATGATCGGTGAAAATATATCGAAATTTTCCGGAACTGCTGCAATAGGTAGCTTTATACTTTTTTGTATTGAAAGCTACCTAATATTACTTTTAGGAATAGTGTTAGCCAGAAATGTCACCGGTGGTTTCCCTGGGGGAAGACTACAAAAGAAACAATTTTTTTTTTAAAGGAAAGGAAAAAGAAAGGGAAAGAGAAGGATAAAATGAAAAGGTATCTAAAAAAGGATTTGTGATTATTTTAATAAGTAAGACAAATAGGATAAAGGGATATATGATAAAATATTATTTTGCAACAAATGCTAAAAAAAAGTCAACAAAAAATCTTATTATATTTTGAAAGCCGAATCAGACCGTTAAAAATTTGCAGCAAACTGTCCAGTCATTTGGCCGTTTTTATAGAAAACGGTTACATAACTGTAATTTATTATGACCATATTATTGTCCATATTAAGGTCAGAATAGAGTTAAATTATGGCTATGTAACCATTTTCAATAAAAACAATTAAATGACTGGACAGTTTGCTGCATATGTTTAACAGTGTAGCTTACACTGTTAAACATTTGCAGTTGTCCAGTCATTTGACCGTCTTTATATAAAACGGTTACATAATCGTAATTTAACTCTATTCTGACCATATTATTGCCTATATTATGGTCAGAATAAAGTTAAATAACGATTATGTAACCGTTTTATTTAAAAATGGTCAAATGACAGGACAGTTTGCTGCAAATTTCTAACGGTGTACCATTAAAATGGTGAACAATATTCTGAAATTCGAAGTAAAAAGTCTTAATTATACCTTTGATAGGTTTATTATTTTAGGGTTCTATAAGCTGTTAACAAAAAATGACAAATATTTGACAGATTTGACATAGCAGACTTTTTATTAATATATCTCTATTTCGTTGATTGCTTACGCATTGCATGACCAGGAGCGCATGAAGAAACACAAAGAGGTAAGTAATAAAAAGAACGCCCATTTGTAATGTGATGGATTAATGAGATGGTACGGAAAAAAAAAAAGAAATGTGTATTTTTATTATTGTATGACAATTCAAGAAACAAATGGAAAGTTTAATCTGTTGTATAGTTTTTTAAATGTTTTATATATTACTAAATGCTTCTACACTGTTAAAAATTTGCAGCAAACTATCCGGTCATTTGATCGTTTTCATAGAATACAGAACTGTAATTTAACTCTATTCTGACCATAATATGAGCAATAATATGGTCAAAATAGAGTTAAATTACGGCTATGTAACAATTTTCTATAAAAACGATGAAATGACTGGACAGTTTTCTGCAAATTTTTAACAGTGTACGGTCTAATTTCATATAAATTGTTTAGTCATATTGTATGGTTTTTTTTAAATGTTTTATCTATGACTAAATGCTTCTACACTGTTAACAGTTTGCAGCAAACTATCCTGTCATTTGATCGTTTTCATAGAATAAAGAAGTGTTAGAACTGTAATTTAACTCTATTCTGACCATAATATGGGCAATAATATGGTCAGAATAGAGTTAAATTACAGTTATGTAACAAATTTCTGTGAAAACGGTCAAATGACTGGACAGTTTGCTGCAAATTTTTAACAGTGTACGGTCTAATTTCAGATGAATTGTTTAGTCATATTGATTATTTTTATCTAATTGTATCGGCTCTGCGATATTGATTTATATTTCATAATCAAAATTTGTGATTTAAAATTGTAATTCAATAATTTTATCTTAGCTTATGATTCTTACAATTTTATACTGGAAGTATTAAAAAATAAGTTGCTATCAATACATTATATTAGAAAGGTATTAAGATGATATTTTTTATTTCTTGAATAATACTTCCAAAAAAAAATCCATTGTTTAATGTTTCTTTTAAGAAATCGAAAACCAATAGTTTTGGAGTGCTTAGTCTGTATCTTTAAAGAATGGAATCGTAAGTTCTTTCTTCTTTATTTAATTTTAAATTTGATGTTTTACATTTTCTACTGAAAGTATTTTAAGAAGTTTAACTTAAAATAGATTTTCGTGACTTTTTCAAATTTTTAACCGAGTACTGTTTTTTTAAATTAAATAAATTAGGGCAACTACATGGAAAATTTTAATTGAATTTTTGATAGCAGTTATTTATAATGTGAATCTTATATATATACAGTGTGTTTCACAAAGGACCCCTAACTTTAAAAATGAATAACCCAGAAACGGTGATAGATAGAAACATGAAACCAGTGGTATGTTTATTTAAAAAATCGTAAGAATCTTATACGTAAATCTCAAAATTTTGTTAAAAATAGCACCGATAGATGGCGCTCAGAGCGTTAAGAATCCTTCTAAAGAGAGTTCAGAAGCATAGAAATACTAGCCTTTCGAAGCTTTCGCCATTGAAATCTGACCGCTATTTTCGTATAGTGAAAATAATTCGCATCGGCCACGTTGCCTGTCTGTTGAATTTTTTTGAAAAGCTTACGAATTGTTTTTCCATCTGGGCCTTTTGCGACTTGAAATCGCGTTTGAAAACTTCTCCTTGTGGCAGTAGGACTCTGATTTAATAAATGGTACTCCAACACAATAAACACACGTTCCTCCACGGTATACACCACTTTCGAATTTATTTTCACTATACGCTAATAGCGGCCAGATTTCAATGACGAAATCTTCGACGACTAGTCTTTCTAGGCTTCTGAACTCTCTTTAGAAGGGTTCTTAACGCTCTCAGCGCCATCTATCGGTACTATTTTTAACTAAATTTTGATATTTACGTATAAGATTCTTACGATTTTTTTAATAAACATACCACTGGTTTCATGTTTCTATCTATCACCGTTTCCGTGTTATTGATTTTTAAAGTTAGGGGTCCTTTGTGAAATACCCTGTATATATATATATAATGATTTCGGACCAATTTATCGTGTATGATTTTTAGCTCTGCTTATAGTAATAATATTTTAAATCATCTCTGGTAAAATAGAAAATTTATGTCAATATTGCATATATGGAATATATAAAACATTTCCTTTATCCAGCTTTTTATAATAATAAAAAAGTCCCCCCCCCCCATGATGAAGAATGATGCACGATATCAATTTTAAGTTTGAAATGAAAACTGAAGTATTGGTACGAGAACACGAAATATAACAATTATTAATTTTAACATATGGTTATTTATGGTTATTAATTTTAACAAAAGGCTTTTCAACTATTATACACAGTAAAATTAAGTGTTTTTGAAATATTATTTCAATTTATGAGATCATCGCAGTGATATGTTATTTAGGATACTTATCTTAATTAAATTTCTAAAAAAAAATTGTTTTAATAGTATATACGGAAATAATCTTTCTCAAACGAAGAAAATTGTACTTACATATACTAGGCAAGCATGTATGTGTATTATAATTATTAGGTTATATTTGTTTTATGTAACTGAATGAATAATTCCATGGCTGATTAGTGTGTTGTTTTAACAAATTGCATCCTGGCGGAAAAATGTACTGATATTCATAATTAAATATTACTAATATATTTTCATTTTATCATTAAATATTCTAGTAATTAAGAGACATTAAGGTTTTATAAAGTGTATGAATAATATAGAATGCACAGTAAAAAAAATACTCTAGTTTCATCAAAATAAATTTTAAGCGAAACTTTACTTCAAACATTATTTTGAATTCAAATAATAAATATAAAGAATACTTTAGCATTTTTAACTCGTAATCGTAGAACTGTTAAAGTAGCATCCACCTCTGGACAAAGGATTTTTTCAAATCAAAGATTACATTTTAAACATTTCATATATATACTGTAAAACTACAGGGAAGTTTAATCATATGAAGTTTTGTACTACATACATAATGGACAATGTATAATCCTATAGCTGATTAGTGTGTTGTTTTAACAAATTACATCCTGACGGGAAGATGCAGTGAAATTCATAATCAAATATTACTAATATAGTATTTTCATTTTTATTATTAAACATTCTAGTAATTTAATGACATTAAGCTTTAATTTTGTGTATGAATAATATAGAATAGACAGTAGAAAAAATCCTCTAATTTTATCAAAATAAGTTTTAAGCGAAACTTTACTTAAAACATTACATTGAATTCAAATAATAAATATAAGGAATACTTTGGCATTTAAATAGTAATCGTAAGGCTGTTAAAATAGTATCCACCTGTAAAAAAAAAAAAATTTCAAATCAAGTATTACATTTTAAACATTTCATATATACTGTAAAACTGCAGGGAAGTTTAATCATATGAAGTTTCGTACTACATACAGACTGGAAAATGTATGTTTTAAAAATTGCATTGTAGTATAACTTACGGCAGGTATTACACATATTTTCTTGAAATATTACCCAGAAAGCAAATAATAAAAAGTTAAGGTACTTTATTAGATTTCGCAATTCTACATATCCAAAACAGTTTTTTTTTCTTTTATCATCAAAACTTTTTCACGCTTCAGCGAAATAGCATTCAAGAAATGCTTCTTATATTGGTTTCCAAAGAAATGCAAAACATAGAAAATGTCTTGGATGTTTTTCTATTCTTTCGTAATTTATTTTTCTCAGATATGAAAAGAAAATCCTAAAATGTTTCGTTCCTCCTAAATTACAGTAATAAAAAACGAACTCTCGACAGATAGGATAAAAAAATTTTTTGATGCTTTTATACTCTGTTTTATATTTGATAGTGGAGAACGCAAAGATGCACTGAGAATGTTTATGTAAATGATATTTTAGTCACAAAATTCCCACTTTCATTCTATATCATTCAGTTTTTTTTTTTATACTCTTAAGAAAATAAATTAAATTTTATCTTCTTCGTTAATTTTCAAAATACATACATTTTTCAGACTATTATCCTCCAATTTGACATTCTGTTAACGGTTGATCTTTGTAGTTTGCGAGTAAACGTTCATCCGTGAAAAGATCTCCACGGGATTGTTTTTCCTTTTCTAATAACACAGGAAAGATAGAGACAGTGTTTTCTAACATGCAGGAAATCATTCTACAAAACTGAATGGCAAATCTAAAATTACTTATTTCTACAAAATAAAACTAGTCGTTGGGGACCACCGTAATACTTACCCACCATGGATATACATAATATAAAATGTGAAAATAAAACATGTGTAAACTATTTATAAAATGCATTCCAATTCGAATGAAATCCTGGCTTGATGTCGTCATAAACTTTAAATTCTCTATTACTGAATTGCGTAAAAGAAACATCTTTATTCCTCTAAAAATGATAATATTTTTAACTAACAGTTTACTGCGTCGGATTAAGTGTCTCATTTCGAATTAAAATATATCTTTAAATTGAAATTTGAACGAAATACAGGGTCAGGAAAAATCGAAGAGTGAGGAAAATAGCATTACAAATATCTCGGCAACTCATTATCCGATCGACTTCATTCTCTATGCAAAATCTATGTTTTTCTATTGTCTTTTATATTCACTCCTTAAAATAAACAATTTCGAAAATTTTTATATACCTTTTTTCAAAACGAATATTTCGAGAGTCCGAAAAAACTAGTTTCGGATAATCGAGGTTACTGAAAAACTTTGAGCTTCTTTCAAGTATTACATACTAAGTACATACCAAATATCAAGTCTCTATCTCAATTTGTTCGGGAGATAGAGCCTTTACAGACACACAAAGAGACGGACGGCAATTTTTTTTCTAAAAATATGTTTTTCTGAATCTCCAGTGTCTTTAACGTGTAAATCCGTCAATTTATTTTCGATTTTTAAAACTATGACAATACTTACCTTATACTACATATGAAGGATAAGTAAAAAAGATAGACATGTACGTATATATATATACAGGGTGGTTATAAAATAAGTATCTCTATTTGGATCTGTCTGTAGCTTGAAGGAATAACCGGAATGAAACCAAAATCGGTACATTTACTATTCGAGAAGGGGGAAGAAGAATGGAACAACAACAAAAAAATAATTGCAATGATCGCCGACAGATGGCGCTTTTGAGTGTGACATGTAATGTGTAATATTGTGTACCGTGGAGGTGTCACAAACGTCAATTACTTTACCGCATATCACAACATGTGCGAAACATCACTCCTGATGCATTATATTCCGCAGTTGAGCACGTCGTGTAACGCCTGGATTGTGTCCTCCAACAAAATAACCATGTGGAACTTGAACATGATCGGCACCGCAATGCGAAAGCGTAGTCACATTCACTGTGACATTTTCCAACAAATTAGGCATGCCATCCGGTTTGACGCCTTAATTTTTGTTCTTGTATTACACATTACATTTCACATTCAATAGCGCCATCTGTCGGTGATTATTGCAATTATTTTTTTATTGTTCTATTCTTCTTCCTCCATCTCGAATAGTAAGTGTGCCGATTTTGGTTTCATTCGGGTTATTCCTTCAAGCTACAGACAGCTCCGAATAGAGATACTTATTTTATAACCACCCGGTATATACTAGCTGTTACCCGTGACTTCGTTCACGTAGCATTAAAAAAAGAATAAATGCATTAATTTAGCAAAACATTTCACTTGATAATTAACAACATATATAATTAACCAAAGCTTTATCACCTTTTTTAGGAGACCATACAGTAATAGTTTGCTATAGGGGCCTTGACATAACCCAGTCTTAAAAAAGTGAAATTTCATGCCAAATAATATACACAATCGCGAAAATGAAACTGCAACTAATGAAAAAAGGAGGACCCAGTAAAATCGTGAAAATCGAGGAATTCCTTTTCGTAAAACGAAAAACAACACTGGCAGAATTCTTCTATACAACAGTGCATTTTAGGTCGTATTTGGTGTACAATTTGTATATGTGTGCATTGCTAAATGGGCATTATTATATTGTTTATTTGCATAGACATATGTTATATATTTCTTACTACATTATCTTGTTTATGTATATATTAAATTAAGTGTTTCACGCTAAGTGGTGTAAATAGAGAACAAATTGCTTGTAGATTTTATACATTGATAGATATTTCACAAAGATATAACAATCTGATACGATTCTAAAATATAAACAAAGGTTGCTAGAAAGTACTTTAAATTCTGCCCAATTTAACCTCGATATTTTATTTATCACGTCAAGAACACTATTAGCAAATAAATACCGACGACTGAAATTTGATTATCTAAATTTACATATTTTTGTTAGTATATATAGGATTATTTTAATTTATTTCATGCGCTTGAAATTTTTTACGCTTTCTCTAGGGTTAGGTGTCGAATAAATGTACTTTCTTGTTATTTTATTTTGCCATTTCTATTTATTCTATTTTCCATTCATTCCATTTATGGATATTGATTTAATTTACATATTCGTGTCAAAAAATATTCTTCAAAGTTATTATCAGGATTAGGATAGGATACGATTATGGTTAGGATTAGGAATAAAAATTGAACGACAATGGCATGACCGATTCAGGTTTAAAGTATGAACCATCATGAAGCAATAAGAAAATTAGAAAATTATCGGCTAATAGTTTTTAATATGTTTTACAGTCATAGTTGGCATCAAAGGTGAGCGGGAAAATGATCATCTAAAATACCATTAAGTATTTACCACGCAAAAAAACAAATCTGGTTACAACAATGTATTTAATTTTGCGCCAAATTTCACTTGATAAAAAAAAAAGCAAATTGACTATGGACTTAATTACAGACCCCTAACCTTGTTATTCTCGGAAATTTTCTACCTTTATGTAAAAAAAATTCTACTATATAGAACGCGCTTTCACGTTTATAATGTTATGAATTGGCACGATCGGCTTGTTCAAGTTTACACAATTCGGCTCAAAGCCATTAAATAAATTTAATGGCTTTGATTCGGCTGGAAGAAAAGATTCATTACTTTTTGATTTCTTCTTTGCTTTTGCATTACGCGAATTTGTTGGTAAAATCTATTTTCTTTTCGATAACATTGTTGTTTTTTAAGTTTAAAAAATATTGTAATTTTACTTAAACATTGCTTTAAAATCTATGCAATTCATCTAAAATATATCAATCATCTAAAATACCATTAAGTATTTACCACGCAAAAAACAAATCTGGTTACAACAATGTATTTAATTTTGCGCCAAATTTCACTTGATAAAAAAAAAAGCAAATTGACTATGGACTTAATTACAGACCCCTAACCTTGTTATTCTCGGAAATTTTCTACCTATATGTAAAAAAAATTCTACTATATAGAACGCGCTTTCACGTTTATAATGTTATGAATTGGCACGATCGGCTTGTTCAAGTTTACACAATTCGGCTCAAAGCCATTAAATAAATTTAATGGCTTTGATTCGGCTGGAAGAAAAGATTCATTACTTTTTGATTTCTTCTTTGCTTTTGCATTACGCGAATTTGTTGGTAAAATCTATTTTCTTTTCGATAATATTGTTGTTTTTTAAGTTTAAAAAATATTGTAATTTTACTTAAACATTGCTTTAAAATCTATGCAATTTTTCTTATCCTACAAGACTTTACAAAAATCTATTATGAAACAACTTTAAAAAAAGCTATATTTAAAAACGACAACAAAGTTTTTCCTATTTTAAAACTAAAAGAAATGTAAAATTAAATTCCGGTTCGAAACGACGATTTACAAATGTGTTTCGATTGTGGGAAAATGATAGAGGAAAAATGCTGTTACTTCGACACAATCATATTAAATCTTTAGCTTTTATGAGAGAAACAACTTTCTTTAAAAAAATATAGTTATTTATATTAAGATTTTCTGATTTTCGATACGGATAATTTTGCGATGCATATCATTGACATTTGCCATCCAATATATATATATATATATATATTTATACTTTTTAAAATTTAAATTAAAAATATGGTATCTTTATGTTAGCCGTGTGCAGACGATAAATCGCCAACCTATCCCATCATTCGTAATGAATTCATTAAAAATATAAATCTTTCACTCATTTCATTTAAAACACAGAACTCTAATTTACAACACATGCATTTAAAATACATATATTACGTACATTTAAAATAATTCCTTTCATGTCAAAAAGAAAAAGAAAAAAAAGAGAAATTAATCACAAATAATTTGATAACCCAAGATCATTTTATTTCAACATCAAAACAAATCAAGTTTTATTTTTCTGTATATGACATCACACATGCTTGCTTTCCATACTTACTCGTATTTAAGCACTTTGTATTATTATCAAATATTTGAAAACGCACGTTTTGTTTCTAATATGACATCATTTCCTATTCTGTTTAATTCTTAAATAATTCATTTCCTTTTCATTTTTCACGTGGAAATTTTTCACTTGAAAATAAATTTTTGATTAAAAATTATTACTCAGGGGTTTTATTTTATATTGGCAACGATAAAGTATTAGCAACGGTAAAATAAATTTAACCATTTTAAAAAAAGCTGCAAAACCGGGCCCTTTGGGCCAAACCAACCAAACCAACCAACCATTTTAAAATATACGAAAAAATGTCCATTTATTCTCTATGAAAATAATGAAATTTTGAATTATTAAGAAAAATATTGAAATAAAATAAACAAAAACCATTCTATGTTCATATGAGGGTTATAATCAACTTATATGCAAAGATACAGGATAATTAAATGCTTCATTTTGACGCTGGCTTCAGCCTAACATTTGCACACAATCAGATTTATAATATTATATATTAGGATATAACATTCATGTGTATATAAAATATTGTTATATGTATATAAATAAATGTATGTGTGTAAGTCTATACATAATGATTTTTATTTTTATTGAAATCGTTAAGGTTTCATTTTTAAAATGTAATTAACTTTTAAAAATAACTTAACAAGTTTTAAACAACATCTGCAGGTAGTACACATTGCATGCGAGGCTAACGAAAAAGAAAGGCTACCGCGGTGCTTTACGCGTATCTTTTTTTACAGACCGCGGGAGTCACGTGATGATCGAATGCACGAATGAGGGTGTACGAAAAGAGCAACACGTCACTCTAGCGGTCTGTAAAAAAAGATAAGTGGAATGCACCGCGGTAACCTGTCTTTTTCGTTAGCCTCGCATTGCATGTATATGACGTTGTGGCCGTGAAATCGGTTCACAAACATAGCGCTATGTCTTCATTGAAGAAATTCAGTATAAAAATCGGACATCTAATACTTTATTTGTTTGTATCACTTTGATTTGTTTGTGTAATGTATTGTTACTGAAAACTAAATAATTGACAATATTTTAAAGATACGATAACCAAAAATCATTAAATCCGTTTATTCAATCGAAACAAACCCAAATATAACTTTCAGCAATTTCGGATAGCAGACGATACTTTGGCCATTAAATCATGAGACCACATACAATCGATTTAAATTGAAAGTGTTTTTTTTTTTCAATTTTAATGTGAAAATGGCATCAAAAGATGTAATAATCCCATTACTTACACTGTGCAAACTTTTTCCAACAATGGAGTGAGCAATGGTGTAATGGTGGCAACAATTAGTTGCCACCATTACAGACATTTCGTTAAAAAATGCAAAACGAATCTTGGAAGGATTTAAATTTCATAATTTCTAGAGTTTTCATGACATCCTCAAACTTTTTCGAATAATTGGTGTTCTTTTCAACCCGCAAGTCATCCTATATTAAAAAAAAAAAGGGGGAAATACAAACACACAGCCAGATTTTAATATAATAGATTATTGTCTGAGTGAAAACGAAGACTCATACACAGCGCAATATTACTTTGCCCCATATATCCTACGACAGATATTAAAACCTTCCGTCAAGCATAGCTCAAAAAATATTTGACGGATGTCGTTCTAATTTTCAAAGACGGTACCTATAAAGGTAACAACGACACCTACCTAATTACCAAGAATACATTTCAAACCGTTTGGAAATTAAATTAAAAATAGATAAAAAGAGCACAATTAACGGGCATTCGTCACAAAAGTTTCGTGCGTACGTCATTTTCACCGGCGCGGCGGTAGATTATCGCAGACAATCGGATTACAGTACATGGAGCAAAAAAATTATGCACGCGCTTATTCAGAACAAAAAAATATATTTCAGTTTAATAAAAATGGAAAATAAATATGGAATTTTTTCTGTTTGAAGGAAAAAACACTTAGTAGTCGAGATTTGGAGCAAATTTCACTAATAACATTTTCACCAATACCAGCTTTTATATTTCGCGAGTGTAAATTATAAACAATTATTTGATGTTTCAAAAATATCTTTTGAATTATGGCATTATTTTTGATATTCTTCTTTTTAGTAATTTAAATAGAAATAGTGAAAAGCGTGTATTTTAAATCAGTACAAAACCCCTTAACGGGTTAAAAGTTTGTGATGCAGCCCTTTACCTTTTGTCTGTAAGAATTTTAAATACGGGTCTTAAAATTAATGATATCAAATTTTGAGTGACGGTATGCTATAAATTAAAATATATACATAATTTTTTCTCTTTTTTTCCTATTGCTATATTGATATTCAGTGGTGCAAATATTATTTTCTACATGAAAAAATATATGTAAGTTTTTTTCTCATGCTTTTTCAATCACATCTCTGATAAATTCAAAATATGGGTTTTAAAAGAAATGATATCAAAATTCAAGTGACGCCTTGACGTGACTTTAATGGGTTTGTTTTAAAATTTAATTTTAATTATTTTTGGTTTGTCTCCTAATGTATATTTACACATGCTAACAATACTTTTAATTTTCCAATGCATCATTAAATATATCACTTGCAATTTGCCTGTATAATGCATTGAAATGTATTTATTTCTTTACACATGCTAACAATACTTCTAATTTTTCAATACATCATTAAATATATCACTTGAAATGAGCCTGTATAATGCATTGAAATGTATTTATTTCAATAAATTGATTTATCTTTTGTGCCACGCTGTCGAAAATCGTAAGAAAAGTTTATGTAAAGGTTTATTTTGCGTCATAGTATCCGAACTAAGCGAAATGTATGCAAATGGATAGTATGATGCAAAGAAACCAATAGCTGAAAAATAAGTTATAACAGTCAAGACAAATAAGTTACCACTAGATGACATTACTTTGCAGAGTTTTACAAGAAAATGCTTATTTGAGTTAGATTTTTGCTGAAGTGTCAGTTACTGGTTAGGTGTCAATAACTGCGGGTTTCACCCTACGATGTTTAAGTGTCTTATTTTCTGTATTACCTTTAACGTATATGTACTTCCAATTTTATACCTATGCATGGCTGTCATGCATGGTTTTCTCTATTTGTTTGTTTGCTTCCCTATATTTTTTAATTTTGTATATGAATTTATATATGGTATTTTGTAATTCTACCATTTAATTTGCCCATTTTCATCATTTGAGTTTGGACCAATATATAATTATTTAAAGGCGTCTCATTTTCATTTCATTTTACTTATCAAAAGCTATTAACTGTATGCTTTCAGTAATATGACTCAAACTAATCCATTTGAGGAAAGTCATAGTATTCTATATCGTCTCTGTATAATAAAACATCAATTCAAATATTATATGTATGTATATATTGGATAAAAAGGTTTTTCTTTATCCAGTTCCTTTAGTTTTTTTTTATCCAGATTTTTGTTTGTTTTTTCAGTTATTTTTTCCTTTTTTTTTAATCTAAAAATTGTTTTACTTCAGAAATATTGTTAACACATAAAGTTCAAAACAAAATAAATTGTTTTAGACAAAAATATTGTTCTAATGATTGTTCTTTATAAACAAATATAAAAAATAAGAACTCTCCGAAATATCAGAAGACGTAATTTAACGAAAAAAAAAGAGGAAAATTATCGCTAGAAACATTTTATTCTTAATTTTTTTTGTGGTCTTATGTAATTCATTTTTCTGTGTTAAAGGTTTATTTTTTTTGGTAAAATGAAAAATGATGTATGTTACTATTTCTGAAATTCAAAGTAAAAATTGAAGTATTGGTATAAGATCACGAAATATAGCAATTACGCATTTTTACCTATCAAAAGCTTTTCCGCAAATTCGAATAGTTAAATTAAATGCTCTAGACATATTATTTCAATTTATGAGCACATCGTGGTGATATATTATTTTGGATATTAATTTTAATTAAATTTCTAATGATAAACTAAACATATCTACTATATAATGTACTAAATTTTTTTATTTTTCATATACAGAAAATTACACTAACATGTAGCATGTATTAGGTTTGTAAAAAGGTATCTTTTTATACATTTAAAACAGTCATAAATGAATTTCGACAGCGGTTCTGTTACAGCCAAGAATTACAAGCAAATCAGATCGAGTATATCTTGGGCTAAGTTTTATTGCGTTAAAAAATTTTTATCTTTTTCATGAAATCAAGAATTTTAACTTTAATTAGTCATAACTTTCTTAAAAACTGTCATTAGCAGAATTTTTTTAATTAATTGTTTGTCTTGAAAATACTTTTCTAGCGCTATGCTCTAAGACTCCTGGTTTCCCTTGAATTGACTGAATACGTATTTCACCGTTTTCCGAAATTCAAACTAATTCGCTAGATAAGGGAGATAAGGTGTGAAAATAGCGAAGATAAGGTTTTGGCGGACCCTGTATGTATAAAATATATGCAACAGAATTGTTGAGCACTCTTCTATTTTCTGGGAAGAATATCCATGTCTTCATTTTGTCTTCCTCTTCTAACTCACCCGAGCAGGAGCTCTTTAACTGTTTCAATTTGTATTGTTTTATCAGAGCTGGTAAATTCCGGCGTTCTATCATTGTAAATCTTGCACATATTTATCAGTTTATATTATTAGTTTGTTATATACATTAATCTCTGTATAGTAATAGTTGTCAACTTGTTTAGTAATATTATACCACTATATTTCTTCACAAACATTGTATATTCTTTCCCAATCATATTTTACCTTTGCCAAATTTGTTAAGTTAAACTAATGTGCATCCTTAATGCACAAGGGCGTCCATATGGGGGGCAAGGTGGGGCTTGAGACCCCCCTTAGATTTTGGTTTTGTAATTTTTTTTATATAAATCAGTTGCAAGATATTAAAATTTGAACTTTATCTTGTAAAAACAAAGCATAATAAAATCTGCCTCGAAAACATCAGAAGGCACCGGAAGAAATTTCCGTTTTAGCCGGGTTTCCGTCTTAGCAGGTATAATTGTTGGGAATTAATTTTGTCATAACCATATTTCTTTTTCTTTTAAAGCTGGATTCTGTTTTAGACAGGTTCTGTTTTCATAAGTTTTTAATTAGTCCTTTAGAATAGTCTGCTTCTTACAATGAGAAAAAGCACAAGATAGGAAACCATTTCCGTTTTAGATGATTTTTTATCTTAGCCGGTGTTAGTATGGGGATTTTTTTCCCTACAAGATGGTAACACTTTTTCTGCGTAAGAAAGGATTTTGTTATAGACAGGATCCATTTTCACGGGTAAAACTGATTTTGCATGAACAAAACGCTAAGAAATTAGAGAGAAATTTAATAATAAGATGTGAACGGTACAGTGCAATTTTTAATTGAAAAATTCTTTTTCCCGAATCTAATGAAGATTAGAATCTTGAATGTGTTAGATTGTACGCAGCCCGAACTCGAAAACTCTATCTTAAGTCTACAGAGCAAGACAAAATAATTTTCGTCGACCTGAAACCTTATAATTCTTGTCAATCACACTTTCCTGCTCTATATGAAACAATGTGGTCAGGAAAGCATAAGTCCACACCATATTTTTCTACTAATTTTGCCACTGTTAAACAAAATCTCTGTAATCTTTCTCTAGACAATAGTACGAACCAAGAAACACGCTCACAAGCCATTCATTTAGATGCTGCAACGGCATCTATAAAGTTTATTGTATATCTCAAAATAATTTCTCGATTTTTTTCTATCTGGAGTCAGTTGTAAACAAATTACAATCTGTAGATTAAGATTTGCATTCGGTTTATCAGAACATAAAGATGGAAATTCTTGAGATTTGCACAGAATGGAATCAGAAGTAGAATTTTCAGAAATTTTCGTGGAGCTAATGGAGAATTGTAATTGTAAGAAATCGATATCAAAATGTATAGACCGTCTACTAGATAATCTTACCGTTCGAACCTTCCTATGGAGACTCCTCTTGAATATTACAGAACGGCATTTCTATATCCATATTTAGACTCTAATTATATCCCTTGAGTCAAGGTTTTTGAATCGAAATGAAACGTCTTTCAAAGCAATTTTACTTCATCCCAATATGATGAAGAATATGAAAAAAAAATGTTCTTGTCAAAGAAATCAAGGTGCTATCTCATTTTTATAATATTGAGAATTTGTAATCGGAAGCAAGAACATGGTTTGATTTGTGGAAAAGCAAAGACTGTGATGAGAATATCATGATAAATGATCTCCTCGCAGAAACTACTTTCCCCCTTTACTTAAGACAGCCATATTAAATTATAAACAATTCTGCCAAAAATTTCCACTGCAGGAAGGGGCATTTGAGAGGTTCACAACCGTAGTAGACCAAGTCCACTTTGAAAAAAAAATGAGATGGCCCATTTAGGAGGTGCATAAAATCTATTTTATCCATTTCCACACTGAGCCAAATCTGTTTTCACTTTCTCATATATGCAGAGTTGCCACAGGCGACTATTTTTTAATTCTACCTCACACCCCTTTCTTAAAACAAAAATTATTGACATAAAATTCGATAAAATTTGCAAGAGAAACATACTACAAAATCTGTTCTTTTTAATAGTGGTGCGAATAAAATAGAAAAATAGTCGTACGTGGCAACTCTGTATATGTCATCTGTTTACAGACTATATTTACTGTGGGAGTGAATAAAACAGGTTTTATGCACACTCAATGGACTATCTCATTTTTTTTTAATTGACTTTGTCTACTATGGTTGTGAGCCCCTTATTCAGTACATTCAGGTCAGTGGTGAAGATGATTATGTTCCGAATTGTCTGAAAATTTAAGGCATTCGGTTCCGCAAATTCAAACAAAAAATATCACGGAAGAATATCATAAATTTTGACAAATGGTCACAGAAAACACTAATTTCGTCAATCGTTCGCAGAAAAAAATCACCAATTTCGTCAAAGGATCATGGGGAAAAGACGAATTTCGTCAAAAGATCGCGATAAAAACGCTAAATTCATCAAGGAATCGTGGAGTAAACGCAAATTTCGTCAATGAATCGCGAAAAAACACAAATTTCCTCAAAGGATCGCGAAAAAAAACCCCGCAAATTTCTTCAAAGGATCGCGGGAAAAAACGTTAATTTCGTCAAAGAATCGCAAAAAAACTAAATTTCGTCAAAGAATAGTGGGAAAAACGCAAAATTTGTAAAAGAATCACAGAAAAACGCAAATTTCGTCAAAAAATCACAGAAAAAACGCAAATTTCGTTAAAGATTCGTAGAGAAAAACGCAAATTTCGTCAAAAGATCGTGAAAAAATGCAAATTTCGTCAAAAGATCGCGGGAAAAAAAACTCGAATTTCGTCTAAGAATCGCGAAAAAAACACAAAGTACCTTAAATATTTGCTAAAATGTATGATAGCTTTCGTGGAAATTGAGATTTTTCTCAGCCACCCCTTAAAATTAATCCTATGGGCGCCCTTGTTAATGCAGTTAAGTATGTAAACACTTGGTTAGACATGTTTAGTTAAATAATTGTTCACTTTAAACATTGTAAAAACTGTCTAACCTTCAACACATTGTTAAAGTAAACAGTGGGCATGTGTCTTCGCCCCGGGATTGCAGTTATACTCCAAAGCGAAAGCTGGGTTCTCGGAGCATGCATCCCTTCTCCTCCCTGTTTCCTCGACCACGCTGTAACTTCTGTAATAGACTTTGATCAACAATAAATTTAAAAGTATTACTGAAATAGGCTTTATTGTATTCCTTCTTTAGAAGTGCTTCAATAATAATATTTCTTTTAATTCAAGAAGTACATTAAATTAATTAAATTATACTATCATGTAGGAATGATTAAAACTCGATTTCCCTTTTTATGTTGTATATGAGTTTCAGTAGTTTTAAAGTTTTAATATTTTTCAAAATGTTGTTAAGTTTAGCAATAAAATGTTCTGTGTAAAACAGTTGTATTAACAATTATAAGCAACTAAAATCTGCTATTTCATATTACAATAAATTTTAATATTATAAAATTTTAGTTTGAATTCCAATAAAGTATGTGTTCTTATATTTTTAAATTAGAAAATGTTAGCGATTTTTATTACAATTAGCTTTAAAAAGCTAATTGACTAATTTAAATATTAAACTATAGTTCAGTCTAAAACTAAATATTTGAAATTCGACATCAAGAATCAACAAAAACTTTGGTGTTTTATTTCTGAAAGTAAGTACTAGATGGCAGCACCACAAAAATAAGAATTGAAAGTGTCCAGTCGCTTGTGACATCTATGTTCATAAGCTCTGTTTCTACGGCGATTAGCCACTGTATATGTAGTTCTGTTATATCTTATGAGTAAGCACTTAATAATTGTGATGTTAATTAAAATGTGTAAAGTGATTTATGCGTCCAACCCAGTTTTTTCATGTTATATTTAATTAATTAAGTAGCCTTCAAAATACAGTACAAAAACTTTTATGACCTAACTTTTAATCTTTTTATTTAGCTTTTTATGCATTGTTGAAATAGAGAGACAATTAACATAGTGCGTTGAAAAGTAACATAATACAATACAGTCACCTAAAACTGGAAAATGTTTTGAAATTCTAATCTAAAATGAGATATTGCATGAGGGTGCTTAATATTTTGTGACATATATTTTCCATGATTACACCCAAATTGCATTACATATTATTTTGTACATGATTAATTTGTACTATATAAGGTTAATTCATAAATCATCATTATTTAATTATAAAGGATTTCAGAAAATATGTAATTTATAGCATCTTATTATATTATTTTAACAAAATTAAATATTTATTTGTGTATTAAAAAGAGTCCCTGTCAAAATTTTTTTTTTGTACACTGTTAAATTTTTATCAATTTGTAATTCCGCTGCATCTTGATTTTCATTAAAGTTATTGAAAGTTCATAAATGGACAGTATTATGGATTTGCTATGCATCAAATTCACAAAATAAAATAATAGTATCAAAATAAAATCATTATCAACTTAAATATCAAAAATCAATTTTGAGACGGGGAATTCGGGGAAAGATATTATTGTTCTTGACAGAAATTATAGTAATATAAATAATCCACCAAAGTAACATTTGTTGTTAGTGGACAACTAAAAAATTATATTAAATGTAAAAAATCTATTAGAGTTTTCAATAATGAAATGGTTTTCACCTATATTCGGTCCACTAGACAGTGTGAACAAAAAGTTTCATAACAAAATGAAAACATCGATTTACTCAAATTTGAAAGTATCATTTTTCTCAGTGTATATATAATCTAGTCCTTGACCGAAAACATTTTAAAAAATTCCATTTTTGACAAAATTCCGGATTTTTAAATTTGAAGTATCAGCTTTGGACAAAAAAAAACCTATTTTGTTTTGTTTGTAAAAAAAAAAAAAAAAAAAAAAAAAAAAAAAAACATCGGTCAACGACGTTAGAAATAATAAAATTTATTTATTAAAAAAAAAAGAGAGAGAGAGAGCGAAAACAAAGAAAGGAATTCTGATTATTCCTTACCGAGATATTTTTGAGTCTGAATTCAAAAATATTGTTTCGAGAAAGTCGCGTTTAATGTTTTGCAAGAGTTAGTGTCCTACCAGTATACTGTGCGACTGAAAAAATCCCAATATCTTCTATTCACCTTGCTTTCTAGAAAGAAAAAAAATCCCGTAAGGTACATTGCTGTGGTGCGCACAACTTCCGGTTCTACGGAAGTTCTACGCATTACATTGCATCTACTGGAGAAAATAAGGTTCCCTCCAGATAAGATGAATATTAAAATTTTATCAATGGCTCCCACAGAATATTTATAAAATGTCAGACATTCAGAAAATGAAAAAAAAAAAATCATTTTTTGAATTTTAAAAGCACTCACGTCCACTTCATGGGGTAATAAAATAAATTATAAAATGTGCCAATACTACCAATTTTATGCCAAATTTTGTGAAGATGGAACTGCAGACCATATCTCATTTTCATTTTGCATTGTGATAAAGCTGAAAATCACTAACTTATCAATCGTCAGTAGGCGATTAAACTTTGAAATATAGTGATTAAAGATTTTGTCTGACTGGCTAAATAATTTTACATTCAAGTCTTTTCATCTTTTAGTCTTTTCAGAATAATTTTTCTTTATCGTTTAATATAAATAGAACTCATTAGGTGCGTTCGTAATTATATAAATACGTAGTACCTATTGTCGTCGCTTGGTCCGTCTGTCTGTCCGTCCGTCCGCATATAACAACGCAAAAACTACCCAACCGAATGGTTTGAAATTTAAGATATATTATCTTTGCAGAATTTTGTTGAGACATTTCAATTTTTTTTTTAATCGAATCAAAACTTTAGGAGATATTAATAAAAATATTTATTAAGAAATTTGATTCTTTTTTAAAAAATCGGTGCTTTCTTGTTATAGGATCTTCCGAAGTTTAATCGTTAAGCGACTGAGATACTTATCTTATTACAGAAATTAATCTGCAGACAATATAATTCATTTCACACAATTAAAAATCATCAAGATCTGAATATTTATATAACTAGCTATAGTACGAACGCATCTCATTTGTCACGTTTGACGTACAATTTCCAACTTGTTTTAAGAAATTACTACATATTGCTTTTTAGGTGCGTTCGTAATTATATAAATACGTAGCACCTATTGTTGTCGTCTGGTCCGTCTGTCCGTCCGTCCGCATGTAACAACGCAAAAACTACCCAACCGAATGGTTTGAAATTTAAGATATATTATCTCTGCAGAATTTTGTTGAGACATTTTAATTTTTTTAAAAATCGAATCAAAACTTTAGAAAATATTAATAAAAACATTTATTAAGAAATTTGAATTTTGTTTTTAATTGGTGCTTTCTTTTTATAGGAGCTTCCGAGGTTTAATCGTCTAGCGACCGAGATACTTATTTTATTACAGAAATTAATCTGCAAACGATATAATTCATTTCACAGAATTAAAAATCATCAAGGTCTGAATATTTATAGAACTAGCTATAGTACGAACGCACCTCGCTTGTAACGTTTGACGTACAATTTCCAACTTTTTCAATTTTTAAATGTCATTTATGTGTGACTTAGGCAGCTTAAGCCATGATCTTCGTGGATTGTGGAGTTTAACCTAGCATTATAAAATTAAGAATGATAAATGTGTTAAATATAATAATTAATTTATGCAGCAATTTTTTATAACAGACCGTTTTACTTTCGATTGTTAAAAATCATTTACTAGAAACATTTCCTATATTTGATAATTAAAACCTTCTTACGAAGATATATGCGTAAGTATAAAAGAACCGCAGTAAGATTATAGCGTATTAAATTACTTTTCTTTAGAAAAGCAGATACAAGTAAAGAACAGATAAACTTCCCATCAAGCAAAAAATCTAATCCTTCTTTTTTATATTTTTCTAATATCCGTTTCAACTGCGGAAGTGGTACTCTGAACTCCGTAACAGCTTTTTCTATTAATATACGGAAGCAAAAGATTGATTCATTTCATTCTCTATCTTCTTATTCTTAATCTTCTTAAGAGGTTTATTATTTCTGGGCTTAATAAGCCGTATAGTAAAAAAAAGCTATAAATAGCAAAGCGACGGAGTAGAATTTTTCTGTTCAGACATTGACTAGATTTTATATTATTCTAGTATCTTCATTGTCTTTAACACTAGAAGTTACAAGGGAGAGAGGAGAAAAAGAAATAAAACAAAATGAAATAAGTAAGTTGAATCCGACACGAGTTTAAACTAGAAAAGATAAGTTTTGAGTACTTTTGAATTATTTTTTCTCAAAATATTTGTTTGGAAATACTTTCATTTGTAGCAAAATAAACAACAAATATCTTCAAACTCATGAAATTTGGTTTAATTAAAATAAATCACACAAATAAAGACGGGCGAAATGCAATCAAAATCCAATATAAATTTTTTCCTCTTTCTGTTTTTTTTTTTTAAATTTAAATAAACGAAAAATCCAACTCTCCAAAGTTGCTTAATTAGGAAAAAAATACAAGAAACCACGCGAAACAAAATGCAAATAAAATGTAATGTAATTTTATTATTTGTTTTTTTCCACATTTCACACTTTTATAAGTTTGAAAAATGGTTCACATCAAGGAGTTTTTTGGTCGGTTGGTCGTGTAGTGTGAAGGTTGTATTAGCGCTCCGCAGGTATTGGGGGGCGTTGACCGTTTTGTAGCGACCGGCTGTTGTACTCTGCTGTCTCGTGTATTTTCTTTTGGCTTGCGGTTATTGTAATATAGTAAGTGTATCGTTTCTGCTTTGTCTCGGTTTGGGTCGCATTTTTACTGGGTGTTTGTCTATATTTCTGTGCTGTAGCTGTAAGTAGTGTTTTATTTTCTTGTGTTTACTATGTAACTTGTGGTTTGCATGTCGGGTATGGCCAACTCGGCTTTTAAGTTTGTTAATGATGATATTGCTGAACAAGTACCGGAAATTAGCATAGAAATGGGGGATGTGGATAACTATGTATTAATTAGCGACTCTAACTACCCTAATGTTGCTCGGTCATCTGCACCGGTGTCCTCGTTATTAGATATGGCTGCGGAGAATGACGGAAAGTTTTTTAATATTTTTTTACAAAGTATGGACTCTAGCGCTATACCTACTCGTGACCTTCGTGTCGTGCAGGCGGAACTTAAGGCCAAAGTAACTCATGCGGCGGACATAGATACTGTACGGTACACTAGGGCGGGTTGTATAATTATAAGTACTCGACAAGTGGTTTGTGCCAAGGAGGTTTGTAGCCTGTCTGAGTTTTTGGGTGTGGCAGTTAAAATTCGTGTTGTTTGGGAAAACATAACCAACAGGTTCCTGCTTTTCAACATCCCGGTGGATATTCCGTTGAATGAGATTGGCCACGAAATCGCTGAAAGTAATAACTTTCAAATTTTGGAACTCCGCCGGTTTCTCCGTAAGGACTCGAAAAATTCAGTGTCTCCGGTTCTTGTGACGGTTATTGGCACATCCTTTCCGTCAGAGATAAAAATGTGCTTCACGATACAGAAAGTACGCCAATTCTTCGACAGGCCTCGACAATGCTCGCTCTGTTACAAATTCACCCACCCTTAGGGGAGATGTAAATCACCACAGCTCTGCGCCACCTGTGGTCTTCAACATACTGGCCAGTGCTCTACACCTGTAAAATGTGTAAACTGTGAGGGAGAACACCGGTCGGACTTTAATCAGTGGCCTTCCCGGATCTCAGAAGTTGATTTTTTAAAATTCAAATGTAGCAATTTCCTATCTTTCGTTGACGCGCGCAGAAAATATTCCATAAAGGCTACTCCGGGCAGGTATGCTGAGGTGGCCAGTGTTAAGACATCGGATTTTGAAGAAATGCGAAAATTCATTGAAGCCAGGACCAACAATATGTTCAAAGTATTGGTTGATTTCTCTTCAAAACACTCGGAAAAAATCATCGAAGCGATTAATGCCCTCAGCGTCATGTTGATGAACTGCTTAGCTAAGCTGAGTGAGGCTTCTCCAGAGCGTAAGCGAGTGAATAAAGGTGGCGGAAGTCACTAAAAAAAAAATTGTTTTTGGGTGTCTGCAAGTGTCAGTTTCCCAGTTTTTTACTAACCCAGCTTTGCTCCGCTATTTGTTTTGGGACCTTTTTCTTCACTTTTAATGGGGTTCAGTGTGCTGCAATGGAACTGTAGAAGCATATTAAACAAACAATCCTGGCTTAGGTGCCCTCTGTTTACTATAGCGGATGTTCTTGTGTTGCAGGAAACGTTTCTCACGCCAGAAAAATCTTTGGTCATCCCAGGTAAAATTGTCTATCGTCTGGATAGGATTGACCGTCCAGGTGGTGGTCTGGCTATTGCCGTTAATTCTGCTTGGTCGTCCCGCCAACTTAATTTTAACAACCTTGGATTTGCTAATGAGATCATGGGTATTCATCTTGACTACGGATCGGTGCATCTAAATATTATCAATGTTTACTCTTCCTCCGGCCTGATTGTGGCCGACCTCACTAAGCTCTGTGATAGGATTACTGACTCATCTCTCATTCTTGGGGATTTCAACCTTCACCACCGTCTTTGGGGTTCCCCGGTGTCTTCGCGGGCTAGTGATAGCTTTGTTGAGTGGATGTCGGCAAGTACGTTTTGCCTAATGAACTCTACTTCCCCTACCCATGTGGCTCCAAATGGAACATGCTCACTGATAGATCTCTCGCTGTGCACCCGGATCTTCTCGCCCGTTCTACGATCCATGTCGAAGAAGAATTATATGATAGTGACCACTTTCCAATTACTATTGCTATGGATCTCTGCACTCCAGTTCAGCCGGGCTTCACCCTTTTCAACTGGTCGCGTATAGGTAAAGAGGTCAATGAAAATCTGCAGACTATTACTGACATCGACTATCAGTCCTTTCATACGTTAGTTCTCCTGGCCATGAATAAACACAGTTTCTCCAGGGTCATGCCAGCAAAGTGCCTTCCAGCTTGGTGGACGGCAAGGTGCAGCAACCTGAGCAAGCAGAAGCAATTCCTCCTTAAAAGAGCCCGTCGCCTGGTGTCTACGGAATACTGGGTTAAGTACAAACGGACTGCGGCAAAGCTCCGTCAGGTGGTGAGAATGGCGAAGCGTAGTTTCTGGGATGCGGAGTGCCGCAAAGCGAATGACCCGCACATTTTATTCAAGATTTTCCGCAAAATCAGAAATCGCTCAAGCCCGTCTCCAAAGTCACATTTTTGTATCCATATTGCCAATTCCTTCAACGCTGATGCAGCGGCGCAAGCCGAAGCCTTTGCCAACCAGTTTAGTCAGGAATGTGACCATCAACCCCTCCCTTTCACCTATGGCAATGAAGTAAACAGCCAGCTTAACTCTCCTTTTACTATGCAAGAATTGAAAGATGCCATCAATCGGACAAGAATTACCACTCCGGGTGAGGATAAAGTGAGCGCTGCCTTTTTTAAGACATTAAATGACCACTCTCTCCAATGTCTGCTGCAGATTTTTAACAACAGCTGGATCTCAGGTGATATCCCGGATGCTTGGTCCTCTGCGATTATCCTTCCAATCTTAAAGTCTGGTAAACCTAAATCCCATGTTTCCTCCTACCGTCCGATTGCTTTGACCTCTGTTATGTGCAAAATCTGTGAGAGAATTATCTCCTCTCGTATTAATCGTTACCTGCTTGAAAATAACTTAATTGACAGAAGACAGTTGGGTTTCCAGCCGTTCCGTGACTGCCATGCTGCCCTTGCCGTTCTCCATCAGGATCTTTTACTGGCAAAGAAGGAGAAGAAATTCAATTTGGGTGTATCCCTAGATATTCAGGCTGCGTATGACTCTGTTTATATAGATGGTATTATGTCTAAATGTGCTCAATTGGGCATTACGGGCTCGATTCTTCGATGGCTGCATCGCTTTCTTTCCGCTAGAAGGATCAAGGTCTCCTGGAGAGGTGTTCTTTCAACAGCCCGTGGTATCGGTAAAGGTGTGCCCCAGGACTCTGTGTTGAGTCCGATTTTGTTCACAATTTATTTGGAGGACTTTTATGAAGTGTTGGAGGGTCTCGACATTAAGTTTCTTATATATGCTGATGATATTTTTATATATTGCGTGGCTGCCTCTTTGGAGTCCTGCAGAGAAAAAATCCAAGATGCGCTCAGGCTCATAGTGCAATGGTGCTCCTACTGGAAGCTATCGATCAGATCAGACAAATGTCATGCCATAAATCTATCAAGGAGGTTGGAGGAATGCGAGTTTCAATTTACTATTAACGGCGGTCTGATTGACTGGTGCTCGGAAATTAAGTTTCTTGGTTTCGTCTTTGCTCGCCGGGGTGGATTTCGTAGACATGCAGAGTACCTTCGGGTAAAAGTTTTTAAAAGAATCAACATTCTGAAGGCCCTGGCCCAGAGGAGTTATGGAGCAAGATCTTCCCACCTCCTGACGCTAGCCTCCTCCGCAATTCGAAGCGTCCTTGAATATGGGGCAGCCATCTTAGTCTCAGCATGCAAGACCATTTTTCTAAAGTTGGAAGTGCTTCAGAATTGTGCTATAAGGGTGGCACTGGGACTTCCGGGATGGACCCCGATTTTGCTTTTGCGTAAACATGCTGACGCTCTTCCTATTGTAGACAGGATCAGGGATCTAGCTTTCCGGTTCTGGATTAAACAGGTTTCTCTGGGCAGGTAGTCATCTTTCTTTGAATTTCGCACGGATGGTTTGGTCTCTTTTGTAGATAGTTTACCATGTGTTTCTGAGAATTTGAATGAGTTCGGCTGCAGGCTGGATCATCTGCTGCGTTTCCAAGTTCCTCTGCCTATGAATACAGATAAAGTGCAATTCTTTTCCTCGGGCCTACCTTTTCAGAGTACAGAGCTGGAATCGAGTATTATAGCTTCCCTTTTTGCAGATTTTATCCAATATCCAAGAGTTTGCGGGATCCTGGAACATCATTGCCACTGATGCATCGAAGTCCCCCTCTATTACGTCGATCGCTGGCTGCTCACGAACAGGTCAGTTTGGCTATAGAATCCAACAGGTCAACTCTATTTTTTCAGCGGAGGCTCTGGCGATGGGCATGGCTTTGGATGAGCTGGTATCAATGTCGCTTCCAGTTGTAATTCTCACTGATAGCTTGTCTGTTTTATCAGCGCTCCAATCTACGCACTTGAAGTCACCTAAGGTTGTTATATGGCTCTATAATAAAATTCTTCGGGTCTCAGCCCATATTCCGAAACTCTTCTTGTACTGGGTTCCGGGGCACCGGGGGATCCCCTTAAATGAAAAAGCAGACAACCTGGCCAAGAGTGTATCTGAGTTTAATACCATGATCGAATGGGTCTCTCCAGAAGATTTAATCTGCGCTCATAAGGAAAAGGTTAAGAGTCAGTTTGGGCTCACCTATACCTCCTGCAAGTATCAGTACTCGCAAGGGAATATTCCCAGTGCTAAGCAGACGTTCCGTTGGTCTCGCAATAGACAGGAGGATGTTTTAATTTCAAGGTTTCTGTGTGGTATGCTGATAACCCCCGCGATGTTGGCTCGTTTTAATCTGGTAGCGGACGGCAGTTGCCGCACATGTGGAGTAGCTGACTCCTTGGAGCATATTTTGTTTCGGTGTACTAAATATCAGACCCAGCGTAGTTGTTGTTGGAATAGTGATACCTTGAATAGTTGGGTCTTTTCGTTCGATGGTGTGCTTTATTAACGATTTCTGTTCTTCGAAAGAGTTTCGCGCTGCTACTCTGAACCTTTTCCATAGTATTGATCGCTTTTAAGTGGGTGTTTTGTTCGTTGTGTTGGTTGTTTCTTGTGTACTAAATATCAGTCCCAGCGTAGTTGTTGTTAGAATAGTGATACTTTGAATAGTGGGTCTTTTCGCTCGATGGTGTGCTTTATTAACGATTTCTGGTCTTCGAAAGAGTTTCGCGCAGCTACTCTGAACTTTTTCCATAGTATTGATCGCTTTTAAGTGGGTGTTTTGTTCGCTGTGTTGGTTGTTTCTTGTTTTTGGATAATTAGAGACAACAGCCAAGTAGCTATAGGTCTCATGCCCCCCCCCCTTCAAGTTCAAGTTCAAGTTTGAAAAATTCGTGACAAGATGTTAGTTTTTATTTTTGCAGCTGTATGTGTTAAATTTATGATTGTTCATCTACGTATTATCATATTATAGGGTCTTATTGTTATATGACAAATAATAATATTAACTATAAAAACAAATCTGTTAAAAATACTTGATTTAAAAGATATATTAACCCATTAACGCCCAGTGGCATATTTTTAGATCACTAGAAAGCGTCTTTCACACCCGTAAATATTCTTTCACGAGACAAATCCCTTGATAAAATAATATAAAAAAAAATACCCTTCATTTAAAAGTGGTGGGAAATCTAAAATTTAAATTTTAACGAAGAAAATAATTTGGGTGTTAATGGGTTAATAACTGTTAAAAAGGTAAACTCCGTATCTCTCTCCAAAATGAAGTTATAAGAGGGTGATAAAGTATATCGAAACGGTTAAAAAAATGTAGTACGGCCTGTGCGAACTTGGCGGACGCACTGCCGTGCTCTCAAAGTTTTATTATTATTTATACCTCCTTTAAATTTATAATAAACTTAGAGAAATATCAACATACTTAAATAGGAATAGCCGTAATATATATATATATATATATATATATATATATATATATATTATTTTAGCACATAATTTCGCCTCTGTCCCCCCCCTACAAAAAAAAAATCTAGACTGTACAATGAAATAATATTTTGGGGATTCTTTAATATACCTTTTGTAATTTTATGCGTCGTCACGTTATGATGTCGTATTTATTTGCATGTATGTGCAATTATGATAGGGAATGATAACCGAGACAATGATGTAGCCCGATATGTCGGTATGATTAATCACTGCAAAGTGATATGAAGGTGAGCAGTTTAATCAGAGAGCTTGCTTAGAAATATTTACACATATAGTCATTTAAAATAGCATTATTTGAGTCCAATATATTATGTAAGTCAGTATTTTTAAGTATTAGAAGAAATAAGGGAGTCAAATAAGAAAAGAAACGTTAAGAGAACACTTTAATTTATTTTAAATCTCATTAAATATAAAACGAGTAAAAATAGAATTGGAATAATTAAAAAAATATATAACAACATGGAAATGTCAAATGGAAAGATCATTAAAATTCTAAGTAAAGAGGTACTATAGACAATTTGTTATCTACTTTTTTCATTATGTCCGACAAACATTTTTCTGTTAATTAGTAACATTCGTTATTCAAGAAATCGTGTGACAACTAATATGTATATATATTTTTCATTTCAATTGAATTATTTATATGAAAAATAGAGTCACCTATAAATCTGGAAAAGAAACGTAACAAGAAACTATTTCCCCAAGTTAGCTTCACAAATATTTCTATAAAAAACTATCAAACATACAATGCACTACAAGAGTTGTAACAACATTCAGCCAGTATTGGTTCCAGTGGTTATATCTTGGTCAATATTGGCTATTTCTTAGATATACAGGGAGTCCCATAAGTCAACTAAAATCTCAAAAAATGTCGTATCGGCGTGCAGTTACATAGTAAATCTCGTAAAAAAGTCAGATTTATAGCGGCAAAGGTAAAAAATAATAATTAAATGGAACCATAAGTAATTTAAGATTTCTAATACTCATAAAAAATAAACAAACCATCGTACCAAAGTGCGGTATGCACCATAAGACTTGTCAAAAAGTAAGATTTTTTGTAACAAAAGAAAAATGAAAGTTCAAAGAATTCCGCAAATACGTTTACAGTTTGAAAATTCATAAGAAATTGTCCTATCGGAGTGCGGTTTGACCTATAAAACTTCTCAAATGGTCGGAATTGTCGTGGCAAAAAATAGCTCAAGAAAATTTGAGCTGTTTCCCCTAATAAATAATTAGATACTTTGATAAGTCCTATTGTGAAAACCGTACTTAAATACATTTTGTTAATTTTTTTACGATTTTTTAAGAAAGCTTTTTAAGAAAGCTTTTTTAAAAGCTTTCTTAAGAAAACTTCATCAATCCGAGAACTGTTTTCCTTCAACTGTTTTCCTTGTTTTCCATATTTTATACATGTATGTGGTGGTACTTGAAAAGATACACTTAAGTTATAATAATGGCACTGCTTCTGTATTAGAATAGTTGCTTACTATCTGTTTGACTTGGAAAACAATAGATGAAAAATTAATTCCGTAAAAGCTGCTAACGAAGTTACGGGTAGTGTGAAAATTATTCGTAATGCGTGGACTTTGTAATAACCAATATCTGTTGTTAAATGCACTATTTGTGTATTTAATTGAGCATAAACTGCTTATAACTGAAGGGGTAACCCTAAAAATCAATTACATCAGGTTTGTGCTGCAATCTGTAATGTTAAGTGATGAAATATAAACGAATATAAATGGACACAAAATGCATTAAAAAAGAGAGAGAGAAAGAGCGAGAAATTAAGAAAATAATCTGTATTTGATACAAGCGAAAAAAAGTGAGTATAGATGATTAGCTACACCATGCATTAAACGAATAAAATGTTAAGAAATTAAGGTACATCTTTGGAAACGAGGTGCTGATCGTACATAATGATTAATTACAGAGTAACACTGATTTAAGTTTATTTATTTAGGGTTAAATGCATATTCAAGTCAACATTAATATATATAGATTTAAAAAAAATTTGTAATGTATGTTGTACATAAAGATTTTTCGTCCATCTGTTTATATGTTTTTCAGCATACAGATATTTTAATTTTCAATACATCAAATATCATTAGGCAAAAATTAAATTTAACATCAAGAAACATATCAATGCAAAATGAAATAAAATAACACAAAGATCAAATTCGATTTTTAGAATTTGATTTCATCGGATAATATTGTTTCAATTAATTTTATCAGAAATAGTTGAATACACAGGGTGTCCATAAATTATTTTCGGGGTTTCCTTACCTCATAACTTAAGAACAAGATTTAAGAATATAATAAAAAATGCTATTGCATATTCGTAAATTACCATCCAAAACGTTTTTTAGGTAGATTTCGTAATAAATACTACCTATTACATTCTCCCTTACGTTGGAATTTCTGGAAAATTTTTGCAGATCTACACCGATCATGACACCCAGAACCCAAAACCACCCCCCAGTTCAAAACTTTATATATATATATATATATATATATTCATCTATCTATGTCACTTTTTTATGGATACGATAACTTGAAAAATTCTGCATAAATCTCTTCCAAACTGATACATAAAATCAAGGAGCATAAAATATCGGCCAAGTTCGTTAATGGGTAAAATCGAACCAAGGTTGGGGGAAATAGGGGGACTTTTTGTGAAAACAGAAAAATCTTCATAACCTCTTAATTATGAGACGTATCAAATCCGTTTAAAGTTATTATTACTTCTAGAATAAGGTCCGAAAATTTATGTATGACAGAGTTTTGATATAAATAAAAATGGCCTCCAGAGGGTGAAAAAATAGGGGTTCCATAAGAAAAGAATCATAACTTTGTCAATTCACAATGTATCAAATCCGCTTAAATTTATTATACATCTTCTTAATATTATCTACAACTTTTATACTGATATGTTTTTTATAGGATCAACCCTTACAGCAAAAAAATAAAAAATAAATAAAAAATAAATAAAACGAAAAAATTCTGGCGGCTCCTCCTACTTGACACAGGTAAATTTCGAAGTGGGCGATTTCGACTGCCGCACATGGTAAAAAGGTCATTTCTAATGCAATTCCCAATAAACAGGTGCCCCACGGTCTGCGTCTTCGAAATCTACCTGTGCCTGTAGGCCTAGCCGTAAGGGATTTTTTAACCCTTAACTGCTGTGACCAAAATTGCCGCATACATGTGAGCGGTCTCTTAGACCGCTTGATCAAAAGATGAATAAAAGACACGATTAACTCATAGAATACTGTTTCTGCACTAAACTTTATGCACAGGACTATTACAATTAAACTTTACCTATTCAGAAGTATCTAGTGATAGTACTATGGTTTCAAACAAAATAAAATTTCACTAGTACCTAGTTAAACTAAAAATTAAAAAAAAAAAAAAAAATCAGCGGTCTGTGAGACCGCCAACAGCACCTAAGTGTTAATAACAAAAACAAAATTAAGTATTCTCTGTCAATTTATGCGGCAACTCTAGTGGCGTCACATTTTAGAAGTCCAAGACATGAGTTCAAAATGACGAGTGCGCAAGAGAAAGCTATGTGCGTATTGTCGTTCTTGAGAATCAAAATCCATCACCACTACACAACTTCGTTATTCAATTAATAACTTTTTGATAAATTTGATAAAAACTTAATATTAATTATTATTTGATTATAATCTTTATTTGATTAGTGACATTTTGAGTTGCAGCTTTACGCATTTTTAACTTTGTTTGTGTTATTAGAAAAACTTTTTGAGTTGTATTTTAATAATATTTAATCCTATTTTTCATCAAGTTCTTAATTCAAAAGTCATTATTTTATGCACATCCTGTAATGTATATTGTATTACATACAATTTTTTTAAATAAAAAATACAAAATGCCGCTAGGGGAAAAATACTGTTTAAAAAAAAAACAGTAAAGAAAAAGAATGAAATAAATAAAATTTAAAACAACTTTGAGTTTTACATAATCTGACAATATCGTTTGGAATGGTGTTATAAACATGTTAATTTTTTGTGTGTGTGTTATCCTGTTACAATAAGAATTGTATCGCTACATAAATAGAAAGGAAGAAATACAATACATTGTAGAGTGCTTGCACTCTACAATGATATGAAAGAAATGGAAATGTCTGCAAACATCAATAAAATTCCTTCTGAATTTAAAATGGCAATCAAACAAGGTAGAAAAAATAAAATGCATTGTTATATTTTTCATGTCTTCATATTCAATGCTCATTTTTCAACTTTGTGACTCATATGTTATGGTTTAATTGCAATTTATAAAAAAAAAATCGTTTTCTACTGGTTTTAGAATAGTTAAGTGAATTTATTTCGATATATTGCAAATTTTTATTGCATCAATTATTATGTGTGTATACATTACGGTTTAATTCTAAATTAAATTGTAAAAGGAAAAAAAAAACTTCTTTTTCAATAAATTCTCTGTGATATTTTCCGCCAATTTTTTTAAACGGATGCTCCTGAATGTTATTTTTTGAAATACATTTTATCACAAATATTCGAATATGTTGTGTTTTAGAAAATGATTTTAAAAATCCATGATATAAAATGTAAGTACGTGATTTTTCTGCTTAAGAGTAAACAAAAATAGAAATGAATAAAACAACATTTGAATTTTATAAAGCCTGGTTAATGCAACAAATTTTATCCAAAATATTCAAAATTGTTGTCTTAACCTTTTACAATGAGCTTTGTGTCAATATGTACACAGAAAACACAGTCGAAAGAAACTACTTGCAATCTGAAATGATTTCTAAAAATAGAAATGTGTGCAAATACCAAGAAAATTTCTTCTGAATATAAAATTGAAATCAAATAAGATGCAAAATGCAAAATGCATTACTAGATTTCTCAGTTATTCATATTCAGATTAGTATTCTCATATTTCAAGTATCTGATTCATTTTATACTCTAACAACATTTTATTCAGGAAATCCAATTTCCTCTAGTCTTAAATATAATACGAATTGTGGAGCAAATATTTTGTGTACAACTGACAATCTTCGGGTTATCTTCAAGACAAATAAACATAGTAAGTATTTGATTACATTTATTAAGTAGGGTTTCTAGTTCAAATATTATTGACATGATGATACCAGAAGGTGGGCAGCTATTCTTGTGGAATACTTGCCTTTTTTTATGTTACAGAAAGTCAGTGGAATTTTTTTTAAATAACCGCTTAACTATTTCTTTTATGTTGATTTCTTTAGGAATAGAACTAATACAAAAACTTCTATTACCTATCTATCTTTAAAATAGGGGGATTTAACTTTGTACCGGTATATTAAAAATAAATGATCAACGTAAAATAGCACAAATAAAAATATATAAAATGGCAAACAGCTGTTTCGGAGCCCCTAAAGCTCCATCATCAGTGCCAAATTTAAAAGATTAAAAACCGATAAACCATGTAAATATGCTTGCGTCTCCCGCACGTTTCAAGATTGAATAGCAGTGATTTTTTAAAACAACAACGTAGTCAGAAAACACATGTGAGGTAGGAGACCAATAGAAGAGCCCGGCCAGACTGGACGATTTTAAGTAAGGAGGAGGGGGAGGAACGAAAAGAATGAATTGTCAGGTTACCTTTCATTTAATTCATTCTCTTCGTCCCCCCCCCCTTTTTTTTTTCTCCGTACTGAAACTCGTACAAATGAAACCATTGAACTTTTTTTTCTACCAATATTTCTAAGCAAAAACAATCTACCTTGAAGATTGACAGAAATCTACCACGAAGATTATTATTTTGAAATAACACTAGATAAAATAATACAAAAATATTCGTCAGTGATTCTTTTTAGGCAATTTTTCAAAGATGGACTGTTTCTATTTCAATAAATAAATAAGATAGCCAAATAAATAAGAGCTGTTATTTTCTATACCACTTTTTCCAAATAAAAATATTCGCTTTATTAAATCACACATTTTTGTGAATTAAAAGATGCAAAAATTTGTATTTCGAAATTGTGTTACTCAAACTATGGGAAATTGGCTACTGTAAGATAAATTTCAAAATTTTTAAGTATGATGTTATCGGATATTATTGTTAAATATAATTGTTTGATATAAAATTTTAAACAAGAACAAAAATTATGCGTCAAGCGTAGATTATGAAACACTTTTCAACACATAATACTGTAACAAAACTTTCCCGTTTAATAAGTAAACAATTTAGAAAACGCGTAACACATTTAAAAACACAATTTCAGCTATTACTACCAATAGTCATACAGAATATTCGATTTCTTTTGTACAGTCCTGTATATAATCTAGATTTGAATAGATTTGTGTACATACTACACAGTACGCTAAAAATTACTTACAATAAAAAACATAGCACAATTGAAAATTCCCCTTCAGCAATTTACGTCAATAAACGAAAATATACTTGAGATCTTTTGAGCAGCCCTGTATATGATCTATGGAATTTATTTGCACCAATTAATATTCAAAAAATGTTACATTTAAAAACGCGCACCACAACTGAAACGAGCTATACCAACAATTATTCTTCATAGACAGTACTGTAACCAAATGCTTTTGAGTGTCCCTGTAAATAAACGATACATTGTATGCATACCATATTTTACACTAAGCGCCTCGAGTATATTTATGCAAGTTAGAGCACGTTTAGATGGCAGACAGACACCCTTACAAAAATTTCTTATAGAATTCTATAAAAAATATTTATAGAAAACGCATGTTAGAATCTTATAGAATTATGGCCCGTTTTTCTATAAGCTTGTTTAACCAAAAGCTATAAAAATATCTGTAGAATTTCAATAGAAATGTCTGTAGAGCCTCTATAAAAAAATATAGAGCTTCTATAAAGATATGTAAAGAATTTTATATAGAACCCAGGTGGTCACCCTCCCAAGTATTAACGGCACTCGTTCCTGCTTGACTTCAGTGATTGGACGACGGACCAGTATTTTCAACTTGATACAACCATTGACAGTTTCTGGCCACTTATTACTCAATTTAAATTTAATTCTTTTGTGATTTGCATTCCCAATCATACATAGTCTTGTAAAAGTATTTTAAGTCTAATAAATTATTATTTGTTAAAACTGAAACAATTGTTTAAATATTTATGCTTCAGATAAAGTATTTGAAAGAAAATTACAAAAATATTAAAGTGAATAAAGTTTATTAAATTAGATGGATGGTTTTATAAATTTAAAAGCAAATTAATAAATGATTATAAAATTAACCAACAAATTAATGAATTATAAGCAAATTAATTAATCATAATTTAATTCAGTAGTTTCACTATGATATATTAATTACATTGACAATTGAAACACAATATATTAGAAATGAATTAAATTACATATATATAATCATATTAAAGCTATGGAGTTACTATTATATATTAAACTGATGCATTACAAAATTAATTATTATTTTTAAATTTCAATATATAGTTATAAATAAATTACTACACACATAAATTTTAAAAGACCAAGCAATATTTTCTTTTTATAAAAAATAAAAATAACCTATAGAATCATTAGTCTATAGAACTTAATTCTATAAGGTTTATAGTACTCTATAGAAAACTGTTCTATAGAAGAAAAAAAATTCTACAGAATTTCAAAGAGTGCTACAGAAGCATTTTCTTTAGAAAAAGTATTCTGTAGAATTCTTCAAAACTCTATAGAAATAGTATTCTATAGGATGGAAATTCTATAGAAATAGTAAAGAATTCTATAGAGTTCTATACAACTCTATGAACTATTTTAGTAAGGGCAGACAGACAAACCGAATTCACAAACACTTTCTAAGAGTTCCATAGAAACATTTTCTTTAGAAAAAGTATTCTATAGAATTCTTCAAAACTCTATAAAATACTATTCTATGGAATGGATATTCTAAAGAAATGGATATTCTAAGGAATACTATAGAATGCTATAATTATAAGCAAATTAATTAATCATAATTTAATTCAGTAGTTTCACTATGATATATTAATTACATTGACAATTGAAACACAATATATTAGAAATGAATTAAATTACATATATATAATCATATTAAAGCTATGGAGTTACTATTATATATTAAACTGATGCATTACAAAATTAATTATTATTTTTAAATTTCAATATATAGTTATAAATAAATTACTACACACATAAATTTTAAAAGACCAAGCAATATTTTCTTTTTATAAAAAATAAAAATAACCTATAGAATCATTAGTCTATAGAACTTAATTCTATAAGGTTTATAGTACTCTATAGAAAACTGTTCTATAGAAGAAAAAAAATTCTACAGAATTTCAAAGAGTGCTACAGAAGCATTTTCTTTAGAAAAAGTATTCTGTAGAATTCTTCAAAACTCTATAGAAATAGTATTCTATAGGATGGAAATTCTATAGAAATAGTAAAGAATTCTATAGAGTTCTATACAACTCTATGAACTATTTTAGTAAGGGCAGACAGACAAACCGAATTCACAAACACTTTCTAAGAGTTCCATAGAAACATTTTCTTTAGAAAAAGTATTCTATAGAATTCTTCAAAACTCTATAAAATACTATTCTATGGAATGGATATTCTAAAGAAATGGATATTCTAAGGAATACTATAGAATGCTATAATTATAAGCAAATTAATTAATCATAATTTAATTCAGTAGTTTCACTATGATATATTAATTACATTGACAATTGAAACACAATATATTAGAAATGAATTAAATTACATATATATAATCATATTAAAGCTATGGAGTTACTATTATATATTAAACTGATGCATTACAAAATTAATTATTATTTTTAAATTTCAATATATAGTTATAAATAAATTACTACACACATAAATTTTAAAAGACCAAGCAATATTTTCTTTTTATAAAAAATAAAAATAACCTATAGAATCATTAGTCTATAGAACTTAATTCTATAAGGTTTATAGTACTCTATAGAAAACTGTTCTATAGAAGAAAAAAAATTCTACAGAATTTCAAAGAGTGCTACAGAAGCATTTTCTTTAGAAAAAGTATTCTGTAGAATTCTTCAAAACTCTATAGAAATAGTATTCTATAGGATGGAAATTCTATAGAAATAGTAAAGAATTCTATAGAGTTCTATACAACTCTATGAACTATTTTAGTAAGGGCAGACAGACAAACCGAATTCACAAACACTTTCTAAGAGTTCCATAGAAACATTTTCTTTAGAAAAAGTATTCTATAGAATTCTTCAAAACTCTATAAAATACTATTCTATGGAATGGATATTCTAAAGAAATGGATATTCTAAGGAATACTATAGAATGCTATACAGATCTATGAACTATTTTCCTAAGGGCAGACAGACAAACCGAATTAACAAACATTTTGCAACTATGTTAAAAAGTGTTTTAAACATTAATATAAATAGAAAAGACAAAATACATTATTTTTTACATAAATACTAAACAAAATAAAAAATGAATAAAATAAAGTTTGTATTTTGTATAACATGTTAATGTCGTTTGAACTGATGTTATAAAAAGTATTTTTGTTGTAACAAGACACAATCATTATAACAAGTAACGGTGCAGTAGCAAGTAAGAACATGCTTGAATACTTTTTATAACATCAGTTCAAACGACATTAACATGTTATACAAAATACAAACTTTATTTTATTCATTTTTTATTTTGTTTAGTATTTATGCATGTTCTTACTTGCTACTGCACCGTTACTTGTTATAATGATTGTGTCTTGTTACAACAAACTTTGTATCCTTATGCACGCATAAAGTATTAGACTCGGCCGGAAGAAATGTAAACTACTTGCATTCTGAAAGGATTTGAAAATATGGAAATGTCGAGAAAATTCTTTCTAAACATGAAATTGAAATCAAACATATTACAAAATACATCACTAGATTTCGCAATGCTTATTTTTCAACTATGTGATTCATTTTATTAAGAAATACATTTCATTTAGTCGTAAACGGTATACAAATTGAAGCAAATATCTCGTGATGTGTTCACAGTTTTTCTCAAATTTAGTATTTCCCAAGTGGGGAAACAAAGCTGTAAAGAATTTGTTTGGTTCTAAAATAAATTGAATAAAATAAATTTGCTAGCTTTCATTGGGTAGATTTTCTGCTGTAAATTCTTTTCTACTACGTTTCAATTTAAGCATTTAAAATATTATCAGACATATATTTATGATTTTAAAACAACATTTAATGAACAACAATAAAAAATAATCTTTTATTTATTTTGCTACGAAATCTAAAGTATAATATCAATCTATACCATAGTATATAGATTAATATAAAGTATAATAATAATCTAATCTGTCTTAGTACTTAGCCCCGTTTCAAATTACGTATATTTAACACTAGATAACTAGATGTACTCGGAGTAGTGAAAAAGAATAAACGCTCGAAAAAATTATAATTTCTGTAAATTTTGCAATTTTATGTGGGAAAGTTGGATAAAAAAAATTGTAATGTACTTCTCAACATTTTATTATCAACTAGCTGTTTTAATATATTGGTTAATTTACAAAAAAAAAAAAATCTTTAAGTGCATTAAGACCTGCTATGGGGTATCCTCATTGAAATTTTCAGACCTCTACGTACAATAGATTTTCCTAGTTATCGCACATACACAGACGCGGACAAACTTTTTTCTGTTATTTATACTAGAGCATTCAACCCGGGCTTCCCGAGATAGATAATAACCATTTATTTTTTGTTTATTGAAAATTTTAATAATTTTTTTATATTTAATAATTGTTGCGTTAGTAACATGAACTGAACTGAACTGAAGGGATGGCGTATTTCACGAATAAGAACTAAAACAATTTTAGTAGTATCGTCTGTGTATTCCATGTTGTAATGTGATGTTTTTTGTGTGATCGTGAATTAAATGTTCTTTAGTTAAAAGTGATTGTATTTATTATTTCACGACAGCTCTAATATCATCGGGTAGATGTCCGTCATCGTATGCGCATCATATTTTGAATACAGTATTATTATTTTCGACCCGTGAAGCGGTGTTAAACATTATTTTCGGTTGTTCACGCAACAATATTTTATTTTAGATTGACCTCTAACAATACCAAAGAGCATTTTTATATGAAATACGTCAGTTTTCATTCAAATAAAATTTTGAAATTCATTAAAAGCGATAATTTCGTATTGTCCTCGCGCCAGAAGTTAATAGCCGAAGAAATCGCTAATAATTTCGTTATATACAGCAGTTTTTTTATTATTATTATTATGATAATTTCAGCGGTTTTAAGGGCTTTTTCGATTACATGTCTGTTAATTTGTGTTTTATTTATACCATTTCATTTATTGCTCAAAGAAGTTTTAATTTCGTTAAAGAATATTATTAGTGGAAATATATGCTGAACTTTTTATATTGTTTAAAGTGCAAACGGATTAATAATTTGTAATCGTCTGCAAGTGATAGAGATAGATAAAAAAAAATACTCGAATTTTAATTTAAATGCTATAATGAATGAGTAAATTGCGATACAGTTTTTAAAAATTTACATTTGAAAATAGATTTTTTTCTTCTATATAACGGTGTAAAAATTTAAAATGTGCGATGATTAGAAATGAAAAAAATTGCAGTAGCAAAATTCGTAAAACAGAAATTTCATCGTCAAGTGTTGCAATTAGCAAAATGAAGTCAGCGCTACGCACGGACACGTTTGTCCTTTATAATATAGATAAATATGGTATTACGCATTTTTTTCAAACGTTTGTATCGTTTGTAGTGTTTTCAGTGTTTTTTAAACAGCTTAAAGAAAGACCTCTGCTAGCATGTAGAAACGATAAAAGTCATTTCTCCGAGAAGCTATTTATTAGAAATTAAAAAAATTGCAGTAGCAAAAATCGCAATTTCATCGTCAAGTGTTGACATTCCCAAAGTGACGTCAGCACTACGCACGGACACGTTTGTCCTTTATAATATAGAAAAATATTATTACGCCTTTTTTGTCAAACGTTTGTATCGTTTGTAGTGTTTTCAGTGTTTTTTTAAACAGCTTAAAGAAGGATTTCTGCTAGCATGTAGAAACGAAAGTAATTTCAAATAAAAGTCATTTCTCTGAGAAGCTATTTATTTCGTAAAACATTATTTTTTTCAACGAAGTTTTTACATAATATAAACATTTATTACGTAAGAAAAAAAATATGAAGATAAAATTCATAATGCAACTTAAGCCTTTACTCTTTTTTATAAGCGAATTCTTTCAAATCATATTTTATGAAACTGCATTAGTAATTATCGAAAACCAGCTTTGAAACTTAATACTATGCATTAGTTTTATTCTTAAGAATGGCAGATATTGGGCAAAGATAAAAGGTCTCCGAGCCGACATATCTAAGTCAGTTTTAACACATTTTAAATTTTAAGTGCTTAAAATGGATACATCAGTCTCTTATCCTCATAGCAAAAAAATTCTATTTTTTTAATATTACCATAAACGTTATGTAGAAATGTGTAACATAAAAAAAAAATATTTAAAATTTTACGTAAGCTATTTCCTATAACTTTTCTGTTTAAATAATGAAGGATTAGTCTTTGGATGAGTCTGATCGCCAGAAATTAACTCTTAAGAGCGTAAGAATCCAATTTTCAGCCAGCTATCAATGGTTACGGAATAAATGCTTCTTTCTCTTAAAGTGCAAAGTATTCTTTATTGAATAATATAAGAAATTAAAGGGCAATCAGTTTTATATGCAGAATAAATATATATATATTTTTCTTTTAGAAAAATTCTAAACCATTTCTGACATACGTTAGGAAATGTAATAACATAATTAAACAAGCATTGGTACAAAATCTGGAATGTTTTTTTTAGGTGCGTTCGTAGTTATATAAATACGCCTATAGTCGTCGTCCGATCCGTCCGTCTGTCCGCATGTAACAGCTCAAAAATTACCCAACTGAATGGTTTGAAATTTAATATATATAATCGTTGCAGAGTTTTGTCGAGTCATTTCAAATTTTCTGAAAATCGAATCAAAATGTAAAAAGATATTAATAAAAGTTTTCTTCATTCTATTAACTCCTATCGTACGTAATCTTTTTTATATTAAAAGCGCAAGTCATGTGACTCAGGATAACAAATACGGACTAACCACTTCCTTTTTCATATGCCAGGCAGCCATTTTTATTCAAAATTATTTTGTAGAATAAAGTTGCATAAATGTTAGATTTTTAGAAAGATCGTCATATAAAAGGCTTTTGAACAGGCTTTTGACATAGAACACTCACATTTTGTTAAAACATACTTTTTGATTAAGAATTGCAATCAATTAAAAATGAAGTCAGCATTGTTTTCATAAATAAAATGAAAGGTTTTTCTCAAAACAGTGTTGCCACAAAAGTAAAATAAAGCAGTATATCGGGCTCAACAATGATTTAAAAAACATATATAGCACAATAAAGATAAAGTGGGACACTGTTGCTGCGCGGGTTTATTTTGCATTTATGATTAAAAAGCAAAACTGAAATTGAAATGCTCAATTTATTTTTCTTTATCCGATTTTTTTTTCTTTTTGAAACAGATGATGTCATTCTCTAATGTACTTAAAATACGATTGATTTTCTTTTTTTTTTTTTTTTAACCATTGGGAAAATGATTGTTGCTTTCGGTCGAGAATGGACCTCTTGATGTCGCCACTTTATTTTTTTAAGCGTTTTTAACGGATTTATGTAACTTTAGAAGAATTTTTTTTAAAGCGTTTTTAACAAAATTCTGTAACTGTAGAATTTTTTGTTTTTTGAATAGGCAATAGAAATGCATAAAATCGTTACAAAAATGTTAAAGTTACAAAAAGGATCGATGCAAACTATCAGATATGAAAAAAAGACGAATTCAAAAATTCACGTGGGATGATTAATCGTCTTCTAAAGCAAAAAACGTGGTCTTAAACTTTAATTTCCTCAAAATACCTTTAGCTCAGACATCAATCTAAACAAGAGTTAAAGCAATACTTAAATTTTGCTGACTGGATGGTCTACAAATAGAAATTATACCAAACTTGGCATCATATTTGAATATTTCGGTTTATTGTACTTTCGCATACCAGCGGGAAGTCAGTAGATAGGGAATGGGACTTTTGCGTCAGCAGCAGGCAGTGGCGGCGGTGCGGTGGCAACACCATCTGCTGCCGAGATCATACTATAGTAGGTGCGTGGAATAGCTAGCTTGGGGAAGCTATGTTATAGTAGGGTGGGGCGAATAGGTCTGCTATAAGTAAGAGTATTTTAAGGGGGCTAATTTAATATATATATATATATATTTTTTTTAAGCTTTCGGAACATTTTCCCAATGGTTGTTGTAATTTGTTAAATAATATTTTTTTTTCTTTTGTTATTTTGATCAGTTTTTACTGCAACTTTGATGGAATAAATGAGATGCTATTTTGGCTTGACTAACATTGTTTAGTCTTTAATTTTCCTTTGAAATTTAAACCTGCATCTAAAAAAATATTGGATACTGGTAAAAAAGATTACACTGCAGTCCGAAATTTTCGCAAGGGTCCACTGGTTACTTCTACATTCGTACTGTTTTATGAAAATAGCAACGTAATATATTTACTGAGTGGAACGTTTAAACACATGTGGTTTCATATAGCTGTCAGAAATATTCTTTGTATAATGGGAACACTAATTTTTACACCTATAATTTCCATTATACACGAGTACGTGCGGTTTCATAAAATATTTGAACGAAGAAAAAATTTATATAACAAGTTATTGCGACAGAGAGTGGGTTGTAATTTCATTTTCATATTTTTTTTACAACGAAATTATTTCCATTTATAATGAGGACAATCACTTTGAGTCACCATGTACTTAACAAACTTTCTTAAAATTGTCTAATTGCATTTTATTGAATGTATGGGCAGGTAAAGAGTCTTTTGTCACGGAGATGACTGTTTTAACTGCGCAAAAAAACGTCCTCCAACAACTGAAAATATCACACTGAGAAAAATGACACTTTCAAATCTGAGTAAATCGATGTTTTTATTTTGTTCTGAAACTTTTTGTTTCAAATATGATGATCCAATGCTTTCAATTCTGAAATACCAGAAATACTCAGAATATTGAAACAGAGACATACTCAAAACTGAGCATATAGAGGTTAGTTCATACTCATTTTTAAAACATGGACATACTCAAAAATGATTAGAATCAATTCCAGCTCATTTTTGAAGCATGGAAATACTCAAAAATGAGCACATAGAAGTCAGTTCAAACACAGTTTTGAAACATGGACATACTCAAAAATGATTAAAATCAGTTCCAACTCATTTTTGAAACATGGAAATACTCAAAAATGAGCACATAGAAGTCACTTCAAACTCAGTTTTGAAACATGGACATACTCAAAAATGAGCACATAGAAGTCAGTTCATACACATTTTTGAAACATGGACATACTCAAATAGGAGCACATGATGTTTTATTCTTGAGTGTGTGCATGTTTTCAGAAATGAGTATAGACAATACATGTTTCAAACTTGAGTAATTTTGATTCGGAGCCATTTTGACTGTGCGACATACTCAGATTTGAGTATTTTTTGCTCAGTTTTGAATATATCGTTTTTAGAGAGTAGTAGCTTAAAATATCTATTTTGAGACTCCTTATTATATTGTAAAATCAGTTGCTATTTTCTGCACATATGTACATGCATTTATTTAACTCTTTCTTGTCTGACGTCGTAATAATTGAACATATCTTAAATTTACTATTATATTCTCTTTCCGTTTGTCATTATCTGTGTGTAATAATGGTACATTGTAGAAAAATACAAATGTTTTATAATCTAGAAAAATAGGACCACGAACGAAAATATACAATAACCTCTTCTGTATAAACCACGATTCCGAAGAGTGTTCTTTAGCTTTAGAAACTTCGGAAACTAATATATTTTCCAGATTTAAAGAAGGATTTATGAAAACAAAGTTTCTTTTGCCGCCACCAACTTTCAGAAAAGTTTCCGAGTAATTTTTATAGTATAATTATCTGTTTTTTGAAGCCAAAATATCAGTTTTAGGATTCTTATTTCAACATTCATGTTTTACAAGCAAACATGCTATAATAACTGCAATAATATTAACAGTAAAATAAATGTTGTTTTATTTCTCTTGCATGTGTAAATTCAGTTACGCAGCTTAAAATGATTAAATGAGAATCGATAGAATCCTATGAACCGATATTCCAGTTTAAGAAAATTATTAATGCATCATAAAAACTACTGGGAAACATTTCCGAAAAACAGTCGCAGTAAAAAAAAAAAAAAATCTTGTTTTTATAAATTCTTCATAAAATCTCGAAAATATATTGTATTTGAGGTAGCTGAAGATAAGGAATGGTTTTCGGAATCGTGGCTAACACAGAAGAGATTATTGCATGTTTTCGTTCGTGGTTGAATCATATTTTCGCAGATTGACAAATATATGTATTTTTTATATTGTAGTATATGTCTTTACATTTACTTCTATCATTTTATTTATATTTTAACATTTAATAAAAAAAGGGTTCACTTAATTTCAAACATTATATTTCAAACATTTATATTTCAAACATTTGTTTAATTCATTAAATCTTAAAACAGGGGCTACTTGCTCCTGTTTTTGCCCTGTTTTTTCCCCTGTTTGTGTCCCTCCTAATACTTTGTAATATATATATATATATATATATATACGGGAAAATTGTTACGCTTATTTATACATTTTACAACACGACATTTTCCTAACGTCTTCAAATAAATTTTCATATCCCATTAAAAAGAACTTTATTATTAAAGAGATCTATTCAAAATAACTATTTTCGGATAAATTTCAGTAAACCTTAAATTTTGTCTATTGGATAGATATTTTTAATTTTTAAACCTGAAAGTAAGTTTTTCATTAAAAAAAATGAACGTAAAAGGTTAATTTATAAATAAAAATGCATAAAAGAAAGACGTTTATTGCAATGAATTTTATTTACAGTATAGAGAACAATATCAATTTACAATGCAAAAGAGGAGGCGAATACAAAATGTTTTATAGGGAAAAATACTTAGTATGATGACATCTTTTCTCCATGACAAATAAATATTTGCAAGTTGTGAAAGTTAAAGAATTTATTTTTCTTAATTTCGGAAAGAAGATAATGTAAATTTCGAAAATAGCTTGCGTGTACGTTCATAGAATAAAGAATGCATATTACAAAGAAAACCGTTGTAAAGACAACTTGATTTCGACTGCAAAAATAAATTGTTACATTTAATTTTCTGCATAATAGATTTGACATTAATTAACATAAATCCTCCATTCTTTATTTCTTCAAATGATTCATTTTTGAGAAGGATCTGTGTACAGTTTGTTAGAACCTTATTGTTTCTGTTTCTCTGTTCACTTGTGCTCTAAGTTTTGCGTAAATTACCTTTTTACAGAAATCTTTATTAGATTGTTTTGCCCTTAAGATGAATTTTCTTTTTTGAAAAAGGATCGTCGAACTGTTCGTACATTTTTTTCAATGACTATATCCTACACTCTCGTCATTAGTTTGCTCTAGAGTAACAGTTCAGTCATTCGAATCTATGTCAAAAAAAGAACGAAAACTCATGCGTCAAGCATAGATTATGTAACACTTAAGAACACTTACAAAATAATTTTACAAATCTTTACAAAAAGCTGAAATATGGTATCTAAGAAAACAATTTGGAAAACGCATAACCTATTTAAAAATCCAATTTCGAGAATTACCATCAATATTTAGAAAAATATCTGAACTCCTTTCTGCAACCCTGTATATGATGTATAGATTTGTATATATATTAAACAGAATAATAAATTTTAGTTCAGTTAATAAACGCATAGTACAGTTTAAAATTTCTCTTCTGGAATTTCTGCCAATGAACTGAAATGTACTCGAGAACATTTGTACTGCCCTTGTATACGTTCCATACAATTTATACACACCAAGTAATAGACAAAAAATGAGTTACATTTAAAAATGCGTTCAGCGACTGAAAAAGCATTATAGCAATTATTATTAACAAGCAGTAATTTAACCGAATTCTTTTGTGTGTCCCTGTAAATGAACGATGAATGCTATACACACAATATTCTATAGTAAGCCTCTTGTAATCAACATTAGTGATATATATCAATTTCAATATGTTTTAAATAGTGATACATTATTAAAATAAGCCGCAAACAATTTTCTTCATAGACCGTAATGTAACGAAACTCTTTTTACTGCCTCTGTAAAGGAACTGTAAGTGCTATGCACACCACATTCTATAGTAAACCTCTGGTAGTACACCTAAATCATATATGTCCATTTCAGTATGTTTGAAACATCATTAAAATAAACCGAAAATGATTTCCTCCCATAGACCGTAATGTAAAGGAAATCTTTTGCGTGTCCCTGTAAAAAAACTGTAAGCGTTACACACTTCATTTTCAATATCGAACATGCCATAGTAATAATCAATAACATATATCAATTGCATGACAATATGGATATATTTTTGCGAGTTAGAGCACGGACAGACAGACAGGCCGACAGACAGACAGATGGCAGACAAACACACAGACATACACACGGCAGACAGACAGACAATCCGAATTCATAAACACTTTTCAACTATGTTGGAAAATGTTAAAAAGAAAAAAGTTGCATTTAAATTTACTATATCATCTTATACCTAAACACGAGATTTAAATATGATTTTATTATCTCATATTTAAGTATAAGAAAATGAGTGCTGTTGACTTCAAATAATAATTCGATGCAAGATTATAGGTGTTACAATCACAGTTCGAAGCTATAAAGTGCAGCCATTCACACTATTACTCGAGCCGAATAAATTGTTAATGCCATTGTCGATATTCTACGAAGAATTGTCAGGTTAGTTTATATGGCTTTAATTGTCATAACAGAAGATAGCAAACAAATCTTTCGGATAATCACAATGACGGAATATTCCATTGGTAAACTGGGTGGCGTAGAAATTGTATAAAAAAAAACACGAAAAATATCTGTCTCTCAATTTACGCAAGCGGTTATATAGGCTGTTCGTAGCAGTAGAAGATTTCATAAAAGCACACTTTGTTAAGAAGTCTGAACCAATCAGAAAACGCGCTATGTCTCTTTACGGGTGTATGAAAAATACTGATGCGCTACGGCCTTGGCTTCGGCGGAAAGAGCCTTGAAGGTGCCCCTTTTCAGAATAAAAATAGGCTGATAGCTTAAATAGAATACTCTAAAATGAAAAGAATTTTGAGACGTAAAGAAAAAGTTACTAGGCGTAAAAAATTTGTAATTTGAGAAAATGAAAGAAAATAAAAGTATTTTGAGGGAAAAGTAGTTAATTAAATGTATTCGGATAATCTTAAGTCGGTGTTTACGGTCTAAGGCCAAACAATTATTTGTGTTTAACATGTGCAACTAGCACATTTAAAAATATCTATAAACGATTTATTTTATCTTTAAATTTTACTATTATTTCTAGTATAAGTAATCTTGTTAAAAGATAGGCCTAATGTAAATTGAATACATTAGGCCTACAGCTTTACGAAGCAAAAGTGACTTATAAGGATTTTTTTTTTTTTACAACATAATCTATTTTTATGACTGTTCCATTTATACGGATATCTGCATCCATCCTGATTACGTACAGAATACATTTGTCCAAATAATAAAGTTTCGTTGTATTCTTGTATGATAAAATTTTATTGATGCTACTCAGAATAAATTTAACAGTTGTAATGTTGATTGCTTATTTCTTTTCGACCACTTAAACGCGACATTTCAAATCGAAAAAAAAAATATATTTTTATCTCTTCTATTGTTTTAAAAATAATGTAGATAGAATAGATATTTTAAAAGTACTACCTGTATACATAGTTATGTGTGAATTAGCAAACAAAAGAATTGTAAATCATAAGCACAAATAATATTACTAAAGAAAACCAATTTTGAAGGATAATACAAACATGTTAAGATATAGAATAAGCCCCGTGATCAATGACTTATTCCAAGGCGAAAAAGATTGATGATGAAAATACATTTTCTTAAAGAAAAATAAAGATCTAAAACTTATCAATTCTTACTTTTTTTTTATTTGAGCGACAAGATAATATGTATTTCTAAAAAAGCTGGCTTACACAAATAATAAAGAATGAAGGATAGAAATATAACAATGGCAAACAGTTATTGATTCTGGCTGCGAAATATTTTAAAGTGCGAAATGTTTCGGGTAATTTACATCTGAATGTCAATGGTGGTTTAGGTTTCTGTTTTTGCATTTTCTGTTGTAAAAAATACGCTACACTGTAAATATATATATATATATATATATATGTATATATATATAACGAAAATATACAATTACCACTTTAGAGTTACCCACGATTCCGAAAAGCGTTCTTTATCTTTAGAAACCTCACAAACCAATATATTTTCTGAAGATTTAAAGAAGTGTTTATAAAAACAAAGGTTATTTTGTTGTCAGGGATTTTCGGAAAAGTTTCCGAATAGTTTTTATAGTGTATAAATCAGTTTTCTCAACTTGGAATATCGGTTTTTCGGATGCTATCTGTTCTCGATTGAACATTTTCAGCTGCGTAACTGGATTTATACATGCAAAAGTAACAAAGTAATGTTCATTTTAATTTGAATGTTAATTCTATTAATTTTCATCTGTTATGCTGTTTGTCTGTAAAACATGTTTGTTCAACATGAAACTTGTTATTGAGAAGTGATAACATCCGCAAAAACCTGTTTTCCAGGATCAGGAAATTGATTATCACACTATACAATTTACACGGAAACGTTTTCGAAAACCAGTGGCAATAAAAGTAACTTTGTTTTTATAAATGCTTCTTTAAAATATGTTAGTTTCTGAGCTTTCTAGAGTTAAAAAATACTTTTCGAATTTGTTTGTAATTGGGAAGTGATTATTGTATATTGGCGTTTGTCGTATATTCTTAGATTAAGAAACATTTGTCTTTTTAACACTTTCCAACATAGTTGAAAAGTTTTTATGAATTCGGTTTGTCTGTTTATTTGTCTGTCTGTCTGACTATGTGCCGTCTGTCCGTGCTCTGCTCTAACTCGCGTAAATATACTCGGATTAGCATGCAATTGATATATGCTCTTGAGGTTTGCTATGGCATGTTCAGTATTGAAAATGGAGTATGTAGCCTTTATACTTCGTGTAAAGGGGCATTCAAAAGAATGCCGTTACATTATGATCTCTGGGGAAAAATCCTTTGCAGAGTATTTTAATGATGTTACATTATTTCAACTATATTGAAATTGATATACATTGCTGAAGTGGACTACAAGATGGTTACTATCGAATATAGCACATTTAGCACTCATAATTAGTTTACAAGGTAACGCAAAAAATTCCGTTATAATAGGGTCTATGGGGGAAAAATTGTTTTCGGTGCATTTTAATCACGTTGTACCATTACAAACATATTGAAATTGATATAATTTTCTAAGGTGTACTAAAACATGTTTTCTGTAGCATATGGAGTGTAAAGCATTGATAATTCATTTACAGGGCCACACAAAGGTATTCCGTTACATAATGATTTATCCCGGACGCTTTAGAACTTTGGAATAGATTTTTACCCCCTTAATAATGCAATTTTCCAAATAGGAATGCTAACTCCGCTGTTTGTCGCTAGAAGGACGTGTATGCGGTCTTGTCACCTAGTGCATAGCCACTTTACGATATCTAGACACAACTGGTATGACAATAGCTATCGCCAGTTAATGGGGAAGGAACATGACTTTAGCGCGCACACTGTATATTAATCCCAAACATTTATCTTATAGTGCTATCTGTTCCTCGACTGAAAAATAATAAATCCTCCCCAGAATGTATAGATCTGAAATCAACCGCAAACCAGAAAATGAATAAATAAATTTTAATGAACCTTTAAAAAAGTCACTTACAAAAATAAATATAGGTTTGATTGTTTCTCGCTTTCAATTCTCTATTTTAAAACGAAATGAGGATATTTTCCTGGTTTTCAACAAAATATTACTCGTAAAATACTAAATATTATGTTTATCAGAACTTTATTCTTTCTGGAGAATGTTTGACATTTCGAATATAAAAGAATACATTATAGTTATTACTGTAAGTTTAATCAGTGTTTTCCTTAGAAAGTCACGTAAAATTGTATTCCTTCATTTTTAAAGGATGAAGAGAAACTACTTTAGAAAAATAAAACATACTTATTTACTTATATTATCTTCTGATAAAAGTTTGTTTTGTTATATTATTATCTTTCATTAAAAAAAAAGAATGATGTAATTTGATGCAGTAGTTTGTTCTCACGGACTGTCGAAAGAAAACGATTAGCATTTTAAATACATAGATGTATATACAATTTATTTTATCTTTTAATTTTATTATTTACAATTTTATTTAATTTTATTATTTATTACTTTAAAATTCCCACGGACTGTCGAAAGAAAACGCTTAGCTTTATATATATATATATATATATATAATGTACGCGGATAAATATTTTTACCAAAATTTCACTTGCAAATTAAAAAATTCGTCCTAAAAGCCACGTGTCTTTAATATTTATTATTTCTCTTTTATCCTCGCAACGGTGAAAGTTATCCGATTGCCGACTTTATGACGTCATACATAAAAGCAAAACTTGAATTTAAAATTACGGTTAATTAATTAAACTTTTGAACAAACGAATGTACGATAACAAATTTGTGTCCAAATATCTTTCATTTAAAAAAAAAGAATGATGTAATTTGATGCAGTAGTTTGTTCTCACGGACTGTCGAAAGAAAACGCTTAGCGTTTTAAATACATAGATGTATATACAATTTATTTTATCTTTTAATTTTATTATTTTTTCTAGCATAAGTGATATTGTTAAAAGATAGGCCTAATGTAAGGGGAATACATTACGTCTACAGTTTTACTAAACAAAAGTGACTTATAAGGATATTTTTTTACAACATAATCTATTTTTATGACTGTTCCAATTATTCGGATATCTGCATCCATCCTGATTGCGTACAGAATACATTTGTCCTAAATAAAGTTTCGTTGTATTCTTGTATGATAAAATTTTATTCATGCTACTCAGAATAAATTTAACAGTTGTAATGTTGATTGCTTATTTCTTTTCGACCACTTAAACGCGACATTTCAAATCGAAATTTTTTTTTAAATCTCTTCTACTGTTTTAAAAATATGGTAGATAGAATAGATATTTTAAATGTACTACCTGTATATACAGTTATGTGTGAATTAGCAAACAAAAGAATTGCAAATCATAAGCACAAATAATATTACTAAAGAAAACCAATTTTGAAGGATAATACAAACATGTTAAGATATAGAATAAGCCCAGTGATCAATGACTTATTCCAAGGCGAAAAAGATTGATGATGAAAATACATTTTCTTAAAGAAAAATAAAGATCTAAAACTTATCAATTCTTACTTTTTTTTATTTGAGCGACAAGATAATAAGAATTTCTAAAATAGCCTGCAAATACAAAGAATAAAGAATGAAGGATAGAAATATAACATTGGCAAACAGTTATTGATTCTTGCTGCGAAATATTTTAAAGTGCGAAATGTTTCGGGTAATTTACATCTGAATGTCAATCGTGGTTTAGGTTTCTGTTTTTTCATTTTTTGTTGTAAAAAATACGCTACACTGTAAAAAAAAAATAATAAATAAATAAAAATATTTAATGAAAATATACAATTACCACTTTCGAGTTACCCATGATTCCGAAACGCGTTCTTTATCTTTAGAATCCACACAAACCAATATATTTTCTGAAGATTTAAAGAAGTGTTTATAAAAACAAAGGTTATTTTGTTGTCAGTGATTTTCGGAAAAGTTTCCGAATAGTTTTTATAGTGTATAAATCAGTTTTCTCAACTTGGAATATCGGTTTTTCGGATGCTATCTGTTCTCGATTGAACATTTTCAGCTGAGTAACTGAATTTATACATGCAAGAGTAACAAAATAATGTTAATTTTAATTTTAATTTTAATTCTATTAATTTTCATCTGTTATGCTGTTTGTCTGTGAAACATGTTTGTTAAACATGAAAATTGTTATTCAGAAGTGATAACATCCGCAAAAACCTGTTTTCCAGGATAAGGAAATTGATTATCACACTATACAATTTACTCGGAAACGTTTTCGAAAACCAGTGGCAATAAAAGTAACTTTGTTTTTATTAATGCTTCTTTAAAATATGTTAGTTTCTGAGCTTTCTACAGTTAAAAAATACTTGTACTTGTTTGTAATTGGGAAGTGATTATTGTATATTGGCATTTGTCGTATATTCTTAGATTAAGAAACATTTGTCTTTTTAACACTTTCCAACATAGTTGAAAAGTGTTTATGAATTTGGTTTGTCTGTCTATCTGTCTGTCTGTATGTTCGTCTGACTATGTGGCGTCTGTCCGTGCTCTGCTCTAACTCACGTAAATATACTCGGATTAGCATGCAATTGATATATGTCCGTTACATTATGGTCTCTGGAGAAAAATCCTTTGCAGTGTATTTTAATGATGGTAAATTATTTTAAATATATTGACATTTATAGACATCTCTTAAGTGGACTACAAGATGCACGTGTAGCACTCATAATTAGTTTACAAGGTAACTCAAAAAATTCCGTTATAATATGGTCTATTTGGGAAAAATTGTTTGCAGTGCATTTTACTCACGTTGTACTATTACAAACATATTGAAATTGATATAATTTTCTAAGGTGTACTAAAACATGTTTTCTGTAGAATATGGAGTGTAAAGCATTCATCATTTATTTACAGGGCCACACAAAAGTATTCCGTTACATAATGATTTATCGCGACGCTCTAGAACTTTGAAGTAGATTTTTACCCCCTGCATACTGCAATTTTCAAAATAGGAACGCTAACTCCACTGTTTGTCGCTAGGAGGACTTTTATGTGGTCTCGTCGCCTAGCGCATAGCTACTTTATGATATCTAGACACAACTGGTATGACAATAGCTATCGCCAGTTAATGGGGAAGGAACATGACTTTAGCGCCCATCACTGTATATTAATCCCAAACATTTATCTTATAGTGCTATCTGTTCCCCGTCTGAAAATGAATAAATCATCCGCAAAATGTAAAGATCTGAAATCAACCGCAAACCAGAAAATGAATAAATAAATTTTAATGAACCTTTAAAAAAGTCACTTACAAAAATAAATATAGGTTTGATTGTTTCTCGCTTTCAATTCTCTATTTTAAAACAAATTGAGGATATTTTCCTAGATTTGAACAAAATATTATCCATAAAAGACTAAATATTATGTTTATCAGAACTTTATTCTTTCTCGAGAATGTTTGACATTTCGAATATAAAAGAATACATTATAGTGATTATTGTAAGTTTAATCAATGTTTTCCTTAGAAAGTCACGTAGAATTGTATTCCTTCATTTTTAAAGGATGAAGAGAAATTACTTTAGAAAAATAAAACATACTTATATTATCTTCTGACAAAAGTTTGTTTTGTTATATCAAATCACACAAATGATTAAATGAAAATCTAGAAAGAAGTTTTTACTAAAATATGTGTGTATTTTGTTTTTGCGATTGAATTATAGAAAAGATATCTCATTTAATAATAGATTATTTAAATCTCATGTTCCAAATTAAAGGCAACAAACTAACGTGAATTCGATTTCTTTGTTTTACTAAATAAGAATATTTTCTCTCTCCCAGAGCAGTCATGAAAAATTAATTTATACTCAAAAACTAATGTTACTAACGAATAAATGTAAAAATACATTTCGAAAAGTGTTACTGAAGATAAAATTAAAATATTAGTTATTAGTATATGCATAGTATATATATGTACACTGCAAAAAAAGTGTTCATTTTACAGTATAATACTGACATCCCAGCTGCCAGTATTATAGTGTAAAATCAACACTTTTTTTTTTTTTTTGCAATGTAGCTGCCGTAAAATAACCGTAATTTCGGAATTTTTTTTTTCGCAAATTAGCATCAATTGTTTTGGGCGAAATGATTAAACACAAAATTTGCAGAATGGCCAAAAGTCTTTGACATATTTCAAAATTTAAAAAAAAAAAAAAAAAAAAAAAATCAAGAAAATGAACGACACATGGCGGTTTAGAAAAATTGCTTCTTGTGATCGAAGGTTTTGTTTCAACGAAACGTTAGTTGAAAAAATTGCCTATAGATAGCGCTATACATTCAAAGCTGAGAAAAATCACGAAAAAAATAATAAAAAACAATCAGTCAAAGACCATTAATTTTTTACAATCTGCTACAATATTTCAACGTGTGCGCTCTTTGTAGCTTGAAACACATTCAAATGTAACTCAGCTGGATTCATCTCGTTGGAATATGGTACTACATTGCACAGTACCTCCTCCCGCTCCCAACACATGCACGAAAAGAAAACACCCCATTAATTTTAATACAGAAATTGTCACACATGAAAACGGTATCAACCAATCGATGTGGAATTATATGTTCTTTTAAATTATGGTATAAAAATAATGGTTTGTAATTATTTATTTTTAGTTTTTGATGGTTCTTTTTCTTAAACATTTAAAGGTATGGTACCAACTATGAAAAAAAATTAGAATTCTTGTATTTTAATATACTTAAGATCATCTTCTGATCATGAGAAGCATTTCCGTAAAAACTGCATTCTTGTACATCAATTATTCTTTTTTTTTCATTGAATTTTAAAATGTGCTAAGGACTTTTTGCACACCCTGTATTTTTTACAACAAAATTGATTCTAGACGTAGGTGCTCATAACAGATTACAAATACATGAACACAGGACAGATAATAGGCGCGAACAGATAAATGGTAGATTAATTTTGAATTTTTACTTAATAAAGGTTCCGGAAGGGACATCTATGCTCTACAGACTTGGCGTCCTCGTCTGAGCAGTCCATCTTAGACTGTGAATAGATATGTCAGTAAATGATATCATTTACCAAAATGTTATCATTTACCAAAATTATTTAGTAAAAGCTCGATATTGAAGCATTCTGAAACATCTTTTGGACTTTAAACCCCTTACTATGGTAAATATTCGGATTTACCAATTTTCGGGCTTTTACAGTAATATTTCATAGTCCAAATCAATTTCCCATTATAGGATTATGATATATTAAAAAATATTTAGTGAATTATTTATATTGGATTTATTTTTTTTAATTAATTATTCATTCAAAAACGTTATCGTTTGATCGATATTCAAAAGAGAAATTAGGTTCCTTATTAAATACCAAAGAAATATTTTCTTTATTTCATGATAAATAGATAAGAGTAAAAATAAAAAGCATCTACTCTGTATGCATTTCACTTATACATTACATTTGCAAAATATGTTTCACTATAATAATTTAAATATCATATTTCCTAGGCAACATCTAGAATTATTGATAAATATTTAAGTATATCTAAAAGCATAAACAACATATTGAATTATTCATGGGACATAAGTAGGAATGTTTTAAAACAGCATGTTTTCTATATTAGACAACAAATCAAACTTTTTATTTTAATTACCAGTGCACTATTTGAATATTAATCATGATTTTAATAAATATTCGCAGACATTCCACATAAAATATTCTTAATGTGCTAATGTCAGGTTTGTAAGTATTTTAACGAAGTCTAGATTAAAAATGATCATGCATTTTTATCAAGATGTTTTAAATTTATGTTAAAGATATTTTTCTTGCAGTTCATTTTAAATATTTATAGCGAAATAATCAGATTTTGAATTAAAGATCTTTGATAGCTGTAGACTACTTGTTTATATCAGTAAAAATTAATAATAAATAAGTAAATAAATAAAAATAAAAATACGATATGTCATCAGTGAGCAGAAGGTATCTCAGCATAATTATAAAATACCTGCATAATGTAATTTTACTTTTGGGTTAAAATAAATTAAAGCTAACATAGTTCAATAAATTGCAGTTTAAATATACTACAGATAACTGTAGAATATGTATTACAATGTAAAAAAGAAATCTGGAGACACGTGGCGCCCAAACTGACACATCAAAATAAAAACGTATATTTTACAGAAAAATATTTTTAACAGTAACAAATAGGTTTTTTGTTTAAATAAAAATAAACAGACAAGCAAAATATTTCAAATAAAACATATCATATGTTTCTACAGAAGGTATACTCAACATAATTACAAAATCTAGATAATGTTATCCTATTTTTGCAATTAAAAGAAATTATATTTAATTCAGTTCAAATCATATGTTAAATATACTATAATGAAATTCAAATCAATTATTACACTGAAAAAAAAAGTCTATTGCTTTGACAAAAAAGTACTGGTGCTGAGAGAAAAAAATGTTTATTTTACGAAAAAAAATTGTTTTTTACAAGGAACAGGGAACAACTTCCCAGGAAAGACGATGGACAATCAAGACGATGACCCATAACTCTGGGAAATTGTATTCGTTTTATTGAGCATATGCCGTTTACAAATATTGAATGAATACAATATTAAAAAAAAATATATATATAAATAAATATTATATACATAGCATTCCATAGATAATAAAAATAGCGCTAAAAATATCACAATGATTTTACATTCAGTACTGCCACTGGCGAGTATATTTTTATGTTTTTATCTACCACTACTTCCAAACAATAATCTTCGAGGTAGATTTCTACTAATCTTTGAAATAAATTATTATCGTTCAGAAACAAGGGTAGACAGACACACACAAAAAATAAATATATAATCACTAGTGTATTATTCAAAAGAATTCAGTAATTCTCGGAGAGTTTTAGTATTTCACACTCTGTAGAATGATTGAGTGAACGTTTTTGGTAGTTTTACCTGAGATGATTGACAATAATATTACAGATTCAAGCAGTTAACGAGCCCCGCAGGGGCGCAGACGATTAAGCTCGGTTCTCGTCAAAATCACCGAAAGGGAAGCAGCATTGACCTTGGTCAGTGCTTGGGAGGGTGATAACCTCTCTAGACAGCGGCTGCTGTTGGACTGTGTACGTTAATGGGAGCTGGTGCACGTAAAATCTGTTCGTGGCTCCAATGTCCTCCAAGTTTGAAAACGATACCTCTGGGGGCACCAATCCAGGTGCAGGTCTCTCATCTGGAATTGGTTCAAAAATTAGGAGACCAGCTCTAGAAATCGAACCTCTCTTGAGGCTCTGGTACCCCTTCTTTCACAGAAGTGCCGTGGTACTTTCTCTGTCACGACAACAACAAGAAACAACAGAGCTGGAACATTCGAAGTCATAGGTACATGAGGTTGATTGCAAGCATCCAGCTGAGCCGTTAGATATAAAAATTATGGTTCATTCGATGAATGAGTGAATTAAATTAAGTATTTTATTCTTTTCTTACAACCCTTTTTATTAAATTTAGTCGGTAAATAATAGGAGAACATATTTTTGTTTAAATATCCTACTGTTCAATTTTATGTGATAGATCATTAGTGACCATTTACGATAAACGTAAAGTAATATTGAAGATTTCCTATGTACCCACATTCACATTATTGGCCTATATAGTTGACTACTAAACTATGCAAAAACGTTTCTGTAAGCCTTAGAGAAAGCATAGTTCAAAATTTATTTTATACAAATGGTCATATTGCATCTAATATTTAATATATTTATGTTCTAATGTTGTTTCTACTGTACTTTGTCAACTTTGAAAGTTGTTTAAAATTTGGTTGAAAACCTGCATACTATAAACAAAAAACATGCAGAAATGTCTAGAATATTTTAATGAAACCGTTATATCTCTCCATAAATATAAATTATATTCTTACACAAATGTTGTATAAGATCCACTCCACATAATCATGCACTACAGCTACAGATCATTTTGAGCGTTTTATTTTACAGGGTGATCGCGAATATTATTTTGGCCCTTTAAATACCTTTGTGATTAAAACCTTCGCCAAACAGTAAGAAGTCAAACCTGTAATTTGTATTCGCGAAGTTCCAGAACACTTTGTTATGTATTTCTCGAGATATTCGACGAAACGTATAAAATTGAAAGTGTCCGGTAACTTTTGTCGGTATAATGTATCATTTTATCATTAACTTCAATAACGGAACCTCCTTTTAATCATATTATTTTTATTTTTATATTTGGATTTTTAAAAAATTAATTTTGTAATGTTGATCATTATTGAATTATGTGGTTTGAGCTTTTTATGTATCTCTGTTACATAATTGTTACCAGAAAAATTTGCAAATCTGTGAGATTATTATTCATAGACTAGATTCGGCCTTTTTGTGTTACTAAAACTTTTGCTTGAAAAGTAGACTTGTTATTTCTAAATATATTGCAATCATCCTACATGAAAGTAATTATTATAGCATATGAGAAAGCAAATGCTGTCATTCGCAAAGTAAGATCCATATGTGTATTTGAAATAAATATAAGAGCCATTCCATATGTTTGGTTCGATTTTTCGTCTAAATTTGGGTTATCAAATGTAGTTGTGGAATACATTTGAATTCTATTACTCGTTTAAATTCCATTACTTGTTTTTCAGAACCTGTTCTGTTATTATATTAAGCATTCGTGTGATATTACAGTTCATTCATTAAAGATATTGATATTCACTGTGGTATATTTCAATGTAGGATGTACTGGGGGAATGCGCATTATGATTAAAAGTGCCGATGTGGATGTTGATTTATAATTGCGTGCTATTGCTAAGAGAGTGGTTAGTGAAATTTAATTTAATTTTTTAAATTTTCAAAATAATATCTTTAAACCCTATTTGAGCTCGATATTTAATTTGTATTTAGACATTAGTTTCATACCGGACTCTTAGAATTTTTTAAAAGTATATTTTAGTTATAAAGAGTTATTTTTTGGTGAATTTATCTTAAGTGTGCAAATCATTTTGTGTTCAGGTAGAAGCTTTTTACTCTTTTGGTTGATTTTTTTCTTCAGTTTGCAGATTTGGTTCCTTTTCCCATTCAGTATCAACCGAAAAGTGTCCCTTTTATTAGATTTTGTTATTTGGAGAAAGAATAAATTACTTGTATCCTTGAAAAGTTTAATATACATGTTAGTATAGCATGGCGCACTCAAAATCAGCCAACATGTGTTTAGGCAACTCCTGTAAACGGTGCATTTACAAACTAAACTCATTTCAGTAAAAATTATGTATCGATCTTTGTGTACACTGAAAAAAATGACACTTTAAAATCTGAGTAAATCGATGTTTTCATTTTGTTATGAAACTTTTTGTTTCAAATACGACGACCCACTGGTTTCAATTCTGAAATACCAGAAATACTCAGAATATTGGAACAGGGACCTACGCAAAACTGAGCCCATAGAGGTCAGTTTATACTTATTTTAGAAACTTGGCCATACTCAAAAATGATTAGAATCAGTTCAAACTCATTTTTGAAACATGGAAGTACTCAAAAATGAGCACAAAGAAGTCAGTTCATACTCATTTTTGAAACATGGACATACTCAAATAGGAGCACATGATGTTTTATTGTTGAGTGTGTGCATGTTTTCAGAAATGAGTATATACACGTTTCAAACCTGAGCGATTTTGATTTGGAGCCATTTTGACTATGTAACATACTCAGATTTGAGTATTTTTTGCTCAGTTTTGAAAATGTCGTTTTTAGGGTGTATACTTATTTATTTTAATTATTCGCAAGTATATCAACAATGTTTATATAAAGGATTCAGTCTGTATATACACATTTGTCGTGGGCTGTGCATCAATCTGTAAATGTGCCTTGTTGTGTTCTTGTATTAGTGTATTTAATAGTGTGAAAAAAATGACTGTCAATGCCACATGGTCTCATTTATCGCTAAATTTTGTAAAAAAATATTATTTTCTATTTTTAACCAGAAGAGTCGTCATTGACGTATAGTCATAGTCGACAACCGTTACGGATTTGAAAATATGGAGAACTTGATATAGAGTGTATTTTTATGCTTTTTATATTACTGATCTGTTGTTAATGAGGATATTAATATTAGTTAATAAAACTTTATGAAACACCCCATGTTGCAAATATTATTAATAACAGATTTTAAAATTTAATATGAAATGCTATTTTTATCATCATCATCATCATCATCATCATCATTTATGTAGAAATCTTAATAAAGTTATCACAGTAATTTATCGTTTGTAAAGTATCATTTTAAATAAGTAAATTTTATTATTATCATTACAGATATTACATGACATTTAGAATATAATTAAACCTATATGATTGTTAAACATATATTGAAAATAATCACATTATAAAAAACAGTTTCCTTTTATTAATATAAATCTATGTATTTTAATAAATAGTTTTTACAGCACACGCAATAAATCTTTAGATATTTACTATTTGAAAATATTTTTTTGTTATTTTTTTTTCTATTCCCACGAAAAAAACAGAGTAAACTAAGCAAAAACATCGCTTTGAAATCAAATATTAAATACTATCAAAACTTAATTGAATTCACTGTGCCTTGAAATTGAATTTTATACTTTTATCTTGAGCTTGATGAATTAAATCCTGAGGATGATTGAATTTCGAACAGCTGTTAAAACAACATCCCACATCTTACACTGTGTATTAGTATTTCTTAATAAATATACTTACTTTTTGATATTTTCCTATTTTATTCTACTGGTATGAGAATTAATCGGACCATAAACATTCTAGCTTCAAAGCATTTTAAACGATTTCTTTTAATAAAATGCCAATGTTCAACTGAATTACAAAATTTCGGGGAAGAAGGCAGATGTTTATATGTTTATATTATACGAAAAAAAAAAAAAAAAAAAAAAAAAAAAAGAGATGCTTCGAATAATCTAAATGAAATGGAAAATTTCCGGTTAATTTATTCTTTATTTGAAGGGATTGTGCATAGTTTTTTAGATATTATAACTACAGCCTATCTCACTTTGCAGGCGGGAGACTGTCATCATAGTCCTAAATTATGACAAATTTTTTATTCAGAAATTCCTAATTCACACCAGAAAAATTTTAGCAATAATTTTATTTTATTTTATCCACGAAGTATAAGTATCTATACTAATAAAATAAAGTTTCGCTCTGTGTGTGTGTGTATGTCAGTCTGTGAGTGTCTGTGTCTGTTGGCGATGGCTAGGAAAATTTAGCGAACTAGATGTCTGTAAATTTAGATTTAGGTAGTCCAAACCCTCTCTTGGTGCTCCTGACCCTCAGAATTTTAATATTTTGATAATTAGCCTAGATATTAATTAGATTCTCATTAACCATCGCTTCTAAAATGACATCTTTTAAATCAAAATGGCGAAAGAAACGAACCGGCGCACAGTGGGGCGTTTTGAGGATCTAGGTGGACAAAAATATTGCGTTGAAGTTTAATTAGGTTTTGCTGGGTTTTCGAATGTATTAGTAATAAAATATACAAACAGTGATAAATATTTGACTTATTTAATTATTTATATTATTATTATTATTATTATTATTATTATTATTACATTATTACTTATATTTTTATTATTTTTTAAATTATAATATTGTATTGTCATTGAAACTACACATATATTCAAAGTTTCAGCTCAATCGGATAATTAAAAGTGGTGAAAATTGACTTGCAAGATTTGAATTAAACACTCAGGCGCACACTTCAAGTTAATATAACTTAATGATTCGCAAACTTTCGCAGGAGCTGTCTTAAGTTTTCAATACTATAGGAATGGCACTTTAATTTAAAAAAATGCTTATTGCTTAATAATGCTTAATACTGCATTAAAAGTCAAGATAAAATTTGAAAACAAGATGGCGCTTATTTTCAAACAACAATAGGTTAAATCTTGTGACAAACATGTGATATATCTCCAGTAAACTCCTGCTTTCAAATAAAACAAAAAAGTCACGACTTGCTTTCGAACTTACAGAAAAATAATGCAACTGTTGAAAGTCTCTCAAATCAACTGCTTTCTTTATGGTCATAGTTAATCGACACATCGGGTTTTTTCGACAAAACTCGTATGGATCTCGACAAAAGAGACATTCAGCTACCAGTATACGCGGTCTTGTTAAATTCCGAGAATATCGTAAAAATTAATTTTGTCCACCTAGATCATCAAAACGCCCCACTGTGCGGCGCATTGGATTTGCAAGCGGAAATGAACGAATTCGAAATTATTTTACTAATTAGCGAATTTTAAGAAAACTAATTGAGATATCAATTTGAAAATTTCTGAGCATATGTAAACAAATATTCTGCATCTGACTATGTGATTTTTGAAAAATTCGGTGGGTAATTTTTCTTAATTTATGCAAAAAAACTGCCAAAATTCTGCCGGCGCTAGTGAAAACAATCCCACAAAGTCTCAGACAGGGATCTGCTTTCATTAAAAACTGAACTACAAAGAGATCTGTTTCTCTGACCGATCCCTCCATTTAGTTTGCGAAAATGAAAGGAAATAATTGCCAATTTTTACTAATAAACAAAATTTTAGGTAGCTAATTAAGATATAGATTTGAAATTGAGGTCGGGAAGGGGTGTCATCTGCCGGCTATTTTAGCGTAGCTCCTTCGTTATGTTCTAATTATCAGAAAAATGCAATTCTTTTTTTAATGATCGCGTTAATGTAGGTGACGGTGGTTCTCTTGAACTGACAGAAAGACAGCGCCCACCTTAGGGACCAGCTTTTGGTTAATGGCCAGGACGAACCCCTAAGCCTAGGGAGGGAAAAATATTACTATCCGGCGCTAGCTACAATAATTACAAGTTAAACTACAATTTTACAAAGTATAAACGTTACCCAATTTTGCCTCAAGGCTGGGCGAACGTCAAAATTATTACAATAATTGATATTTTACATAAACTTTAATTTTAGTTATTTATATAGCATTTTGAGATTAACATTATAATGACAATTGTTTATAGTCGTACAAATTATGCATTATATTTGCGGGTATGGGGAGGGAGGGGGTTAACGCCTTTCTCTGAGATTGTAATTATCTCGGGCTCGGGCAATGCCGGGCGGGTTAGCTAGTTATTATAAAAAGAAAAAATGACTATTCAAACTTCTACTGATAATACGGAATTAGGAACTGGATTTGCCCACTAATCGTTCAAAAACAATCGCTGACAAAGTGTTAAAATGAAATAATGTTATTTAAAATTCAATATCATGTAAACGGTGACAGTGATTGGTGTTATTCGTACATGAGAGCGATGTGTAAAGTCAGAAATTTCTTTACTGCGTTCCCTTGTTCTAGTTCCAGAAATCATCGATTGATGATGTTGAACTGTATCAAACTGTGACACTACTCAAAATAACTTTGCAATTTCGAAATAAGAAGCACTTTTTTTAACAGCTAAACAGAGTAAAGGGTAAAAATTGAGAGAATTGACGCCCATTTTAATACGCTATCTTGAGCGCTTTAACTCAATGAGACAGCAACAGCGCCATTTATATGTGATATTTAGAACTAAAACTAGGTATCGTAATAAAAAATCGCGAGTACACACATTAATTCTCTTCAAGGATACCATCAATAGTTGTTACCGTTTCTTAATATTGAATTTTTAAAACCGTCAGTCTATTTTAAGGTACCCTGTAAATTTAAAATGAATACATTATGAAAAATTATCATTAATATTGAAAATGAGTACATCATGAAAAGTAGTCTCTCATTATTAATACGAGCAGGGAAGACCGAACTATGCTCGGTCAAAATTAGCTTTGAGTTCAAATAACATGACCCATGACCAAAATGACCCACTAATCAAATTTTCTTGAACATGTGACCAAGCCCAACTGTCTTCTCGTGCCCGAAACCCGTAGGATATAAACTTTAGTCAAATTAATCTGTCCCTTTTTTAGATAAAATTAGCTTGACCCAGGGTGACCTAAAAATGACCCACTAATCGAATTTTCTCGAGCATGTGACCTAGACCAATGAGTTTCCACGTGCCCCAAAACCGTAGGATACAAAATTTAGTTCAAATCGTCTGAGTCGTTTTTAAGATAAAAATAGCTTGACCCATAATGACCCATGACCAAAATGATCTACTAATCGAAATTTCTCGAACATGTGACCTAGCCCAATAGTCTTCTTGTTCCTTAACACTGTAGGATACGGAAATGAGTTCAAATCCTCTGAGCCGTTTTTAAGATAAAAATAGCTTGAACCATAATGACCCATGACCAAAATGACCCACTAATAAAATTTTCTGGAACATGTGATTTAGCCCAACAGTCTTCTCGTGCCCGAAAACCATAGGATGCAAAATTTAGTCTAAATAGTCTGAGCCGTTTTTTAGATAAAATTAGCTTGACACACAGTGACCCCAAAATGACTTATAATCGAATTTTCTCGGACATGTGACCTAACCCAATGATTTTATCGTTCCTGAAACTCGTAGGATACAAAATTTAATCAAAATCGTTAGAGCCGTTTTTTAGATAAAATAACTTGACCCGCGTTTACCCCAAAATGACCCACTAATCGAAAGTTCTAGAACATGTGACCCAGCCCTATAGTCTTCTTGTATCCGAAACTCGTAGGATACAAAATTTAATCAAAATCGTTAGAGCCGTTTTTTAGATAAAATTAACTTGACCCGCGTTTACCCAAAAATGACCCACTTATCGAAAGTTCTAGAACACATGACCCAGCCCTATAGTCTTCTCGTGTCCGAAATGGTTGGATACAAAATTTATTCAAAATCGTTTGAACCGTCTTTTAGTTACAATTAGCTTGACCCTGACCCATGTTGAACCAAAATGACCCGCTAATCAAATTTTCTTGAACATGTGTCCTAGCCCAATGGTATTCTGGTGCCCCAAAACGTTAGGATACAAAATTTCGTCAAAATCGTCAGAGCCGTTTTTAAGATAAAATTTGCATATATATATAACCACACACACAAGATTTGCTAGTATTAGAATATATGATAAATGTGAGACTTTTAATAAATAATATTTCAATAATCCTTTAGACAATTACTACTTGAACATATTGTTTTATTATTTGTTTCCTATCCTCATCAGAAGAACAGAGTATTCGAAGCAAAAAGACCAATATTTGAAATTAAATATTAACTACAGTCAAAACTTAATTAAATTCACTGTACTTTGAAATTAAATTTTATACTTTTATCTTGATCTTGATGAAGGATGATTGAATTTCGAGCAGCTGTTAAAAACAACATGCCACATCTTACACTGTATTACTACTTCTTAATCAATGATATTCCTATTTCTTGAAAATTCCCTATTTTATTCGACTGATACAAGAATTAATCGAGCCATGTACTCTCTAGCTGCAATGTATTTTAGAAGAAATTTTAATAAAATGCCAATGTTCCACTGAATTACACATTTTTGTGCAAGAAAGCAGATGTTTATATTATTAAAAATATCGATACTTTTGATTATCTGATTGAATTAATTTTTTCCGGTTAATTTATTCTTTATTGTATAGGAATTATGGATTATTTTCTAATATATTATAAATATATTAGACATTGAAATTTAAGTAAATTACAGTAGACATATACTACGAGTATATGTTCATTAATTAAGAATGTATTAAGATAGAATTAAATTCAAAATGACAAAAAGTAAACTAAATACAAAGTGCAGAAAATAATTAGAAAACACCTAAACAACGTTTAAACGCGTAAAATTAGAGTTGTAGAAAAAGTGTTTAAGTTATGGAGCTTTAAAAAAATGCTATATTTATATTGCATTTTCTTATAGAACAATTAGTAAAGAATAGTCATTTACGTTTTCTAGTCGATCTGATTAAAATTAAGAAAGTTACGCCACTTTAATTTACTTTGTTCTATCAAACATAAATCATAAAATGAATCTATAAACGTGATTATCTCAAAACTATGTTTTTAAAGTCGGCGATCACGATAACTAGAACATATCTCAACCAATCTTCTTCAAATTTTGACCAATTTTTAACAACAGTATTATCTTGAAAGAAAACGTTATTTAGCGATCTGGTGATTTTTCTATTTTTTTTTAGAATCAATCAAGTTTAGAAACAATCAATCAAACAAGTTAAAACAAATTGTGAAAATCGTTACCTTAACTTTGAACGGCCGACATTTCGTTCATAATCAATTTTTCCAAAAACTGAGCGATTAATCTCCAGTTTTAAGTGTTCGGAGTAAAGTTTTTATGCTTTTTATAATTTTAAATGACATTTCACAAAGTTACGGTGACCACCGTGGGCGACTACCAGAACTAAACCACCTCCTGGGAGCGGGTCTGCTGGGGACATCCAACTTTATTTCGTCATTACAAAAATCAATTTCATTTCAGTGGCGCAGCCAAGGAGGGGGTTTGAGGGTTAAAACACCCCCCAGAGCTAAAAAAATTACTATAATTGCCGCTTATATGAATCAAAACTACTAAAGTTAAAATTAAGTTTTTTGGCCTTTCTGCCTTGGCAGAATCCACCGCTTTTTTAAATCAAATTCTATTCAACAATGTGATTCAATTAAATGGCGAAAATTCTACTTAAAACTGTGAAAGCGCATATTACACGCATAGGTTATGTCAAAACTTGATTTTTGGACTGCGTCACTTTGTCGAGACATCTTATAGTACACGATGGGTCATATACTCTCACACAGACGCTTTGAGTTATATAGTATACAGTGGTCTGTTTCTTAATTGCATTTCTGTCTTTGTTCCACGTTTGAAACAATAACAGATCATCGAATTCCAGAGAAGAAAAAAAACATACACTTTGTAAGTCTCAGTTTCAAGCGGCTTTTTTTGCGTTTTTTGCTCTCAGTTATATCTAAGACCAAGCTATGTGCGTACCCAGGGAAAAAATCTTTGCAAAAGTAAGAATTTAAAAAAAGTACTTAAAGTCATAAAAAGCTATTTTTCGATTATGAGCAGATTTTTGCAATCGGTGTTTCTTTCGAATCATTTGTTTCGTAGGGGGTCTGTACACAAATTTAAAGACTATATTTCATTTGTTGGTAATTTAGCAACGACGTCTTGCTTATGATGGAGATTCATATATTTATCGTTAAAATTTTATAAATTAGTTGTGGTTCCTCTTTTAGCTATTTTTAATTCTATCGCGCTTCTGTGAAAAGAAAATCTCTTTCCTTTCTATTTAAAATTCAACAATTCTTAAACTCTTTTATTGCAGCTTGAAGTGATCCTTTGTCAATTAATATACGTCTAAATTCTTTCTTCGTATGTGCTTCCGGTTTTCATATGAGAAATGAAATCATTTTCAGTTTGGCATCTGCATGCTTTCCTAAAGCATACATTTTGGATCACAGAATAAATAAAGAAAGATAAAATGCAACGTCTATTTCTCGATACATCTGCATGCTAAAATTCCTGCAGATGTTAAGTTCGGAAAGTCAGTTTTCTGTTGTTATAAAGATGCTGGTATATGGTAATCTGGTTTGGCGGTTTGCGTTAAAAAAAATTAGAATGTGCTTCTCCCTAACGAATTTTCTTCTGTACCCTATGGGTCGACGCGGATAAATTTGTGGCATCTCAAAAAAAGGCATTCGATTTTGAGTTTTCATGATGTGAAGATACAGACGTTCTGAGTGCTCTGGGGGACTGCCTCATTTTTTCAATTATCTTTCTTCAAATAAAATATTTTTTTTCATGGAAGCCTCAAGTCTCCGATATGTTTCTTCACAGGATGAGAGCCTTCGGGTTCTTGCTTATAGCGTATATGTATGAGCTCCGGTACTCTTTTTTCCTAGAATTTAAGACCTGCCTGTGAGTATGGATTTTGAAAAAAAAAAAAAGGCTTTAAATGCATTTTTTAAAGAAAAATACTATCTATAATTATTCACAAGTTTACGCTAACCATGCATTAATTTAAATTGATCAGCAATATATTAGTTATGCATTGATTTACACTTATTACATTTTAACGAATGCTATCTGCATGTCATTAAAATTATACTAGCTGACCCGTCCGGCGGTGCCTGGGCGAATGATAATTACCTCAAATTTGTATGATTATATATCTTATATCAATTTTATATTTTTAAATGAAATTTTCAGTAACAAATATTGATTATTAGACAGAAAAGCATTTTTAAAAGACACCTTCTTGTTTTTTTTCTTTTCCTCGTAAGGGTCTCTCGTTTCATAGTTAAAAAAAAAATAACCCCAGTTGTCTGAATTCTATAAATTTTTCATCAGTTATAAACAGGTCTTGACAAATGCAGTTGGCAGGTCGCCACTGGCGACCTAGTTTTTCTATCTAGCCACCAAGTTATTTAACGCGATTTTTTTTATTATTATTATAATTTTTTGTACAAAAATTGACCTAAGAAAGGACCATAAATGGCATTTTTTCTCATTTTCGGCATTTTTAATTAGGTAAAAATAAGTTTAACAAATGCAAATTTTAAATTAATAAAAAATAATTATATGACTGACTTCGACACGAAAATAGGCAGAAATTGTTTTCCTGCTTCACTGTTTCATCCATGCCCCCCTCATCAGATATAGATTTTGCAGCACTGAAACCTTCGGCAATCAACATTTCCTGAACATACCGGTTAATGCAGCCTTTACATTTTTTTTTCATAGATAAATAATTTTGATAAATTTCATTAGAAAACTTTGTTTATACCATCTTTTTAAATGATGTAACTGTTCTAAACTATGTAACTAATAATCCTACAATAGGCTTATTATTTTTCTCAATTAATTGATAAAAAACTTTTGTGCTTTTGAAAATTAGTGACTTCGGAGGGGAGCAGGGTATATTTTTTTACTGGTAACTAGAATTTTTTTACTGGCTACCAGATTTTATCAAATTTGCAAAGCCATGGTTATAAATATAATGGTTTTACAGACCGTGAAAAAATATTGATATCTAGCTGTAAAAAAATGCTTTCTTCTCACGTCTTTTTTTTTTTTTTTTTTTTTTTTTTTTTTTTTTGCGACGTGTCCTTTAAAATAACAACACAAAAAAGTTACTGTCCGAACTCTCTGAAATTTTATTCGATTGCAAATATAACTGTATCCAACCCCTCTTTAAAATTCCGTGAAAAAAGTCTAAGTCTTCGACTAAAGTCGAAGAGAACAGAATCACGTCAAAAACGAATAAGTCACATTTAATACTGAAAACATGAGCCGACGCCGAGCAAACCCACGCCAAAATACCCAACTTTCTTTTTGCATTGTCATCGAAAAATTCTCAGATTTCTTTAAACACTTTTATTCATCAGAGCGTTTCCAAATTTTTGTAGGCGCTGTAATTTTGATCTTCCAAGATGCTTTTAATGGAATGTGTCGAAATACAGACGTTTAGTTACTTTTAGCATCGAAAAAAGATCGTCTTCGAAAGGCCGGATATGACGTGAGGTTCTAAATAAATCGTAATTTAGAATGCTTTCAGCTGTTTCACACCTTTAAATTTACCATTTATAATAAATTCTTTATGCCAAGCATTTCCATCTTAAAAGTAATCTCTATACTAAATTTCAAGTTTCTAACACTAACAGTTTCAACTAAATCATAATTTATAACACTTTTAGAAAGTTTTCAGCTCATTTCGTCCTTTTAAATTTTTAAATGTTTTTAAAAATGTTATAAGGAAGCATTTACTACATAAAAGTAACCATCATGCCAAATTCCAAGTTTTCATACCAATTGTGTCACATAAATCGCAATTTTAGAATGCTTCTTACTCTTGCATTCTTTTAAATTTTGAATTGAAAAAATAAATTCTGGGGAGCATTTACGTCTTTTAAGAAACATCCATATAAAATTTCAAGACTATAGCCCTAAAAGTTCTAAATGACTTGTTACATTTGGCAAAAAGCAAGGTAGGTAAGTCTATTGAAAATTTTGTTAAAATTGCTTCATTATTATTAAAGTTAGGAATAAGAATTCGTGATTCTCTTGTAATGAAACCTTGTGTATTTTTGATTGAACAAATGGATTCCAACTCTGTTATTTTCTATGTAAAAATTATTTGCTGTAGTGTGTTCTTCCATCTTTAAGATTTCCCCTCATCATTTTTAAACACTTTATAAATCTAACATAGTTTTGTGTTATTTCATTGGTGCATTTTATAGTTTGTAACTCTAATATTGTAAACGCTGTTTAAATGAATCAAAACCAACTTAATTGCGGAGAAAAGCATTATGATTTCATTCATTTAAAAGACTGATTCCATTAACCGATGATTCATATAACCGGCGACCATGTTTATTATAAACTCAAAACCCCCCCTAGAACCGAATTCTGGCTGCGCCACTGTTTCATTTCTTTAAAGTGTAATAAACAAATTACAAAAAGAGTGTTTCAAAGATCTTGTTTCATTTTGCTTAAAATTTCTCAAAATATTTTTTTTATCATGCAAGTATGTAGGTGTAACCCCTTATAGTAAAACGACTCAGCGCTATCATATGAGAGTGACAGCAACGCCCTTGGTGGGGAATTTCCACATTATGAACACAATCTCGAAAACTATATATAATAGAGAAAAAAAAAGAAAGTCAAATACAAAAGTTTGAGATTTAGTATGAATTAATATATTTATGTAAACATAATACAAGACCTGAGTTGTCAGATTTTCGGTATCCAATCACCGTTTTACAGGGTGGCTAGTGGTCAGGGAAAAATACAGTCACAAAAAGTGATAAACACCAGTATATTCTTATAGAAAAATTTATGTTGTTTATTCGATCAAATAATCAATTTGAATTTTTCTATAAGAAATATACTGGTAATTATCATTTTTTTTTACTGTATTTTTCCCTTACCACTAGCCACCCTGTTTTAAATACTTATAATCGCCAGCAGAAATGCGGCATCATAAAGCAGATGTACGTTTGTTAGTAAACGTAAAACACGTAAGGAAGTTACAATTTGTTTTGATGAGAGAATCAAGTTAAGTACGGGTCAATATGTCCACCGTCTGCAACAATAAACATGCATTGCTGTAAATCGTGAGCGAATTAAACATACATAACTTTATTTTTTAATAAAATTAACTGTCTCTTTATTACATGCGCTAGTTTTATTAGTAAATGGACATTTGTCTCATATATATATACTCATATATATCATATAATAGCACACTTCTGCATGCCATTAATGGCGTACTTAATCCACTTATTGAGTATCGATACACTTTCATTTCCGGACCTCTATTAAAATTATTTTTACAGGCAAGACATCATTTCACGCTCAATCGAGAACATTGTATACTTTTGTAATTGACATTTTTTGCTATCTCTCATAGTTTACAAATAGGATCGATAATTTCGAAATTTCGCCATTTCGGATCCCTATAGTACCTCTCACATGATAGTGCATAGTCGTTTTAATTTGTAGATCTTATTCCACAATAGTCCAATGAGCATCATCCATTTAAAGTTACTTGTACGTATCTGTTTTTTTAAATTTTTAACTTGTATATAAGTCCTCCGATCGCAAAATTATTGAAAATTTATTTTAAATGGGATAATAAATAAAAGTATTTTAAATTTTATTCTAAATATAGAAAATTGAGCTAAAAATGTGCAGAAAACGTAACAAACGTCTTGAAAAAGATAATTATATTGATACAAAATAAATTTTTCACGTATAAAAAGCAAATAATATATTTTTCACATTTTGCCTAACAATTATAGGCTTTTAAAGAAATGACATTCAAATATAGGTGTTTTCTTTAAAAATTTCATTGTAGAGACCATAGCATGTGAAATCCTAACGGTATGAAAAAATAGAATAGTCACATTTGACTAACATTAATGTGTGTTTGTGTAAATTAAGACATATGAGGTGCTCAGAATATGAGTGGATCCAGTATGTAAAGAATTATTTAGAGAGATTTGAAGATTAAAATATTGGGCTTATAGTTGGAGGTAAAAATACTGAGTATTTCATAAAAAATCACATGATACCAGCGCTATTTATTGTTCCCATTTTCAACCGATGGCTTCGTTGATTACGGCACCGAGCAAGTTTTATTGCCTATAAGCATCGTTTCCAATGCCTCTTAAAATAAAACTGGCTTTTTAGGAAGGGGTGATATGCGGCTATCGTACCTGCTTTCATTTTGCCCCCGTTTCCATACGCAAGCACAAAAACAACCCCCTTAAAAAATCCGGAACCTGCCCAATTTTTCGTTCTGACCTATGATTGGCTGATTGGTGAAGTGACGCCCGAACTTCCGGTGTAAATATAAACAGAAGCCGTTTTGTTACGTTTAGCGCTCTTACATTTTCATTCTTTTTCTTTAGTATAAAAATGGCTGACCGTATTCTGTTGTTGCAGACGTTTATCGACCTTTTTTTTAGCATCAGAGCTTTCCAATTTAGTGGATTGTTTAATTCGGATATTTCAAATTCATACAAAAAATTGAAAATAGCGATGTTTGATTTATGTAATAACAGAAATTCCAACATTAAATGGAGCGAAATTTTTTTGTTAAATTTTCTTGTATAAATTCAGATTTTTTGAACTACGGAATTTCCAAGAACGTATTCGACTCTGGGAATTAAAGGGTTACTAGAATACCTTCTAAAACAAAACCCCGTATAAAGTGGAATATTTTTCGATTCAGTTTTCAAGGTTTTAATGAATCACTATTAGAAAAAACTGATTACATAGTTCAGTATTAAGTATTTCATTACATAACTTAAATTTTAAAATACGTCCATTATTAGAAACTTAGCAAAATTACGTTTGCGGAAGAGAAAGAGTAAAAGTGCTCCAAACTCCAATAAATTATATCACCTTCAATTAAAAATAAAATAATTTTTGCATGTTTAAAATGGATATTATAGTTAATGATCCGAGAAGATAATGTGCACATTTTTTAATGTATGAAGGAATCGTATGTAAATTTTTAATAGCTCTCTTTTTACTTTTCTTTAGACAACATTATTCTTAAAAACAACCACGAAACGATACAAATTTTAATGGGCTAAAATAAAATGAAAAAATGTATACAATAGAGAATTTTAAGCACACAAGAAAAATGTTTGTTTCCCATGTCTATGGTGTAGCAACAGGGATGTGCCATTAGTGTTCAGCACCTGTGTGGAAAACTTCAGCTTGCGCCCTGAATCCCTCCCCCCCAAAACTAAATTTTTTAAAAAACTTATCAGCAATCACAAAAGAAATACTACAATATATATATATCTAATTTCTATTTCGGTTGCATATTTATTTATTTATTTTGCTATTTGAACCTCATGTCGGGTTTTAATTTTCTTGTTTCATTTTATTTTGTCATTTGAACCACATGTCGGTCCTTAATTTTCTTGTTTCATTTATGTATGTTATTAGGGGTTTAATAGTGTCGATTTTAGGCATAATGCTGACAATATTTGTTGCAATAGTACTTACTATGAATATTCTTATAAAGCCCTTCTGAAGATTCTATAAGATATTCATAGTTTTCCAATTTTGCTTTGTCAATTTTTGCTTTTTAAATTTTTGCTTTTTCATCATTTTAAGTATAATTCCTTTAGTGTCCATTTCATTGCTTTTTATCTTTCGTTCTTCTCATGTGCATTCATTTTTAAATAAATAAATATATATATATATTATATACACACATAACAGAAATTATAAAACGAATATAAAAAAATCCCTGACGGCTTGGCCTACAGGCACAGGTAGATTTCGAAGACGCAGACCGTGGGGCGCCTGTTTGTTGGGAATTGCGGAAGAAATTACCTTTTTGCCATGATGCGGCATTTGGAAACGCCCACTTCGAAACCTAACTTGTTTGCAGGCGGAGCCGGCAGGGATTTTTTTTTTTGTTTTTAATTTTTCTTTTGCTATAAGGGTTGGCCCTATAAAAAACTTGTCAGTATAAAAGTTTTAGATAATATTAAGAGAATTTATAATAAATTTAATTGGATTTGATATCTTCTGAATTGACGAAGTTATGAATATTTTTCTTCTAACCCCCCCCCCCTCCTTGGGGCCATTTTTAATGGTATCAAAAATCTGTCATACATAAATTTTCGGCCCTTTTCCTACAAGTAATAATAACTTTAAACGGTATTTGATACGTATCATAATTAAGAAATTATAGGGGTTTTTCTGTTTTCACAAAAAGCCCCCCCCCCCCCCAGTTGGTTCGATTTTGCCCAGTAACGAACTTGAGCGAGATTTTATGCCCCTTGATTTTATGTATCAGTTTGGAAGAGATTTGTGCAGAATTATTGAAGTTATCGTGTCCATAAAAAAGTGATATAGATAGATAGATAAAGTTTTGAACTGGGGGTGGTTTTGTATTCTAGGGGTCATGATCGGCGTAGATCTGCAAAAAATTTTCAAAATTTCCAACTTAGGTGAGAATGTAATAGGTAGTATTTCTTACGAAATCTACCTAAAAATAAAACAAGGAGAGTACAAAAGTTAGAAAAATAAAATAATTTTGTGTGTTAAAAATACTGACAACCCCCCCCCCAAAAAAAAAAATAAATAAATAAATAAATAAATAAATAAATAAATAAATAAAAATCGAACGACATTTTCAAATTTCAGAAAATGTCTAAGCTGATTTATAGCTAAAGGGGTACTTAAAATATACCGACTGATAAACAGAAAAAATATATATTTTTTTCATACTATAGTAAAAATAAAAATTAGTAGCTTCTTGATTAAAATTCACAAAGTCATTGATTATCAGGCTTAAACTACTATTTGAAAATGGCACATAAAATGCACAAAAATTTTAATCAAAAACTTATTTTTTAAGTATATATTTTTTACTGTGCATATTAAATGCATCATTGTATCAACAACTTTTTTTTTTTTTTTTTTTTTTTTTTTACAATAAAATAGAAACAATGTATCTGAAGTAGTATGCTCCGTGGAATCTAAAATTAAATAGAATGCTTAAAAGGGTCAAATTTTTTGTAAAATTTCAAATCAAATTTTTATATTCTGAATTCAAATTAATAAATTTATCACAGTTATTTTAAAGAATAATAACATTAAGTGATCATAATAATTTATTTGAGGTAAATCTATAAAATATAATTAAAATTAATTTTGATATGATTAAAAAACACGTATTTTTAAATATTTCTTCCACACTTGAAATGATATTCTTCTGACGACATGCTCAATAACATTTTTGTCTCATCTACTGACCAACGAGATGAATTCAAACACAAATCCATACTTAATAATAATAATAATAAATTATGGGAAAATAATAATAATAATAAATAAACAATGGTAAATAAACGTAATAAAACAATTAATGCAATAACAGGAGAATTATCGCTAGGAGCACTAACGTAAAACGTGCAAACGTGCTGTTGATAAGCAGTTATTCCTGTGAAGTGGTGCTGTTTGTTTGTTTACCCGCGCTGCCTCATGGGTAAAAGCCGGATTACTGACCTAATCCCTTGCAGGTCTGATTTCGGGGAAAACGTAGGCTAGTTTCACCTTCAAGCCAGTTTGTGCATTGGAAATGGTGTAGGGGGTAAAAAGACCGTTCATAGGGGTGTTGGAAAAGGCATTGGAAACGCGGCTATAGAGGAACAAGAACAACTCATCTGAAACTAGGTTGCACGAAAAGTGTGCTCGATTTACTTTGTTCTGAACGCCTCATATATACACAAAATAGTATATAAAGAATTCGAAGTGACTCCGTTCTATTTTCTGAACATTTTACAAAATACGGTGGATACAAATACATCTCTGACGCCATGAAATTAAGTGGATTTAGCACTGGACCTAACCCTTTATAAACAGAAAAAGATACCTCTGAAGCAACAATGCTTGACTGCATCGCCACAAAATTTATCACTTACTCCGTCACATTTTCTTAGTGATTTTCTTTATAGAAAATAATGTGAAATGGTTTAAAAACCTAATCCGTCGGCCGTTTTGTACGAAAATCTATACATTACTTGCGATAGCGGTCCATAATATGTTCGCCTAATGGAAGCTCAATCGAAAGTTCCGCTTGGAAGCTATCATGTTCTCTCTTTCACTTTCCCTCTCACACACACATGAGGGGGTTAGAATGAGATTGGAGTAAGTCAATATTTAGTAATTTGAGAAATGAAGGGTTTTGTGAAACTTGTTGCAATAAGTGGTACAACTTGTTTTGCTCTCTAGCGACCCCCTAAGTGAACTATGACATAATTGACTGTCACACTGAACAGAAATTAATACACGTTCAGTGAAAATAAGGTTATCTAGATTTTTAATTTTTACTTACCCATCATACGTAGTATAGGGTAAGTCTTGTAATCGTTTTGAAAATTGAAAAAAAAATTTGACGGATTTACACGTTTCAGATATTGGAGATTCCGAAAAACATATTTTTAGAAAATTAAATTTTCCGTCCGTCTGTTTGTGTGTATGTGTGTCTGTAAACGCTCTATCTCCCGAACAAATTGAGATAGAGACTTGAAATTTGGTATGTACTTAGTACGTAATAATGGGAAGAAGCTTATTGAATTTCAGTAACCTCGATTATCCGGAACTAATTTTTTTCGGACCCTTGAAATATTCGTTCTGATAAAAGGATATATAAAAATTTTCGAAATTGTTTATTTTAAGGAGTGAATATAAAAGACAATAAAAAACATAAATTTTGCATGAAGAATGAAGTCGATCGGATAATGAGTTGCCGAGATATTTGTAATCCTATTTACCACACTCTTCGATTTTTCATGACCCTGTATTTCATTCAAATTTCAATTCAAAGATATATTTTAATTGGAAATGAGACGCTTTATCCGACGCAGTAAACTGTTAGTTAATATGATTATCAGTTTTGGAGTTATAAGGATGTTTCCTGTACGCAATTCAGTAATAAAGCATTTAAAGTTTATGACGTCATCAAGCCACGATTTTATTAGAATTGAAATGCATTTTATAAATAGCTTACACATGTTTTATTTTCATATTTTATATAATGCATGTCCATGATGGGTAAGTATTACCGTTGCCCCCAGCGACCAGTTTTGACTTACTCCACTGTCATTCTAACACCCTCATATCTATCGTGATTAGAATATTTTCTTATACTGTGGCTTCGGAATGTAAAATTTAATATAATTAAACTTGTAAAAATGCCCAAGTAAAAATGCATTATGTATTATATGCAAACCAAAATTAAATAAAGAATATGACAGAAAGTTTTTTTTCCCAAAGATTTCTATTTAAAAACTCCTTAAAATATCCTCCTCTCAGAGTATAATAGCTAATAAACAATCTAAATATTGTTAAAACTGCTACTACAATTATAAGAATCATTTTGAGACAGCAGTTCTAAATTACTCTGTAATTATTTAATGATCATCAATTTCTGTCTAAGAAGAATCATTAGTTATTATTATATAGAGTTAATTGCTAAAATAATTGATATCGTATAAATTTACTACTAATGTTGAAAGCAATTACATTAATTAATGGATTTTCACCGTTTTCAAAAGATACTATTTCTCTCTGTGATCTTTTAAAGGTTTCTATATGTACATACTTCGTATTGGTGTATTATTTATTAACGTCTGTTGTACTAATTTTCAAAAATAAATATTTTTTCTTTTTATTTCAGATAACAGATGACTTTAGTTTTCAAGACTTCTATTTAAAAGTAAGTACAAGATCTAAATTATTTAATATTTCATAATATGTTTTATAATTTTAGTTAAAATGAATAATAAAACGTAAAGCAAATTCGCAAAGACGATAAATTAATTTTTCATATATGTTAGATTCTTATGCTTAGCATTTATTACTTTGCAATTATTTTAATGTATATAGAAAATGATAATCTAAAAGAAACACTAGATGATTCTGAGTAATTACGAGCTGCGCAATCATCATGTGCAATATCAATTTGGTAAAATTTATCTATATTATTTAATTTTTAAATAATAAATTATAGTTTTTCACAAAGTATTCTAACTTTTAAGTATAGAAGATACAAATGTAGGAATGTACCGGGTGTCCTAAAAAGGACTGACTGATTTTAAAATTCAATAACTTACAAACGGTGACAGATATTTAAAAAATTCTTGCAGGAGAGTGATGTACGATGTCAGGAGTTTTTTTACTGCGATTCCCGGTTTTAGTTTGAATTTTCATCAATAGATGGCGCTGAGAGCAATAGGCACTCAGTCGAGACCAAAACTGAAATCAGGAGGTTACATGTATGGAGTGGGTCCCTTTCACCAATACAATTTTTTTTAGGGCACGATTCTGAGCTCAGTCGTTATATTTTCGATGAAATGTGTTGTTGCCATGGAAATAAGGAATTCCTCAACATAACGACAGCGTTCAGAATTGGGCATGAATTTAATAAGCAGTATGTGAGAGAGCAGACGATTTTATATTTATGAAGTTTTATTTTCCTGGATTTAATTACTTTCTATCGTCTGATTTAAATAATATTTTGTGCATCGCATCTTAAAACTAGGAGAAGAGATTCAGTATTTTTTTTCCTTTTGTTGTTGTTAAAAATTTCATAAATTTTGTTAAATTCTAAGAAGATTTTAGATCTTTTAAGGAAGTTTTTCAGTATATTTTTATGCATGTTGAATCCAGTTTAAAAGAATCTTGGAAATGGTTTATACTTTGGAAGAAAGAATATTTATAATACTAGAGTACTACCGCTTGGATCAAAGCATAATAGCTACAAGAAGAAGTTTCCAAGAGAAATTTAACGTAAGGAATGCTCCGCATCCAAATACAATTAAACAATTGTATGAGAAATTTGTAAAAACCGGTAGTGTTGCCGACGATTTGGTAGACAAAGTTGGACGACATAAATCGGCCATGACTGAATCTAACGTAGATGTTATTAAAAATGTTATTAATCAAGATTCGAGAATATCGGTCCGTAAAATTGCAGCTTCATGCTCAGTGAGTAAAACGCAACGCACAAAATTCTGCGAAAATGCTTGGAAATGTATCCTTACAAAATACAAACGCAGGAACCACTTCCTATCATTATGAAAGAAAAAAGACTAAACTTTTGCAAATGAAATGCCACAGTTGATAGATGAAGGGGGTATTGACGCAAACCAAATTTGGTTTTCTGACGAAGCGTATTTTCATCTGGATGGTTTCGTCAATAAACAAAATTGGAGGATATGGGGAACTGAGAACCCTCATGTGTGCGTGCCACGATCAGTCTACTCACAAAAAATTACTGTGTGGGCAGCCTTATCTAGCAGTGGAATTATTGGGCCTTTTTTTTGGAGGAAACTGTAAATTCAAGTCGATACATCGAAATATTGCACCAATTTTTGGCCATGTTGAATACCTTAGGTAATTTACAAACAGATTGGTTCATGCAAGACGGTGCGAGACCTCATCGGACAGCTGATGTTTTCACTTTCCTCAATGAATATTTTGATAACCGTGTCATTGCATTGCATTATCAAAATGCAACCGATACAGGTATGGATTGGCCACCGTGTTCGCCGGACCTCAATCCATGCGATTTCTTCCTATGGGGCTACCTAAAGGATGCAGTGCACAGACATAATCCCACCACTATTACTGAACTGCAACAAATCATTACTTATGAATGCGAAGCTATTTCAGAAAGAACTTTGCAGAACGTATGTGGTAATTTTGTTCTCCGTTTAAGACTTATGATTGTGTCGAATGGTGAGCATTTTGAGAATATCGTAATGTGATTGAACGCGTCTAATTTCTGGTTTTTACCCTTTTCTCCTTGGATTGAGGCATTCACATTCTTTTAAATATGAGTTATAAAGAGTTGATATGTTTATAGAATTTTACAAATTTGTATTTATCCCATGTAATTTTCTTTATCTGTTTGGTTAATTTTTTTAGCTATATAAGTTTAATGATCAGTTATTTTTTAGAAACATTTTTAACTGTTCGAAAATATTTGAAAATATTTATTTTGTTATTTTGCTTATTATTTCTTTATTAACTTTGTTACCATTATCAATTTCTCTATAAAAAATAGTGACACCGTCATTTATCCAATCGATATAGTCATTCTGATTTATTATTCATAAAACTTTCCTTTTACAGTATAATACACTTTCTGTATGCATATATTTATTTTGTAGTAATAATTTGTTATCTTCGGAAGAGCTTTGTATTTCTGGTAAATAAATGGTGAGAGAAACATTTGACAACGTATTATTTATATTTTGAATATCCATTTCATTTGCGACTTTTTGTGTAAGTTCTTGAAATTAAGGCAATAAATAAATAAATTCTTACAAGTGATGCTTTAAGAAGAAGTAATCAAAATCTTCTAAACAGGATTGTTACTCTCATAACAAGTGAGTAAGTGTGATCGAAGATCGCATAAAGGGTTTCGTTTAATATTCCTTTCAAAACACTTTATCCTTTCTTTAACAAATCCAAATAAATTTCATTTCCAAAATAATAATAATAATGTTTTCTATAAAGTAAAAAATTTGCCGGTCTATTTTTCTCGTTTTTTCGAATATCTGAACTGGCCCCCGATAGCGGGCTAAGCCCGCTATTATATTCTGTCATAATAATATCTGTCATCTGGACCAAATCCGATATAAAAAAAATCAATTTCAAAATGAAACATGTGGTATAGAGACCTTCAAAATTTTAAAATATGCCAATATTCCATAATCGAGTTTTTATCATGATTCAATATGTTCCTCAAACTTATATATTTACTATTCTCTATTACTCATATTGATACTCTCTTTGTATTATTCTGAAACATTTGAAAATCCGTTATGACGTCAGATTAATTTTCATTTTAATTCTCTAATGACGTCATATTAAGCTGCTTTCTGTATTTACACATACTTACACTCCTTGTATTATTGAGAAATGTTTGAAAATTTCCGTTTAATTACCAATATCACGTCATATTAATCTTTTTTTTTCAACTGGTTGGAACTTCTTATTTCATTTTCATTTTTCACGTGGAAATATTTTAATAGAAAATTAATTATTGTAGAAAGAATTTTTTTGTGGATTTTTAATTGTTGGCAACTGCTATAACGAAAAATGTTTAAATTTAATAGGTAAAGGCTGATAGGTTTTTGGTTTTTTATTTCTATATAAAATAATACGATTTTTTTCAAATTTTATGATTTTGAACTTCATAGCAGGTATTCAGCTATAAGTACACAAAGCTTCAGCTCTGTAAGTTAAATAGTTTCTGAGAACCGCCTCTGTGATGGACAAACAACGAAGCGGGAGTAATAAGGTTTCGTGAGATGAACGAAACACTAAGAATGCAAAAGAAAATTGCCGCAACTCAAAATTATTCGTTCCAATTTTACTTCGCCATGCGTTAAAAACGCCACAATAAGTTCACCATTTCATGAGATGAAAGAATATATCTAATTAAACATTTTAGAAAACGCATAACACATTTTAAAACAAGATTTCAGTAATTACTACCCATAGCCAAAAAAGTACTCCACTTTTTTTGAAAGGCCCTGTATATGACCTATAAAACTGTACATATTCTACATAGTATTCTAAAGTTTAGTTTAATAAGTAAATACATAATGCAGTTGAAAATTCACCTTCAGAGGTTTCTAGTAATAGACGGAAACATATTAGAATTCTTTTGTACAGTCCTGTATATTACCTACAAATTTTTTACATGCCAAATATAAAACTAAATTTTAATTCAGGCAAAAAACACGGTAAAAATTACTGAAATAGCAATTCCAGAAATTATCATCCATCGGCGGCCATATATTTAGCTCTTTGCGTGGCCCTGTAAATGATATCATTAAAATGCATAACATAGCTCGAATAAAAAACTCTTTTCTGGAATTCACGCTCATAGTTGGTAATGCTTACGAATTCTTTTGTGTAGCCCTGTATATGATCTATAGCATTATACACATCACGTAGTATGCAAAAATGTTTTTTAAACTGCTTACCATAACTGAAAGCGCACTTCCAGCAATTATCGCCTATAGACAGTATTCCTGATACAGTACTTCAAACGAAATCTTTCGCGTGTCCCTGTAAATGAACGAAAAATGTACATCATATTATACAACAAGTATCTTTCAGTAAACCTCGGTAATGTATATCAGTTTCATTATATTAGAAATACTGTAACATAATTAAAATACGCATCAAACCGTTTTTCCCCGCAGGCCATTATGTAGCAGAATTAATTGCGTAGCCTTGTAAATGAATGATAAATGCTTTACACTCCATATTGTATAGAAAACATGTCCACTTCATAAATGTAAATCAATTTCATTATGTTTGTAACGGTGTAACATCATTAATATACACCGTAAACGATTTTTTCCCATGTACCATCATGCAATGAAACTATTTTGGGTGGCCTTGTAAACGAATTAAAAGTTCTACACATGCAATATTCGATTGCAAGCATCTTTTAGTGCACTTTAGTGCTATATATTATTTTCAATAAGTTTGAAATAGTGCAACATCATTAAAATACAGTGCAGAGGATTTATCCCACTGACCACAATAAAACGGGCATGCTTTTAAGTGCCCCTGTAACCGAACTATAATTGTTACAAAATTCGTTTTCAATACAGAGCACTCCATGGTAAACCTCAATATACTATATCAGATACATACATGGCAATTTGAATATATTTACACAAGTTAGAGCATGGAAAGAATATCCGATAAACCAAGTGCATAAACACTTTTCAATTGTGCTGGAAAGTCTTAGAAAGAAAAACAAATTGATGAATAAAGAAGACACTCATTTTTAAAAGACCTTATCCTTCTTGGAATGTAACAAGTTTTAAAAAAATTGATATTTTGAACATTGTCGTTACACATTTTTATTTGGTAGAAGTCGTTTTCGTGGAAACAATACTTTTTCCTATTGTTGCTCTGACTCTCCCTGCCTACAATATTGAAGTCATACCGTCTCAGTTCAGAATCGGGCTCTAACAAAAATTGTATTGGTGAAAGAGACCCACTCCATACATGTAACCTCCTGATTTCAGTTTTGGTCTCGACTGAGTGCCTATTGCTCTCAGCGCCATCTATTGATGAAAATTCAAACTAAAACCGGGAATCGGAGTAAAAAAACTCCTGACATCGTACATCACTCTCCTGCAAGAATTTTTTAAATATCTGTCACCGTTTGTAAGTTATTGAATTTTAAAATCAGTCAGTCCTTTTTAGGACACCCGGTACAATCAATATAAATAATATATATATATATATTAATAAAATTATAAAAGTTCTTAAAATAATGCAGTTAATTTCGGTAATGTTAATTTATTGACTTCATTACTAAAGCATTCCCCCTTACAAAATTAAGATCGGGTATAGAACGTAAAGCAGTATTGTTAATGTTAAGGTAATATTCTTAATTATGAAAATTTGTAAAATTATACCACACGTCTGCTTTCCTTTATGAAGAACAGATCTAGAATTATTTCTGTCGAATCTAGACTAATTTCAAATATTTTTTAAATATTAAGGGGTGATGTACCTTTGAAACTGACAAATCACGTGTAAAAGTGACCCGAATATAAATTATAATAACCCCACATCTAATTAACTTTTGGATGTGAAATTTTAAACACACACTAAAAGGGATATTTTCTAACAATTAATGTTCCGAAAAAGAGTCTAGATGCGAAGTTATTTAATTTAATTTGAAAATTATAGATTTTTTAATACATGATTTTACCTTATATGCCTTGCTCGCAAGATTTCTCATAATATAATTATCACAGTGAGCTAGAAAATATTATTGGGTTGAGATATATTATGCATTTAAAATGACCCACTCGGGAAGAGATATAATGATTAATTCTTGAAAGAAAAAACCCCCCTTCCAAATTTTTAAAATTTTTAAAATAAAAATAGTCATAATTTCCAAATTTCTTACTTGATGTACATAATTGTAATCGATTTTGTGCATATGTAAAGTTTATACATTCAGGCAAAATTTCATGAAATTCTTCTTCCAGCCATTTCCTAAAAATCGTTCGCGCAATGACCAAAATCAACGTTTTGAGAAAACTGGCTTTAAAGATAAAATTACCCCTTGATCATATAAAAAGAGCACAAACTATGTTGGACATAATTTCCCTTCTAAAGAGAATTTTTGCACAGGGATTCTTTAAAATGTTTCTACAGAATCAAATTTTAATTTAAGCTGTTTGGTTAAAAAAACTGATTTTTTTATTCTTTAAATGTGTCAAATTGACACTTTCAAGGCCACCTTATAGCATTTTATTTGTTATTATTTTGTTATCTCCCGTCATTTACCCTTATTCTAGACATATTTTAATAGGAGGCAACAAGAGCATTATCATCGCATTCTTATGCATCCATATTATTATTATTAAACCGCAGACCCGGCCCCATACCTGCCGGGCATTATGCCTAGCTTAACAAGTTTGTGTACCTGACCGCGGGGCGAAATTCGCCTAATTTCCTCATACCTGACTAGCTCCTTGGCCGTCATTGGCTGCAGCGCTATTTGGCGAATGTCACTGTTGTTACTATGTTGGCCGGTTCTAGATAATTATTAACTATGGGTTTCTGGGCACGTTGTCGAATAAGGAAAGGGAAAAAAAGGCTTGTACGCGTGCTCATACTTCCGGGCCGTATTCACACTGAAAAGCATGAGTGAAGTATATTTATGAACGTTCTTAACACCAATATAAACTATGGTTGCTAATATAGACTATGATAAGTTAACATAATTCAGTTTAAATCTTCGTGTTTCCAATGTGTATTACATATTGGCTTCGCTGCATTGCTCTGTAGTGGTTTGCTACAGTTTTCTTTGTTTGTCGGTTTATGGTTTCTATTTAACTTTGTTGAATTGGAAAATTAAAATAATAATAATAATAATAAAGAGAAAGGAATTGTTCTTGTAATTTAGGACCTCGATCAGGTGACGAGACCTTTTCTGACTAGGCACGTCCAGAGGTATAATTCATAGGGAACTTGGAGTACTTTGCATCAACAACGGATTTTACATGCACCAGGCGCTATTAGCGTACATAGCTTCGTGTCTGTTCATGCATCCATATATCCTATAGTAGGGACGGCGAATATATGACCCGCGTCAAATTATTTCCTGTCATGGCATATAAATTCAAGTTTTAAATCAAAATATAATGAAATTTTAGAAAATGCATTAATTTAGAGAAACGGAATTTTTCTAAATTCCACTGTCACGTTTGGTTGTCGTTGTAATACAGATTGAAGAAACTGTAATGCATCTTATGGATCCCAATATAGCTCAATATGGGCTGAAAAGTGCTTCAGATTGAGAGAGGATTAAAAAAATTAACAGAAAATAAAAGATCATAAGCAAAAATGTCGATGGTAAAGTTATGATCATTTGGAATTCAAATCTAGATAGGAAGAACTATTTATGTCTGGAATAGAAACTATTTATAACTATTTATTAACTATTATGAACTATATACTATTATTTATTACTTATTACTGGCACTTGCCATATTGGAAAAAAATTCTGCACGTTATTATTTTCAGAAATGAACACATGAAAAGCTCAAGTTGAAACCTATTGTCATATGAATACAATTCAGCTTGTATTTCCTTAAAAATAACTCAGTATGAAGCTGATATCATTTATATGGCATCTAACATGCTATAACAGAAATAGCATTTTAAAATTACTTTCTAAAGTTTAACACCAAGTGTTATCCATTTATTTTTAATCCAAAAAAAAATAATAAATGTGTGGATTCATTATTTTTTTTTCGTTATATTGTATTTATTTTTATTTTTATTTATTAATTAATTTAACTTATTTTATTTTATTTTATTTATTTATTATTTTATTTTATTTTTTGTGGGATGGGGCGGGGGAGGGGGTTGTTGGCACGTTATGATCACGTAAACTATTTTTTGGGAAAATTTTGCACACGGATATGAAAAGATTCGCCGTAAGTATTCTATGTGGTTCTACGAAATTTCACAGCCTTCACAAAACAGGTTTAGGAAAATCGATCATAACAAAATTTTGATCGATCATAACAAAATTTCTAGTTATCAAGTGAAATAACAGAATTTCAGAATGAAAATTTTCAAAAGAAATCCTCATGTAATAGTTCAAGTAATAAAAAACAAAGAAACCAGAAACATTTCTATCGATCATAACGAAATTTCTAGTTATCGACGGAAATAACAGAATTTCAGAATGAGAATTTTCAAAAGAAATCCTCAGGTAACAGTTTAGTTATAAAAAAAACAAAGACACCAGAAACATTTCTATCGATCATAACAAAATTCCTAGTTATCGACTGAAATAACAAAATTTCAGAATGAAAATTCTTAAAAGAAATCCTCAAATAACTGTTGGGTTATAAAAAGACAAGAAATCAGAAATATTTCTATCGATCATATCTAGTACATTTCATTAAGTTGTACGTCATTAAATGTGGCAAATGCTCCCATAAATAGCAATCAAACGTGTTTGAGAGATCGTTATTTTACGGCCAGCGACTACTTTATTCCCGTTTGTTTCAAAAGCTTACGTAATTTCTATTTTATTTTAAAAACAGTAATGCACTTTATATATTTTCTTTTAAACAATGCTCTATTTTAAGAAAAAATTTGTCTGAAACTAGGATTTTGTAATGACGCAAATGTTGCATAAACGCTTTTTATTTAAAATTACTTTTTATGTCTCTAAAAATTTAGTTGATGCATTTATAGATGATTTTCAAAATTGAATTTTCTTTTCTAAGGAGTATATTTTTTAAATTTTCTGTTTAGAAATATTTTGAGTCATAAGTTATTTGTATTATAATCTGTATAATAGCTATTTATAGACTGATTAGAAATATTCTTTGTCAAATCTTTATATTGTAATGTTAATATTTAAGATATATCTTCTCGAACACATTAATTCGTGTAAATTTTATTAGAATGAGAAATTAAATGCAGAATTTCATACAGGTTATAACAAAATTTCTTCGCTGGAACTTCATGCCATTAAAAATAACTTATGCAGACACTTCTTTACATACTTACTTCACTTCTTACATTACTTACTTCATACATACTACACTTCTTACATTACTTACTTCATACATACTACACTTCTTACATACATTACTGTAGAGGCCCAATTTTGGCCTCTGAAATAAGCACCTACGTTTTTGGTAGGAGAAGATGTGCGTGTGTGTGTGTGGGGGGGGGGAGTAATAAGAGACAATGAACACACACACGTATATATGTATATATTACATATATCTGTACTAATAAAAGAAAAATCTACCGCCGGTAGATTCATCACTCAAAATTTGAGTGAGGATAGTCCAAGGCATCCCCTAATTCACCTAATAATGCTCAGATTTTTAATTTTTTGATAATTAGCTGCGATATTAATTATAAACTCATTCAAAAATGCGCGCATGCCCAGAAACTTATTTTTGAGTGGAAAGGTAGGAAAAACCAAATTCTGGCGGTTTTTTTTTTGTCTTTTGTTTTAACCTACATCGGCCATTTCCTTTTAAATATAATAAAATTGTTACTAAAACAAAACTTACTTAACTACTCAAGAGAATTTTTTAATGTTAACTTCTCCTCATTGTAAAAAAAAATCAAAAACATTTTTCAACGTGCTGTAAAGTAAATGAATAGGAAAACGATTATTTATCGAAATCATAAGTATACAGATGAATTAGCATTTAAAATAAATTATTTAGAACTTCCACGCTATTATGAATAAACCAAAATATATTTTTTAAATTTTAAATTTCAAAAATCCATGTATACGTTTAAGAAAATCTTGGAGCTTGGAAATAAAACTTTCTCGAATATCTCTTGAATTACAGCAAATAAAACGAAATTTGATAGTACATTTATGGATTTATGTGCCATAAACAGAAAGATAAAACTGCCATAATTACTAATTATAAAAGTAAAAGAATATATATATATATATATATATATTTAACTTTTATAATAAAAGCATAATATTTATTACGATATTTATTATTGTTTAATTCATCTGTCATTCAGTTTATATAATTTTTTTTTCAAATGACTGCATAATTAAAAAGTAGCCTTGTGAACAGGGACAATAACAAAATCTTTATGTAACTTTTCAAGAAAGTCCGAGTTCTCTCTATTTAACTTGTAGTAATGATATCGTTTGTTACGATTGCACTGTTTAGTTTTTTATTGACAAAGAAATAAAGCTCATTTAATGTGCAGTAATGTGCACTAGAGATGAGAGGGGCTCAGCCCGAGCCCGAAAGCTCGACACAAGCCGGGGCCCGACACGGGCTCGGGCTCGGTTTTTATACCAACCTTCGGGCCCAGGCGGGCTCGGGCTCATTTTTTCTGAAACTTACAATTTTATTTATTCTCATATAGAAATAATAAAAATAATATTTTCCCCTAAAAAAATACATAATCCATTTCAAGTAATTTGAATGTTATTTTGATCAGAATGAATAGAAGGGGAAACAAAAATCTTATTTTTCTTTTGTAGCATTAGAATGCTACTTTAAAAGAAAATTTACGATATCTGCGACGCGACTAACGAGTGGGTGATATGGCCAATCACGGCTTTGAAGCAGGACGGAACTAAATTTTAATGGCGGAGAAAAAATGCAGAGACGTGGTCTTTCTGGGAAAAGGGCACGAATTTAGCTTTGGAATAAAGTGAGAAAAAATATAGTGATATAAAGACATAACTTTATTTGAATAAATATCGGCTTTTTAAGATTTGAGAAATAAAAAGGTTTTAAAGAAAAATGAATATGAGAAATGTTTTTTAGAAAGATTTTGAAGGGAAATAAAATATAAAAATACGCATTTTAAATAAAAAATAATTTAAATTAACGAAATGAATGGAATATTGTTTAATATAGGAAATAATTTAATAAACTAGGATTGTAGAATAAATTTAGAAGGGAAATTTTTATGGAGTAAAATGTATGGCGCGGAATTATGGTACGGAATTATAATTTTTGTAATATATATATATATATATATAGGGGATTAATCATTTACGCATTTACTTAATAAAACTAAAGCGCGAATAACATTTGTTGCTAGATTTTCGTTTGTAACAGTAGGCTATTTTTTAAGTTTGAATTTTTATTTTATTTTATTTTTTCATAAACGTTTTGCGAGATGAATATATTTTTTTTATTTTTAGTCAATCAGCATTAGCTTAGGTTTGCAAATTTTTAGTCTTCCATTGTATGTGAGTCATACTCGCTCTTTACATGAAGATAACTTTAGTGATTCTATTTTTAATTATGAACTCTGCTCATGCTAAAGCTCTGCTCTGCACATTTACGAAGTCGTTTTCATTCGATAGTAGATGTAATTGTCATGTATTGTTATTCCGATAGAAAGCAATCGAAGAGTGTTTCCACATTTCCTATAAAAGCACAGGACCTTTCAGATAACAGTAAAAATTTTTTAATTTAAGCTGATTTTCAGGAAAACGAAATATTGTTTTAATTAAGGAATCAATTATAAGTTACGATATACATCTTTTATAGGAAATAGAAAACGTTGTTCGATTCTTTGGTATAGAAATAGTAATTTCTGCAAATTTCATGCATTTATTCATAAAACGCATTTCGTTAATTCGTCCATCAGAATTGCTTGTTGGGAGAGAAAAATATTTACACCCTTTTAAAGAAGTATAGTTTTATTTGATACCAAACTTCTCTTTTGTTAAGATTGAATGTAAATTTCCATAAAATTAATTATGTGCACGGGATCGACAGTTATTTTCACGTACGAAGTTTTAAAAAAAAATGAGATATTACTTTTAAAACAATTTTTAAATATTATGCAATTTTTTTCGGTATCGGGCTCTGATGACACAAAACGTTTCGAGCTCGGGAGGGCTCCGAATTAAAATCATCGGGCTCGGTCGGGACAGGACTTCGAATAGAGAGGCCGAACTCATCTCTAATGTGCACCACTCTCATTAAAAAAGGCTGCAAAAGGGGTGTTAAATTTATACCTTAAACACAAAGTAAATTTATTCAGACCTTTTTTGAAAATATCAGTAGTACATTGTTTATTAACTCTTTTATTCAATTTAAATTTTGTCCCCAAACTCATAAGAAAATCTAATTTTTTATAAATTATTATATTTACATTTTTTTACATTGCACGGTGTATGCTACCGAAGGTAGTGAGGACCCCAACTCTATAGTTTCGTTTGGATATATTTTCGTTTAAAAAAATAATAAAGATGTCTGAATTTAACACTGATTTTAGATAGATTTAAGTTTACTTGGGTCCAGGCAACGCAGGGTGGTTCAGTTGGTATGTGTTGTAATTAATTTTACTGACTTTAATTTCTGTCTACATATTTCTATTTACAGAAATATTCTTCTAAATTACTGTAATCGTATTAAACCTTTACGCCCTACCCAACATATCAGGCGTTATTTAATTAATTTAAAACAGACAGCGCTGCTACATCATTATGAACCCTCTTCCATTTTATAATGAGTAAAGCATTAAACATTCATTTCCTGTTACCAGGTAGGTGTTTTTTGGGCATTTATTATGAAAATTATAAAATAAGAAAATATATATTAAGGAGGGTATGCGATCACTGTTAATTTGCAGCCAACTGTCCAGTCATTCGTCCGTTTTTATAGAAAACGGTTACATAACCGTAATTTAATTCTATTCAGACCATAATATGGTCAGATATGCTTCATAATATAGTCAAGAAACCGTTATCTTTAAAAACGGTCGAACAGTTTGCTGCAAATTTTTAACAGTGCGGACTGCTGAAAAAAAACTTATAAAAACATATAAAAAAACAACAAAAAAATGATATTTCTATACATATATATAATTCAAATACCATTAAGGGGGGTTGAGGTTGGGACTGCTAAAAAATGCTCAAAACATTATATACCTGTTACGACAAATTGGTACGTACAGCTCCATTTCGGTAAAATATGAATATCAGCATAATAATTTTTAATTGCAGTCGTCGTGTTGATGCCGATTGATTTTGGTCGAAAACCATAGGGATTTTCCACAGAAAGAAGAAGAGATTTCGACTATCAAAGTAATTTTATTATTTTCTCCGACTAGCATGCATGAGAAAAGCATCCTTCACTCATACTATATATCGTTGTACAATTTCACCGCTATAATTCTAACGGCTAATCATGTTATATTTCCAAACTAGATTACATTAGATGTTATAATGTTCATTTCGAATGTTCAATAGACTCACTTCACGACAGCACGTAATTTTTAAGATGACAAATATCACAGATATTTGAGCTCCGTCTCTCATGTTCGGTGTTAAATACCCAAGGAGCGGAAGGTTAAATTCGCATTGCAGATGCGTATGATAGCCACTCAAGGCTTTGAACCAGGGCGGAACTAAATTTTAATGGCGGAGAAAAAATGCAGAGACGTGGTCTTTCTGGGAAAAGGGCACGATTTACCTTTGGAATAAAATGACAAAAAATAAAATTGTATAAACAGATAACTTTAATTGAATAAATACAGGCTTTTTAAGATTTGAGAAATAAAAAGGTTTTAAAGAAAAATGATTACGGGAAATGTTTTTTTAGAAAGATTTTGAAGGGAAATAAAATATTAAAATACTTATTTTAAATAGAAAATAATTTAAATACACGAAATGAATGGAATATTGTTTAATATAGGAAATAATTTAATAAACTAGGGTTGTAGAATAAATTTAGAAGGAAATTTTTATGGAATAAATTTAATGAAGTGCGGAATTATAGTTTTTGTAATATATATATATATATATGTTATATAAAAATTTATTTCCTTCGTATCCTTCAATTTTATTCGCATTAATCTTTTAAAATTAATCTAACTTCTGTCATAGTCAGTATTTCCTTAATTCTTAATAATATCTATTCCTATTTAAAGTCCTTTTAAAAGTAAATATCCGTATATTAATAATTATTTTATTCCAAATCTTAATCTAAAATTTAAGATCATTCGTAGCTTTTATCAGTTCCCCAATCTATAAAATTCTGAGACGCGTTCTCATTTCGAATGTTTTTAAAAGCCATTTTCTTTTTATTATTATTATTATTATTGCTCTGATTCTTTCGCGCGCTTGGTATTTTAACTTCTAAATTGGTCCGCACCAAAGTAAGGGATTCTTTAATGTTTTAGCCTCACCCTCTAGCCTCATTCGTTGGGCTGGAGCTAGCTTCTCACTCATTGGGTTGTGCGCTCGTGACGTAATTCTGTGTATGTTTCCGCGGAGAGATAAAAACTCGCCTGCACCGGTCGGAACGAGAGATTTTTGACGTTTTCGGAAGCTAAACAAATATGTGTCTGGTATTTGTATGACCGTAGAATATTCAACTGGCCCAGTAACATCTTAATTCAATGAAGTGAAGCAACGTTAGCCCGAGGGCTATAAGTTTTAGACCTTTTGGGAATTGTTCTGTGTTGTTCGTCTTCTAATAAAATTATTCGTCTGGAGATTGGCTGGATTTATTGGAAAACTTTGGTGGAATCATTTCATTGCCTTCTACTTCGCCATACTTGCTAATATCGACTGCAACTTGCTATATCGTTGAAGGACTGCCATCTTTTCATCGAATATTATTCATCGTAATATCTCAACCTCGTCAAAATGCTACATATATATATATATATATATATATATATATATATATATATATATATATATATATATATATATATATATATATATAAAGGGGGTTAATCATTTACGCATTTACTTATCATGCATTATCTTACATGTAGATATAGCATTTTTTTCTTGGCTATACTTGTATCCCTTTTAATATATTTCTTCATGATTATTTATTACTAATCAACATATATTTTAATATTTTTAATAATTATTTATTACTAATTAACATCTATTTAATAATAATAATGAATTTTTCTTTTATTGTTGTTATTATTATTATTTATTTATTTTTCCTTATACTTCTTTTATCCTTTTTTCACTTTTTCATAGATTTTTATACTGTAATTTCATTTATCAATTTTTAACCATGTGTTTCTCCTTTTAGCTTACATTTAAGTAATGTAAGTTATTCATACCATTTATAGATGGCAGCAAGTGTTCTTTTATCCATATCAGTTTTTATTCATTCTCCAACATGGCGCAAGCTAACTTGCTTGTACATGGCACATGGAGTCGATTATTCAATCTTTCTGTGTCTCGGTTCAATCTTTGACATTTTTTTTACTTGGTGAGTTGTTCTATATATCTCTAGGTTTATTAGCTCCTTTTGTAGATTTTTTATTTATTTTTGGTTATATTTCACAAATTAGTTTTTCGATATGTTATAAGGAGCTTAATATTGTCATTTTTAGGCTCAATTTTGACAATATTCGATGAAATAATACATCTTTACTATGAATGATTTTTATAAAGCTCCTCTGACGAATCGATAAGATATTCATAATTTATCATATTTGAATTTTCAATTTACTGTGTTTAATTTTTGTATTATCTTTTACTTTGATTTACACATGTGATTTCATTTTAATTATATATATACATATGTATGTGTGTGTGTGTGTGTGTGAGAGAGAGAGAGAGTGTATGTAAAAATCCTGATAACATTTTGAGATTGGATAAAATAACATAAAATAAAAAAATATATTTTAGCATAATTTTATATTTTAATAGACATACTTAGGATGTTCTTTTTTCCCCTGTCTCTCATTTACTTGTCTTTTATTATACCACCATCCCGTATAGTTTTCTCTTCTTTTTCTCATTTTGTTTTGAAGAAAGATCTCTTTCAACTAAATGAGGCCCGCAAACAAATGTACACTCTAAAAACGACATTTTCAAAACTGAGCAAAAAATACTCAAATCGGAGTATGTCGCTTAGTCAAAATGGCACCGAATCAAAATTACTCAAATTTGAACATGTATATACTCATTTCTGAATAAAACATCATGTGCTGATATTTGAATGTGTCCATGTTTCAAACAACAGTAAACAACAGCTAGAAAAAAGTGCTAGTGCTGCCATCTCTGGTTCTATTTAGAGTTATTGGAAAATAAACTAAACTTACGCTTTTAGCCAGAGCCAGCAGCGAACCCGAGTCCTACTAGTTACACGTCCATTGCCTTAACCACTTCGCCGTTCAGATAACACGAATGAATCATTTTAAATGCAACTGATCGAATGATTCGTATGCCTATTTTTACAGGATTCATTAATTTGTTGCTGAGGAAATTGGAAATTTTGAACGGGATTTCGGATAGATTTGGTCAATTTGAGATGGTGGTTACGATTTTCACAACTTAATTTTTGATGTGGGGAAGGGGATATATGAATTATACAAATTTTCAATTCGATTGTTATCAGTATATTTCTTAAATGAAAAAGTGCTCCCTGGCTATCGAAATTTAACTGACTAAATTTTGTTTTTGACGCATTTTAACCCATTAACGCCACAATTATTTTTCTTTTGAAAAATGGAAATATTGCATTTCATTCAAATGAGTATGAACTGACTTCTATGAGCTCATTTTTGAGTATTGCCATGTTTCAAAAATGAGTTAGAATTGATTCTAATCATTTTTGAGTATGTCCATGTTTCAAAAATGAGTATGAACTGACCTCTATGTGCTCAGTTTTGAGTGTGTCCATGTTTCAATATTCTGAGTATTTCTGGTATTTCAGATTTGAAAGCATTGGGTCATCCTATTTGAAACAAAAAGTTTCAAAACAAAATGAAAACATCGATTTACTCAGATTTGAAAGTGTCATTTTTCTCAGTGTATGCTTCCTTTATTTTGTTATTGTATTTGTACTTTTATTTACGTTGATTTCCATTTTACATCTATTTCATACAATTTCCTTTTTGCATCCTACTAGTTATAAGTAAAAGGAACTTAAAATTCATTTGTTTACATTTTTAAAAATATCATTAATTTAATTTTATAAGGGGAATCTAGTTGCCTCAAGTCAGATTTCGTAATGTACAGAATTCATTTCAAAGGAAAATATTAGGAAACGTTTTAGAGATTCTTTTTACCAAAGAGATGAAACTTAAAAAATACATTTTCTCATCCAACACGAGCTGCAAAGGAAATGGAATCACGAAATTCCAATTTAAGCTAAACGTGTTCTCATAATGCAAACAATTGAATTAAGAAAAGGAAAACAAAATATCTCATAGAATTTTCAGGTAATATGAATTTATAATAGTTTCTTTAATGGCTCGATGTTTCACTGTACTAAGTAGAAACCGATAACCAAATCTGTATCGCTAAAATTTTAACAAATTTCAATGGAAAAAATTAAGTTCAATGTAAGGAATAAAATTTTGTACACAATGCTAAGGGAAACGTATACTAGAGAATATGAACATTTTTATTAATGACTGCGAATGCAACATTAATTGATCTAAATTCAATGCAGTTTTAAATTATTCATTATAACATTATTAAAATTGATACTTAAAAAAATCAATAAAATTTTTAATTCGTTATTTTCAGTTTCACTTTCCTGTTCTGTCATGTCAATCTTTCGAAACTAATTTACTCTTATACTATAATTGCAATTAATATATGATAAAGAAAAAATATATCTATTTTTTAAAGCTGTTATAATATTCATATATAATAGGTGTTTCGGTAAATAATGTCGATTTTGCTAAGAGATGGTTTTACTAATACATTTGTTGGTATAGACTAATGAAGTCTATGGAGTTTTGGAGGGTAAACATACGCCATGAAAAGGCAGTTCATTATTAATTGTCATTGTGCATAACACATAGTTTTTCATAGCTTTGAATATGCCGAATTATGTAACAGAAAAAGACGTTTCGCGATGAAGTTCAAATAACATTTTTTTCATTTGAAGAAAACGGCTGCTGGAAGTTATCGATTGTTGGTTGAAGCTTATGGTAAACATGCTCTAACTCAAAAAACTTGTGAAGAATGGTTTAAAGATTTTAAAAGTAGTGATTTTGATAGAATAGACAAGCAGCGTTCAGGACAGCCGATAAGAGTTTGAATATGAGGGTTTGCAAGCATTATTTTATGTAAAACCTAGTCAAACAATTACTGGCGAATACTACCGAAAACTACCGATAAAATTGAATAGTGCGTTGAAGGAAAAACGACCAGAATACGACTAAAGACACGGTGAAGTCATTTTTCAACATGAAAAGGTTCGGTCCTATGTTTCTACATATGTAAAAAAACTATTTGGAAAAGTTAAGTGGGTCCTAAGCCTCCTACTGTATTCACCAGACTTAGCCCTTCTCACTACCACTTATTTCGATCGATGTAGCACGGACTTTCAGAACAGCACTTCAATTCTTTCGAATATGTCAAAAATTAGGTCGATTCATGGATTGCTTTAAAAGATGAGTTGTTTTATCGATGCGGAATCCATCTATTTCCAGAAAGATGAAAAATAATCATAACTAACGATGGACAATACTTTCATTATTAAAGTAATTGAAGCTGATTGTTTTACCTAATTCTACATTGAATGGTTTGGTTGAAATCAAAACAATTAAACATAAAGCAAAAAAAAAAAAAAAAAAAAAAAAAAAACTCTTTTAGAAGCTTTTTTATTATACACAACTATCTATTTCCTAAGTGCAATCTACTTATTCCCAGGAGAAATTCGTGGCTCCTTTAATTTTTTCTTAGATTACTGTTACAAATGGAACAAATAAGGAGAAAGTAGTCATCGTAAAAACAGAAAAAAAAATACCAGTGCAATTGGAACAAAATTAGGTTTTACAATAACAATAAAAAAAACTTTGCAAGTTTAAACGTTGTCTTTAATGAACTTAAAATATTTGTTATTCTGCATTTTGGCAGCCCGTAACATTTTAAATATGACTAAAAAAATAAGGAAACAAAACAAAACATTTAATACAAGAACATCTGCCTATCAATTGACGTAGTGTATATCAGCTTTCTTCAAGAAAATGTGCAGGTAAAATTTTTCTCCTTCAACAGAAGTAATTGCTTTTGCTAAAGTTGCAAATAAAATCAAGTTTAATTTCGATCAAAAATCATTCATAAAAGCGGATTCAAGCCTCTTTTCACATTGAATGAAGAACATTTCCACATAACAACACTCTATATATATGTATCATTCTACGAAAAACGTTCACCTTTTGAACATAAAAATGTCAAAACATAAATTTAACCCCAAAAGGTTTTATTCTAATATCCTTTGTTCATCTTTCACCTCTTTTAAGATTTATATAGGTAGTCGTATGGACTTTTCATAATTTAGAACTTCATTTATTTTATGATGATTTAGGATGTGATTTCCTTAATATTATTGTAACGGAGGATATAAATACAAGATGATTTGGTTCATTATGCCAGTTCTATTTCATATGCAATAAGAAGCTTGAAGTAAATAGCTCCTAAAAAGGTTTACATATATGAATTACGAACTTATTTTTGTTAAATAAATTATGCTTATCATTTAAATAAAGAACGAAGTATACATAAATTTCACGACTATTTCTAATTCAGAGAGAATATTTCAAAATTAATGAAAAACGATAATGTGCACTTCAACGGTTAGCAATTGAATTTAAAAAAGGAATATTCTTGCCTGTGAAAATTTTATTAAGTGACAAATGCTGGAATACTTTGGAAATTATTGCATATAATTATATTGTAACACGGGATAGACTTGTAACAGTAATTTAAACAGATATATTTTTAAAGAAATTACATTTTGTTTTTTAAAATAAAATTTAAATTCCGTATAAAGGAATTTTCAGAGAAAAAAATACATTATTGAATGAATAATATATTTATCTCATTCGCAAAATAAATGACGATGTTTATAGAAAAAGATAAGTGTAACACGTAACGGTACTATACATGTATCATCTGTTCATTAAAAAAAATAATAAAGAAAAGAATCCCAAATCATTAATTTTCGTCAAATATGTATTTTAAATGCGTTATATTATGTAAAATTCCTAAACCACTTTAAAAAAAAAATTCTATAAAAAATTACTAACATGTACAGGAAAAGTACCGCTTTTTTGTAGAATGACTCAACTGTCTATATATTATTCTACAAAAAGCGTTGATTTTTCGGTACATGGTAGTAATTTTTTATAGAATATTAAAAACAAACATTTTTTAGGGTTTTTGATGAAAATTGATGATTTGTAAATTATATATTTATATATACAGGGTGCTCCAAAAGTTCGTTAAAACTTTAAGAATTCATTAAAGAGAAACACATGATGCTAAAAGAATGCGGTTTGAAGTAATGGTATTAGAATGAGATCGGATTATTATTTTTTATTATTATTATTATTAACAAAAAAAAAGTGGTTAAAAACATTACCGGTGGATGGCGCTGGCATGCATAATATGAAGCAGATGTATGCAAATTAATCTTATAGTAGTTATAAGGTTTATATGTACCCTTTATACCCATTTCTGCGCAGCTTCAGTATCTCAGCACAGGAAATAGGCTCATCAGTCATTTTGTGTTGTGTTATTTTCGCAATGTGCCGGTTGCCGACTCCCCGTTCTTGTAAAAGACTTTAACAAACAGCGCTTGATCTGGCAACGATAGCAAACTGCTGGCATCGAAAGAAGAATTTGTGTGCATTGAAGCGTTTTATTGACAGCCTGATATGTATAAATCTGTTTTATATTATGCATGCAGCGCCATATATAGGTAATTCTTGAACCTAATTTTTTATTTTTTATTTTTTGTTATAAAAAAAATTCCGATCCCCCCCTAACCCCATTCCTGCAAACCACAATTTTTTATCGTCATTTGTTTCTCTTTAATGAATTTTTAAATTTTTAACGAACTTTTGGCGCATTTGGTATGTATGTGTATGCGTGTGCAACTGCACATTACAGTAAAATACCCCCTAGAAGGAAAAAAATAAAAAATAAAAAATAAAAAAATGTAGAATTATATTAAACCTATTTTATTCATTCTAACAATAATTTTCCATTACGATGTATTTTTTGGTTAGAAAAAAACTTTGTATTTTGAAAATATTTTATTTTACAACAAAAACATGTAAAATATTCGAAATTTTATCGCAAAAAATGGAAAATAGTTTACAAACATCGTAAAAAATCTTTCTGACTATGAAATCGACAGCAAACATACAAAATACATTACTAGATTTCACATTCTATATATCTCATACGTATTTTGAATCCACCTGAATCATTTTACGGTTTAAAAACATTTTATTCAGAAACTGCATTCTATATTCATTTAAAATTGAAAAGAAAGTAGAGATACAATCTCTAAACATTTTTGTTTTTTGCTATTTAATATACCGTAAATGAAGCAACACAAATCTAAAAATATTCAATTAATTCAAAATGAAATGCGGTATGAAGAATATAGGGTTAGATCCATTTTCTGTAAAATTTCGTAAACCTTACATTTTAAAATTGTACATTTAGACATTTTAAAGAGACGTTTGCAGTTATAAAATAACATTTACATATAGATAACCCTTATCTATTTCAGATTCATTTTACTGTTATAAAAATTTAGCTTTTCTTTTTACCAAACAAATTATGCATTTTTCAGAAAGCCGCATCCATTTGATTTGTATTATCTTTCAAAAGGATGATTTTATCTTTCGAAATACTTTTTACAGCTTTGCGATACCTGGATTTGCATTTAACTAGAAATATTTTTCTACGACTCTTACAAAATGTTTCTTGAACACTCTTCTGCACATTTAATATTGAGATTTAATTTTTCATTTGCTATTTTGTTGCTATTTTTTTCCTTTTATATAAGGTACACACTAAAAAGAGACGAATATTTCCTAATCTACGAAAATATAATAGAATAACAAACGTAAATGTATACAATATCTTTTTCCGAGCAACTAATGATTCCAAAAAGCGTTTTTTTTTCATTTCGGAACCTCAGAAACCAGTATAATTTCGAAGTTTAAAGAAGCATTTATAAAAACTACTTTAACAAGTATAAAAACTTATTTTACTGCCACTCATTTTCGGTAACATTTCAGAGTAGTTTTTATATTGTATTAATCAGTTTTTTGAAACCAGAATGTCGGTTTTTTGGGGTGCTAGTTATTCTCAAATAAACATTCTCAGATGGGTATTTGAATTCATGCATGTAATAGTAACGAAATGATATTAATTTTATTGTTAACTAGCTGACCTCCGCACTGCGTTGCCTGGGCGGAGGTCAGATAGTTAATAATAAATTTAAAAAGAAACATCAAGTTTTTATTATTTTATATCTTTAACCGAATTTTGTATTAAATTATATTTTTTAATGAAAAATTCGCGAAAACACATTGGTATTTAGTGATAAAAGCACTCATTTTCTTGTCTTTTTACGTAGGGTCGCTGCATAGTTTTAAAATAAAAAGTTCTTTTTTGTCCGAACACTTTGAAATCTTTATTGCTGATAAATAAAACGGTTTTACAGCCCGTGTAAAAATTTCGTGAAAAAAAAACATTGTTATCTAGTTGTATCTGTTGTATGTTTTCTTCTCGCCTTTTTTGTTTGTTTGTTTGTTTTCGCGTCGGCTCTTTTAACTTATCAATAAAAAATTGTTCTCATCTTCCGAACTCTCTGACATTTCAATCCATTATAAATATGTAACTGTATCCAAGCTCTCTTCAAAATTTTGCGAAAAATATGTATATTTTAGTAGTGGAAACATGAGTTCTTAAAAAAAGTTTTAGCTTTCAATCTCAGAGCAAAAATATATTAGAAGGTCCATGCTTTCAATGCAATCGTGACTCCATCAACCCTTTTCAATTCCCCTAGGCTAAACAAATGAGGGCTAATCCATCAGGTTTCCCCATTCTGAGTGGAGAAGCCTTCAAAAAACGTTGGCGCATGCGCAAAAAGACGATATTCGTGTGGAAAATTTGACAGAATGCGCTTTCGTTTTAAATATATAGATGTTAATATTGTTAATTTATCATTTTTGTCTGTAAAACATATTTATTGAACATGAGAATGTTTATTTGAGAATTGATAGCGTCCGAAAACTCGATATTCCGGGCTGTTAAAACTTATTAATGCAGTGTAAAAACTACTCGGAAGTGTTTTCGGAAAACAGTAGCAGTAAAAGAAACTTTTTGTTTGTAAATGCTTCTTTAAATCTCGAACATATGCTTCTTTCTGCGGTTTCTAACGAGAACGGTTTTCGAAATCGTTATGGTAACTTGCAAGAGATTATATTATATTTTCCTAGATGTAGGAACATCTGTCATTTTTACAGTGTTCTTATGAAACTAATGCAAACACAACGTTTTTCCAGATTAATTTTTGACGCAATTATACAAAATTACATCATTAATTACATCAGATGTAATTTTCCCAACTGGGCGAAAATGTCCGGGCCAGGATTAAACCTGGCCTGGACAAGTTTTGCGAATAGTTTGACTAGCATTGGCACCTTTCTTGAAATAAAGAAACATATTATGACGAAAAGGAACTTTTTGGTCATCCATTCTTAGCGCTATACTGAAATAAAAATTGTGCCACAGCAGAAGCGAGAATTATCTAGCGCAAGCAGAACAGACCGAATATACATATCTGGGTCATTCACGGTCACTCCTTATCAGTAGTAGAAAAATAATTAGACAAAACCGCACTTCGTCTTTTAAAAAATCGCAAAACTTTCCGGATGACCCAATAATTCCGGAAAGTGTTTTTTATTTTTTTTTCTCTTAAGAAATTAGTTTTTGTCACTCACCAAATGCTTCAGAATTTTTCAATTATAATGAAGTCTAAAGTAAAAACATATGTATGTGGATGGAGTTTCAAATTGCTCAAAAAAAAGTGCTGGTAAAATGATATTCCAGTAAGAAAACTGAAAACGCATTCTGTTTAGTAAAACTTTATCTTGATAAAAAAAAAATTATCATAGAAAGTTTTTAGTGCACATTGTACAAAAATACACTATCAAAAAAATTATATGGATTTTATGATATATATCTATACACATTGGTCAAAATTTAATTAATTAAACATGTCATATAAATGATAATGACAGAAATAATTGACTAAATCCACAATTCAATTATGCATTAGAAATATTTAATTTGATTACAAGAAATAATAAATAAACTCTGCAAAAGAGAACATAATTATCTAATCAAGTTCCCTTTCACAGTTTTCATGCAATTAGTGATCCCTTTTTTAATAAACTATTTTCCAGCTGTTACATTTATTTAACTTCATAATTAAGATCAAATTACGGAAAAATAATGTAATTCAGAAAAGTTTTTTTTTTAACTTTTTTTTTTTCGAAAAATTAGTTTTTGTCACTCGTCAGCACTTTTTTGAGATTAAATAAAGTGAAAATTACTGTTCTGAAATAATAGCAGTACTGAAAAATTGGAAGTTTGACAGTTATAGTCATGTTACTAAATCTAATACTAAGTCATGTACTAATTAATTTACGTCACTATCATGTACATTACAACATTGCATTACTATCATATTACTAATTAATCCAATATAGCTTGCAATGTTTTCTTTTTTTGAGTAACAGGCATCGTACAAACATGATAATTATCAAAAGGGATGCTCAAAGAATAAAAAAGGATGTATACTTACTTCTTATAAGAATCATTCCATTTATAAGCTGCATTTTTAGGGGGAGGCAAGGACACTGTGTATCGTACCTGTATTATACTCATACATCGGAAAATATGGGTAGTCCGAATTAAACTGTTTTTAACAATACATTCACTTATTGACCGTGACCTACTATAAACATGTGAAAATTATACAGAACATTTTTAATAAGTTCTCCATAACATTTACACACTTGGTTTAAATCAATTTTCGAAAGTAATAAATAGCCTAGTACAAGAATAGTCAGAAATTAGAGATTACATTATCAAATCATAATCAAATTTTGATTCGATGCCAACCGCAATACAATTCATTTTCAAAGAAAAAAAATGACCTCTCTCACTTACTCATGTAAATGTAGGTGTTGCCACTTTTTTTTTATAAAACAATATTGATCGCATTGGGTCTCACCTCATTTAATACGATTTAAGTATTAAAATTAATTTATTTTAATTATCATTTAACCTCCTGATAGGTGAAGTTAAAATACTGCTACAAATACTCATTTATTGCTTTTACACAATCAAAATGACTCCGTAGGTGACATAAAGAACCCCTTTTCTGAAATTGATACTTTAGCGGCCTGGTAATTCAGGTTTGCAAATATGGATCTAAAATTACTAGCCCCTAAAAATATCAATTTCATTATCAATAACCTAAATTCCCGCAATAACAAATTTAAGGGCTTTAAAGAAGTGAATTATCTACGAACCCTCAAAAATTTTCTTTGTAAAGGGTTTAAGTTATATAATTATGTAAATTACTTTCTTGGCCACATTGTCTTGAAGGCATTTTGCAAACTCAGATGAAAATAGCATTTATTTTTAAGAAAATAAGCATCAGTGCTGTTATTTTTTGGTTTGTTTCAAAGCAAAATAGTAGCTATAGAAATAAAGTAAAAATGTTAAAACATCAAACAGTTTAGTTTTTATGAGAAAATGAATATAGGTCCGATTACGATAACAAAGGACGTTTCCTTATAGAAAAAAGAGCAAAATATTTATTAACAGATATTAGGGTTTTTTAAATATTAACTCAAACTTTATTATTTTTTAAAACAAGTGAAAAAATATTTTTTTATACACTCTAAAAATGACATTTTCAAAACTGAGCAAAACATACTCAAATCTGAGTATGCCACATAGTCAAAACGGTTCCGAATCAAAATGACTCAAGTTTGAACCGTGTATATACTCATTTCTGAAAACATGTACACACTCAAGAATAAACATGATGTGCTTACATTTGAACATGCCTATGTTTCAAAAATGTGTATGGACTAACTTCTATGTGCTCATTTTGAGTATTTATATGTTTCAAAAATGAGTTTGAACTGATTCTAATCATTTTTGAGTATGTCCTTGTTTCAAAAATGAGTATGAACGGACTTCTATGTGTACAGTTTTGAGTATGTTCATGTTTCAATATTTTGAGTATTTCTGGTCTTTCACAATTGAAAGCAATTCGTCGTCATATTTGAAACAAAAAGTTTCATAACAAAATCAAAACATCGATTTACTCACATTTGAAAGTGTCATTTTTCTCAGTGTTTAGGTATATTTTAACTCAAAGATTTTGCTTTTTTTTTTTAAATTTAAATATCAGTTTCTCATACAAAACATAAATAATTACTGCATGTTACAAAAAGCTTTGGTTCAGTTTTTATGTATTTATTGATAAATATAAGGTTTATTTTTTGATTTCGAAAGTACTTTTAAAATGTATTTATTTCAATCGTCTGTTTATATAGCCATAAGCTATTTTGTCAGACTTGCTTCTCTGAAACTAAGTTTGTTTTCCTTTAACAAATAAATTATATTTTAAAAATCTGCAGGTAAAATATATAAATCCTGTAATATACATATACCTGTACCTTCATGTACAATTTTATTTTTAGAATCCGATTTTATGCAAATACATCAATAAAATTCGGCAGAAATTTTGAAATCAAATTTTAATGTCATGCTCCAGTTTTATTTTCTCTAAGCAAAAATGTTTACCAGTTTAAAAAAAAAAATGTTTATCGGTGTATCTTCATTTTTAAAACCGCTATTTCTCATATTTTTTAATTTTGTTTTATATGACTTATGTTAAAAGTATTTTCATTTAATCCTCTTCTCAATTGGCAGCGGTTTTCCTACCAAACGTTCAAAGCCAGTTTAAAGAGTTTTTTTTTTCCTCCAAGGAGAAACAGGTTTTCATGCAATGTTTTTTCTTATATCTCTTATCCATTTTATATTGATCATTTTTAGGTTTGGTCATAGGTGGCAGATAGGAAGTTTTTTTTCCTATACACACTATAAGAAATTTGATATTTAAAAAAATACATTAGTCACTTCAGACACAATTATTTATTTTTGAACTTTTCAATACTTTATAAAATATGATAGTAAAGTCTTAATGTTTATTCATCTCTGCAATCTGTCTTAAGAGCCTACGCTAGTCACGCGAAGAAACGCTCAAGCTAATGTTATGTCTATGGGAAGGTTCTTGCGCGATTTCTCGCTCGCGTTTTAATATTTTTAAATAATTTTTTTTTTTTTTTTTTTTTTTTTTTTTTTTTTGTATAGGATAGCTGAGGTCGATCCCTAACGTTGTTAGTTTTTACTTTTTCGATTTTGGTTCTAGTTTTTTATATAAGGGTACTTTCACTTTCAGAACCGGTTCCAAAATTGAAAATGTCCGCTTATAAAAAAAAAAAAAAACTTACCAAAATCCAAAAAGTAAAAACTAACAACGTTAGAAATCGACCTCGGCTATCCTATGCAAAAAAATCATTTAAAATTATTAAAATGCGAGCGAGAAATCGCGCAAGAACCTTCCCATAGACTTAACATTAGCTTGCGCGTTTCTTTGCGTGGCTAGCGTAGGCTCTTAATCCTCCTACTACCACGGGGTCACCTATGGCCACAGATTAGCTTTACCATACAACTGTAAATAATGTACGAATTTTAAAAATCTAAAAAAAAAAAATTATTTCTTCATTTTATGCTTAATACTTGATTCATATAGAGGAAATTAATAAAATGTGTACATTTTTTTATTGAGTACCACTGGGGTCACCTGTGACCCCAATACAAATTTATATATTAGATCAAATTTTGAACACAAAATGTTATATAATTTTACATTAAAACACATTTTTTGTAACAAAACGAATAAAGTTGATGTTTATAATCGTTTAGTTATAATATTACATGTAAAAAAATAAAAATCTTAGTGGGGTCACATATGACTCCAGTAGTATTCAATAATAAAAAAAAAAGTTGGTATTTTATATTATTTCATATTATTTTATATTATTATGATTTTTATATTTATTTATATTAAAGCACTTATTTGTAAAAAAAAGTATAAATTTAAGGTTTATAATCATTTAGTTATAATATTATATGTCACAAAATAAAAATCTCAGTGGGGTCACATATAACCCCAGTCGTACTCTATGAAAGAGAAAAAAGTTGGTATTAGGAGGGTTAATTGAAGTTACTTTGTGATAAAAATAACTTCAAATAACAAAAGCTTTTAGGTCTCTATAATTATTATGCTAAATCTCCATGTCAAATGTTAGATATTAATGTATTTCTTTCTTTTACGTGAGTCTCTAAGAATTATAAATATTAATGCAACTTTTCCAAGCACTCGCCTTTAATATTACTCAAACGATATTTTCTGAGCAAGTTTCAGGCGTTATATAGCATGAATACAAAGAAATATTCGATTCGAAGAAATTTTCGAATATTTCGAGTTCGATTACATGTCATCAGTTCTTTGTAAGAGGAGATGTGTAGATAAACAATGATATTCGCCTACTTCCCTTCCGATAGGATCAAGTTTTTTTTTCTTTTTACTTACCCATCATACGTAGTATGGGTAAGTCTTGTAATCGTTTTGAAAAACGAAAAAAAAAATTTGACGGATTTACACGTTTCAGACACTGGAGATTCCGAAAAACATGTTTTTAGGGGAAAAAAAATTGCCGTCCGTCTGTCTGTCTCTGTGTGTGTCTGTAAACGCTCTATCTCCCGAACAAATTGAGATAGAGACTTAAAATTTGGTATGTACTTAGTATGTAATAATGGGAAGAAGCTTATTGAATTTCAGTAACCTCGATTATCCGGAACTATTTTTTTCGGACTTTCAAAATATTCGTTCTGATAAAAAGTATATAAAAATTTTCGAAATTGTTTATTTTAAGGAGGGAATATAGAAGACACTAAAAAGACATAAATCTTGCATAAAGAATGAAGTCGACGGGATAATTAGTTGACGAAATATTTGTAATTATTTTTTCCACACTCTTCGCTTTTTTATGGCCCTGTATTTCATTCAAATATATATTTTAATTGGAAATGAGATGCTTAATCCGACGCAGTAAACCGTTAGTTAATAGGATTATCAGTTTTGGAGTTATAGAGCATTTAAAGTTTATGACGTCACCAAGCCACGATTTTATTCGAATTGCAATGCATTTAATAAATACTAGTTTACACATGTTTTATTTTCATATTTTATATTATGCATTTCCATGATGGGTAAGTATTACGGTGACCCCCCCCCCCCCCCCAACGACTAGTTATAGGTTGTATTGATTATTTAAATACAATCTCAATGGTGTCCAATGACTAATTCCTAAACCGTTAGTAATAGACACATAGTTCCAATTACAAAAATGCTTTAAATGAGGTAAAGAAGTAGTTTAAAGGCAATTTGAGTCAATAAAAAAATTCTTTAAAAATTGCGAAATTTAAATTTTTATACGGTCCTATAAGTTATATTTAGTAAAAATAACCTATTACACTGACAAGAAAAGCAAAAAAAAGTTCCATTCTTCAACGAATAAAACGGACTGAGTAATAACTGTTTAAAATTGAGGCATCTTTTTTGCTTCGAAACAGGGGTCATTCAGAAGTTTAGTAAAAATATAAATAAACGTGAGGTATAAAAAAACAATAGTTAAACGTAAAACTAACATTACGATATAAATTTGAAATCTATTTTCATTCTGACATATTAAAGAAAAATATACAACTTGTGCTAAAAAAAATATATAAGTAACAAATATTATAAATATAAGTAAAAAAAAAAAAAGAGATAAGTGAAAAAATAACATATTTAAAAAAATGAAATGATGAAAAACAACAGCAACACTAAGGGGTTGGCGGGAGTGACTCCTGTATGGAAAATGTGAAGGCTGTGACGCATAATACGGTGGATGGGCATGTGTGATAGTCCAATTAGAGCTGCAACACGATGAATGGACCCCTTTCTGAATGACTTCAACATTCGTTTCTGTGACTGCCACACTCGGGCGTATGACGTTTTCAACACGATTTTCATTAACGTTCCTAATCCGTTGACATTTTCGAACAAGTTGGAAATTGTACGTCAAACGTGACAAATGAGGTGCGTTCGTACTATAGCTAGTTATATAAATATTCATATCTTGATGATTTTTATTATCTGAAATGAATTATATCGTCTGCAGATTAATTTCTGTCATAAAATAAGTATCTCGGTCGCTTGACTATTAAACCTCGGAAGCTCCTATAACAAGAAAGCACCGATTTTTAAGAAACATTCATATTTCTTAATAAATATATTTAGTAATATCTCCTAAAGTTTTGATTCCATTTTTATAAAATTTGAAATGTCACGACAAAATTCTGCAAAGATAATACTTCTTAAATTTCAAACCATTCGGTTGGGTAGTTTTGTCGTTGTTATATGCGGACGGACGGGCAGACAGACGGACGGACAGATAGAAGGACGGACCAAGCGACGACAATAGGTGCAACGTATTTATATAATTACGAACGCACCTAAAAAGAGACTTTATTGTATCCCATTTCGGTCTTTTAATGAGATTAAACTTCCTCTGAAAACTGTGCCTTGTTTCTTTAACAATACTGTGTTCTAAGAAATTCCAAGACAAGAAGTATCCGTTGTTGTAACGAATAAAACATTTCTGCGCAACAACTTGCAATCTCTGATCAACACACGCTAGCACGAGGACGGCGAAATATAGAAGGGAGATCTGATAAACTGCGTTTTCCTAGAGGTATCGCATACTTACAGTAGCGCAATCTGTTTGCAAATTTCGTTACTAAATATTGAATTTGTGTGTGACTGATAATTAACTGGTTTCCTAAGTAGAATGCAGGAAACGGCGCATTTCTATCGCTTTCCGTTTTTCTTTATTTAAATTTTCAAATGCACCTTGGACACCAAGTATATATATATATATATATATATATATATATATATATATATATATATATATATATATATATATGTCGTGTTTCCAAGTTCAAATCCGGGAAGAAGGCAGTCGTGCTCGTGATAAATAGGGTTAGCTATGTTATTGGTTTCCCTTTTAGCTCGCATCAGGCGGCCGTGTGGTATCATCAACAACAAGAAATGTCAGTCCATATTTTTGTCGAAGAACCTTTTATTTCCAGTTTAAGACATCTCTTCAGGGAAAATGCTCATTAGCCAACGCTAAACGAAAAAAAAAATACAACGTTCCATTATTTTCTAGAATCCGTCCCGATTCTTTTAGCAAACACCAGCGTCAAAAAATCCTCTCCGAATCAGGATGATCGTGTTTTTAAACTAGCTTGCGTAATAATACAGAATATGTCACGTGACCCACTTCTATCGAATCAAAAGGTCTCTTTTGGAACTTTATCAATATTTCCGGTGGATTTATTTTGTTGTAAAATGCAAAAACTTTCTACGCCCTTCCAGAATATTCCATAATCTCGTACCAGATGCCTGTCATATCAACAAACGAGCTTATCTGTTTTTGAGGCTGTAGTTAAACTTCGAATTTAATACGTAATAAAAATAATAAGAAGAAAAGAAAATGAATCTTTATAAAAGGGAAAAAAAAAAGAAAGAATTAAAGTTTTTCGGAAATATTTTAATAGACATTTGATATTTAATAATAGGATAACTTTATGAAATAAGGTTTTTTGAGCGGAATATTTTAAGAGATACGATATTTTAGCATTTAAATAAAGAAGTTATAGCAATTTGACCACACGGGAATAATACTAATGAATTTTAATAATGGATTAAAATAAAGATGTTCTATTTAAAGAATAAATTAAAAAAGCTATCGCCATTTTTAGAATAACTACATTCGAATAAATATTATTAAGTGGATTAGGAATAATTGGCTTTACATATGGATAGTAAAAGGCTATTTTAAGAATGAGAATTATTTTAATAAGCTGGGTTATATACCGAATATTATTGAATGGACAAATTTTATAGAATAATTGCGGAAAAAATTTAAATTTTGTAATATATATATATATATATATATATATATATATATATATATATATATATATGTATATATATATATATTTTTTTTTTTTTTTTGTAAATTTCTTTGATATAATTGTACAGATATATAAATATGAATTAGAGAAATGCCACCCTTGCTTTTTCTACCGAAAAGTTTTCTTATCACTTTCATTTTTTCTAAGTTTATCTGCATTAATTTTCATAAGGATTAGTTTTAAAGACGTGGAATTTATAAATGATGTTTGATTTATTGGTTATTTTTACACATGACTTACGTGTATGTTATTTTAATATAATCCCCACAGTGCAGGTTAAAAAATATGCTGTTAAACCTTCAGAGGTCTTTTGAAACGATTTTTTTAAAGAGCACTTTTTTCTATTGTATGTTATTGTTTACACAGCCTTCAATTATTCATAATTTTAAAGAGTATTTTATGTAAATGACTGAACATTTTTCAGGAAAAAACGCTGAAAGAAGCTTAAATATTTTTTTTTTTTAAAAAGGAGAACGAACCACTTTAAGAGGAAATATTTCTTCTATTTTTCAATAGTTTAGCCACAATGAAAATAAGTTTACTCGTTTTTATGTCCTGCTGCATAATACGAGGTATATTTTATCTTTGAAGCTAAAGGAAACACACCTTTAAAATAGTCCTAAATTTATTAAATAGCAGGAAAGATTAATAAAAAGTTTACAATAGGCGAAAAGAGTAAAAAATTCAATATTCTTATTTGATTCTTATTTGTTTCATTAAATACATTTAAAATAAATATAATTTAACCCCTTAAAAAATGATTTTCTCGTGGGTTTTTCTCGAAATCAGCAAAAGAGTTTTAACGTAAGTGGTATGCTTAAATATGTTTTAAATAGATCTTTACAAATAATTTTTCTTGCTACAACTATTTATTATTCCCTACAGGCTATTTATAGCATTACAACAATCTATAACATATATTTTTCTAATTTTATAATACATGCATTTACTCAGGAAAGTTAGAACAAGTTTGTACATTGAGAAATAAATACGTTCTCTTTTTGCAGTTGTTTGATTTTATTATCATTTTTATTCGGAAAAAGACCACTTAAATCAGCTATGAAAAATATCTAAGTCTATAGCTGAATTTAAGTTGCTTTATAAAAGTATCTAAAAGACAATTTTCCACAAATTTTCACTTTTGACAAATAAATAAATGTAACCTTTGTGGTTACTGATTTAATACGTATGGGAGACTCATCCGAACAAAAAAAAGAACCATCAAAATCAAAGCAACAATTCAAAATCCTTTTTTTGCAATTTGGTTAATAGAAAATGTCAATTTGTGGAAAATTCCTTACCACGCAGGTACTTTTAAAAAACCAGTTTAATTCAGCTCACTATATCATCGATATTTTTATGAATGAATTACGTTAATTCGACAACCATTTTTATATAAGTTACTCTATATAGTAGAAAACAACAATATGAAAAAAATATCCTATCGTTCGCGCATGCGATTATTTCATATATGCATATTATTTCATACAAATGCTTATATCTCATCAAATATGTATATTTTTTTTTCTAATTTAAGTATTATATGTTTCTATTGCATTTTGTTAAGATTTTCTGATGTGGCGTTAAATTTGGTTGAAAACTCTATATGCTATAAACAAAGAACCATGCGGAACTTTTTAACTTACCCACATAGGGTAAATCTTGTGATCGTTAAAAAAAAAAAAAAAAAAATGTCGGATTTACACGTTGCAGACACTGGAGATTCCGAAAAACATTTAAAAAAAAAAAAAAATGCCGTCCGTCTGTAAACGCTCTATCTCCTGAACAAATTGGGATAGAAACTTTGAAATTTGGTATGTACGTAGAATGTAATAATGAGAAGAAGTCTATTGAATTTCAGTAACCTCGATTATCTGGAACTATTTTTTTTGGACTCTCAAAATATTCGTTCTGATAAAAGGTGTATAAAAATTTTCGAAATTGTTTATTTTAAGGTGTGAATATAAATGACAATAAAAAACCCCATAAATAATTGCTTAAAGAATCGACTTGCATAAAGAATGAAGTCGATCTGGTAATTAGTTACCGAGAGATTTGTAATCATCTCTTCGATTTTTAATGCCCCTGTATTTCATTCAAATTTCAATTGAAAGATATATTTTAATTGGAAATGAGACGCTTTATCTAACGCAGTAAACTGTTAGTTAATATGATTATCAGTTTTGGAGTTATAAAGATGTTTCTTGAACACAATTCAGTAATAGAGCATTTAAAGTTTATGATATCATCAAGCCACGACTTTATTCGAATGGCAATGAATTTTATAAACATTTTACACATGTTTTATTTTCATATTTTATATTATGCATATCCATGATGGGTAAGTATTACGGTGGCCTCCAACGACTGGTTTAAAATATTTCAAAGAAGTCTTTTATCTATCCATGAATATACGAGCAATTCTTATAGAAATTCATACAAACGTTGTATAGCGCTCACACAATTTTTAATCATTTGTTACATCTACATATCATCACCAGAATTTTGTGTTACAGGGTGATAGCCAACATTTTTTTATTCAATTTATTATTGGTCTCCTAATTATTCTCGTGACTATACATTCACTGAAAATATGAGATAAAACGTATATTTTACATCAACGAAATTCGAGAGAAATTTGTCGAGTATTTTTCTAGACATTCGATAAAACATCTAAAATAATTATAGTGTATAAATAGCGTACATGCAGAAACTTTGTAAGAAAAGGGGGATCGAGTATTTTATGGGATTAGTAGATTTATCGGCATTTCTGTAAATAATACTTTCTATGCAATGGTAGGTTTTGATTAATAGTACAATTAAATCTCATTAATACTATTAGTACGATTAATCATTAATACTATTAGTACAATCAATTTCATTATAAATATAATTTATAGAAATCCAATATCTAATCAATCTACTACCTTAGAAATGCGCAATCATTTATATTTATTGTAATCACTTTTAGCATATGTGTTATATTTTAAAGATAATTTTATTTTTTTATATAATTCGTAAGCATATTTCATAAAATACATTTTTATAACATGATAGTATTCCACCATGTGTCTGCAGGTAGAACAGAATTTGCTAATGCATTTAATGATGATTCTGCTGTTGTATTTTCATCAAAATAATCTCTGGAATCCATCCCAGCTGCAATTTATTCCATGTTTTTTTGTGTGTCAGTGTGAAACATTTCAACGCTTCAGTAGAATGTATGTTTGCTGCAATTTCAATGTCATTCTGATACCATTCGTAATACACTAATACATTGCAACGATTGTAACATTTCCTCTGAAGCGAAACAGTGAAGAATTTTCAAAATATACTTTCATAATTATATACAGGGTGATTTTTTTTAAAGTTGTGAAAGTAAAATCCTATAACAAAAGAACCATTGATCCAAATGACCTGAAATTTCATCAGTATGTTCTCAAAGCAATGGGAATTTTTTATGCGCAGTTAAAAAAAAGCTTAAAATTGCACCGACAGATGGCGCTGTAGGTTAACATCAACAGGTTTCCTTCCTCTACTGGGTTTTAGACTCAGTGAAGCAGTCTGTTCAAATTTCAAAACCATCTTTAGTAAGTCTTCTATCATCATTGGACCTTTTCTTAAATTCTTAAGTGTTCTAGATCTCTTAAGAGTAGTTGCTGCGCTGTCCTTATTCTGATAATACAGTTTCACAAACAAATAACGCTCCGTCAATGGCACAATCATAGCGAGGATATCTGTAGAATAATGAACACGAGGAGTGCGTGTTTCACGTTTTTATCGCCACTGTACGTGTGTCGTGCACAAGCTCGTCTCCCGACTTTGCTGCATATACAGCGCCATCTATCGGTGGGATTTTAAGTTTTTTTACTAGGTCTAAAAAATTCCCATTGCTTTGGGAGCACAGTAGTGAAATTTCAGGTCATTTGGATCAGTGGTTCTTTTGTTATAGGGTTTTACTTTCACAACTTTAAAAAAAATCACCCTGTATATATATATATATATATATATATATATATATTAAAAATGAAGAAAGATTCGACCGTCACAATGTTAAAAATATTCTTATAACATGTCTTTTTTTATAGTGTATATTACGTTAAGCGGAGATTTGTATTATGAAACTCGATTATAAAGCTTCGGAGTGCTACGAATAATACAATCACATTATGAGGTAATAGTCTCTTAAAGAATGTATTAAGCATCTGGGTTATATTTTATTCCCGTTAAATTTGAACATGTCAAAACGGTTAAAATATAATGTATTATTGTATGCAGACAAATTTTAATTTTTTTTCTTTATCTGAACATTTCAATTAAACTGAAAATTTTAGAAATACGTCTATATTTAAAGAAATCTTATTATGGATAAATCATAACTCCTCCTTTTAATGTATTTAATGTTCGAATGGGTGGGTTGATGCATGCATGGAACTGCAGCTTTAGGTTGCTTAATAAAATAGACCTGTAATATCTGCGACGCATATAAATATAGTATCGTGCCAAAATAAGAGTTTCGGGATTGTTTATATCCACATTAGCCTATGTAGACTCATCAAATGTTGAGCAACTGATATATTTAGTTTATCTCGGAATCTGGAAGTTTTAATGAAGAACAATATATAATGCGCTCTTTGTAGCATTACATTAAGAATCACAACAATTTAAGTTAAGTTAGTCCCTTAAGTCATGTATTAAGAATACTGGATTATATTTTATTCTCGTTAAATTTGAACATGAAAAACGGTTAAAATTAATGCATTGTTATTACATATAGATAAATTAAAAAAAAATTTCTTTATCTGAACATTTAACTTAAAGTGCAAATTTTAGAAATCCATTTATCTAAAGAAAATTTATTATGAATAAATTATAGATCCTTCTTTAGAGGTATTTAACTATCAAACGGCTGGGTTTATGCCATGCTATGCATGTAACTACAGGTCAGTTGCTGAAAACAAATTAATCCGTATCTATCTGCGACGCATGTAAGTATAGTGTCGTGTCAAAATAATTGGTTCGATACTCTTTATATCCGCATCATAGGTTAACATATAAGATAGGACACTATCATAGAGCGTAATGGTAACGCGATGACGATCACAGTGCCTGTAGTGACAATGGGGAAGAAATTTCCCAAACACGGAATGTTCTTGTTCTTGAACGTCTACCTTGTTATGATCTTTCTTTTTTAAATGTCACATGTTTACGTTTTTAACTTAGTAGGAAAAGCGAAATACGAAAGCTTTGAACTCTGATTTGTATGCATGCAAGATTCTGTTTGACATACTTTAACATGTCTAGACATACTAAAAAAGTTGTGAAATGAAATGTTGTTTCAAGAATAATAAAAGAAAGGATAAAAATGAAGTCGTTTAAAAAGATAAGTAAACAACGACCCAATGGTCAATTTGAAGAGAATTGTCTTCCTCGAAGTAAAAAGAATAGGTATTAAAAAAAAAGCATAAACAGATTTCATATTCATTTCGGAAGCTTGTTAGGTTTTCCCCTTTGTCACTAGTGACGCTAGCATTGCTGCCATTACAGATTTTGCTGTAACTGTCCTATCATCCGCATTAGCCTATGAAGTCTCATCAAATGTACATAAATCACCTCTTTAATTTATCTGGGATCTAAAAGTTTTCATGGAAAACATTTTGCACACAATTTTTGTATTTATATATCACAAGTTTTGTGCTTATATGTATTTTTATAGCGTCCTTTTCTTAATATGATAATAGTACATTTTAGTACATAAATAAAAACAACGTAAATGATGTATTACATCGGATGAGCAAGAATTTCATATCAGTTAATAGAAAATAAATGAAAACCAGTAGATGTTGTCTATATATTGCTATTTACGCAAAGAAATGTCACCTCTTACTTTATTTTAAACATTAACACTAGAACGGTGGTAGGGGTCATTTCGGCCCATGAGCACTTTTGTCCATTGGTTACTTTTGTTTGGTTGGAAGAAATTCTTTTTTGATTTTTCCTAAATAGATAACAAGTACTTAAAAAAATTCCAGCATTCTAGATTTGTTAGTTTTTGAAATATTGGACAATATTGAATATATATATATGAATTATATATTATATATATATATATATATATATATATATATATATATATATATATATATATATATATATATATATATATATATATATATATATATATATATATACACAGAGAGAGAGAGAGAGATATGAAATATTGATGAAAAAAATATTAATTTATAAACTGTGTTTTATTTTAGTTAGCATTAGTTTTAATTTGTGAAACCAATCAATTTTTATAACAAATTAATGAGTTATTTGAGTAGTTGTAGTATGATACAATTGATCTCCCTGTAGAAGTTACATTTACAGTACTTTGAAAATTCAATATATTATCAAGTATTATTAAATATAAATGAAATATAAATTATGAAATACACGTAAATTACATATTTTTTCCAATATATTTTCATTTAAAATTGTTTTATCGTTGTTATTTCAGTAGTTTCATCAAGGGTCAAAATGACCTCTTCCCGCCGTTCCAGTAGGTAAAATTTTCCCTCCGTTCTAGTGTTAAACAGATCAGAAGGGTTAAATTTATATTCATTAACAATAAAAACTTAATTATTCACTAGACAATTTATCTAGATCACCTTTTTTAAATTAAGATATTGCTTATCTTATGCTAAATTGCTTGAACAACAAAAATCGTTTATCTTGTCAATTTTAGATAAATAATTGCATCTCTTTTTGTAAAATTCAAAGCATTACTTTTTTTAAACTGGGGCAGTCAAAAGCTAAGCTTCTTAAATGAGGTTTTTGTTTTAATAAGGACGAATATCTCTGCTGAGTCTTTAACTCTTTATTTCTGCTTCGAGAATATATTATTCTTTAACCGAATAAATGAATATTCATAAGGTTAAACTTTTCTTTAGGTATAACAAAAAAAAAGTTTTTTTGTTTAAAGAAATATATTAAGCGAAATATATCTAGGTCCAACAATATCAATAAATTTCAGATTTCATGAATTTAAAAAAAAAAAGAAAAAAACAGTAGTTAAGAACTAAATTTTTTACGTGAACAGAAAAATCTGCTTTTTGGCAAATTTTATATATCCGCCGAATTGTTTATAATTAAACAAGAAAAAAAATCATGCTTCAAGCAAAGATTATGAAACACTTTCCAACGCATTTATAATAATGTAAGAAAAACCTGTTTTATAAAGTGAAAGATGACATCTAAATAAAAAATTTGGAAAACGAATAACACATTTTATTAGATTTTATCAGTTACCATCTATAATCGGAAAAGTATTCAAATTCTTTTGTGAAGCCATGTATATTAAAAATCAATTTGTAAACGTACAACATAGTACACTAAAATTTAGTTAAGTTAGGAAACGCATAACACAGTTGAAAATCCCTTTTCAGCAATGCTCATCAATAAACGGAAGTGTACTCTAATTCTTTTGTGCAGCCCTGTATATGATTTATAGAATTTATATACACCTAGTAATACACACAAAATTAGTTAAATTTAGGCATATCACAACTAAAAACGCACTTCCAGCAATTATCGCTCATAGACAATACTGTAAACGAATTTTTTTGTGTGTCTCTGTAAATGCTACGCTCATCTTGTTCTACAGTAAGCATCTTCTAGTGAACCGCAATGATATATATCATTTTCAATATGTTTGAAATAGTAAACCTAAATGAGAATATGCGAAAAATATACTCATGTAAAAATGCATCCGAGAGTAGCAAGCTTTCATTCAAGACCCGTCTTAATACGCCAGCCATTTTAAAACACACATTCTTTCAGAAAAAAAATATTTTAACCTATTTACCATACTTTACCTTTGACACACATATGCATATACAGGGTGTACAAAACGCTTGATACGCTTTTTACCTTTTCGCCTATTGCAAATACATAGCCAATGTAAATTGAAAAAGTGCTCAAAATAAGGTAGGATATAAGATTATGTTGGTAAAATAGTCCTGCCATTGATTATCAAACAGTTAATTTTTTTAAAAATTATACGGTCCCTGATTTTTTATTTTATTTAGAAATATTGGCTCCATGCCCTAGCAAGTACAAGAGTAAAAATTCCATTCTTGAACGACGAAAACTCACCAAGTTATGATGCTTTGAATTTTACGAAATCTCAGATCTTTCCGTCACTAAAACGAACAGACGGTTTTTTATTGGCCAAAATTTCATAAAATTCACTGTATACTCTGTGGATTTTGGTCCTAGAAGAATGGAATCGTTACTGTTTTACTCGTCAGAGCATGCATAATCTTTTTCTAAATATAACTGTCTAAAATTTAAAAAGTGCAATGTTTCGAAAATTGATTGCAGAACTATTTTATCAACATAATCTTAAATCGTAATTTATTTTGAATACTTTTGCAATTTACATTGCCTCGTCGCTACCATCTCAAACTATCGAATTTGAAAAAATGTAATTTCATTACTTTTAAAAATGTGCCGACTTTCACCACTAAATTTTAGTAGTATTCGTCACGACACGATTACTAGTTTGGCATATTTTTTATTATTATTCAGAAGTTTCGAATCCAAACCAGAAATTTCAAAAGGAAATTTTTGCTTTATTTAATGGCAGATATTTCGCGATTAGTTGAAGTAATTTTTTTTTCTCAAAATTCCCGGTATGAATGCGGTATCTCTGAATAAAAAAAATTGGCCAAACTGGTAACCCTATTCTATACAGAAATTTGATTATATTTTAACTAGGCGAAGAATTCTAGTAAAATTTAGTGGTGACAATTGGCCTATTTTTAAAAGTAATGAAAAATCCATTTTTTCTTATTCGATAGTTTGATATGGTCGCGACGATTATCTCCAACACACTCTCAGAAAAAACTGTAAATTTACGAGCGTTTGTCCTTCAATTTTCACGTGCAACAGCCTTATTTGATGAAAAACGGTCTGATCCACTAATTAAGCGGCCTTATCCCTTAGATACTTAGAAAATTAAAAACAATCCACATATTCTTACAGTTCTAGCCCATATGTTAGCAAAAACACGGTACGACTCCATACATTGTCCTCCGCTAGGGTGTAACCCATCATTTTACTCGTGTTTCGAAATTTTTAACCCGCCAAAAAAGTGATTCTGTGATGATTATCTAACGTACTACGGAACAGTAAGTAAATTGTTATTGTGTTTTAAAGTGCTTTATAATGCTGTATTAATTTGTCCCGTGAAATTACGGTCTGCACAAAATGATGGGCATGGATTTTTTTTTTTTTTTTTTTTTTTTTTTTTTTTTTACGGGGTATGACTGGAATCTCTGCTGCCTGCCTCTGCCCGTAATTTGACAGCAATTTTTTTCCGTGTGCAGATAAAATAATAAAATTCGTTTCACCCTTTTTTGCCACCGTGTATAAATTTATGCAATTTAGAAAATAAAAATGTCAAACTATAATAACGAAAAAAAATAAATAAATGCATAAAAAATAAAATAATTACAACGACTCAAATTGATAAACAAGAGAATAACATTGATTTACGATGTAAAATAAGCTGTGAACTATAAGTTTTTCCGAAGAAAAAGATTGTGATTGATGATAAAATTGTCTTTTCTGAAAGAAAACATGAGGATTTATACGTAGGTGTTGAAAGTTAGGGGTGATTCTTTATTATTTCGAAAACAAAATAATACGGACTTCTCAAATAACCTGGACGTACAGAGAATAAAAAAAAATAAAGGACAAAAAGAAAACTGAGGAAAACAGAAATTGATTCGAGTCACAAAGTATTTTTGAAACCAAAATGTTTCCACGCAATTTGCATTTGAATGTCAATGGTGGTTTAGGTTTCCGTTCTTACTCCTTTGGATGTAGATATATGCCTTAAAATGACAGTGGAGTAAGTCAAAAATTTGAAAAAAACTAGATAACCATATTTTTACTGAACGTATATTAATTTCTATTCAGTGTGTTTAGATCTTGTTCTCACTTTTAAAGTGAAGTCTTGAAAACTAAAGTCATCTTTCATCTGGAATAAACAGAAATAAATATTTATTTTTTTCAAATTAGTACAACAGACGTTAAAAAATAATACACTAATACGAAGTATGTACATATAAAAACCTTTAAAAGTTCAGAGAGAGAAATAGTATCTTTTGAAAACGCTGAAAATCCATTAATTAATGTAATTGCTTTCAACATTAGTAGTAAATTTATACGATATCAATTATTTTAGCAATTAACTCTGTATAATAATAACTAATGATTCTTCTTAGACAGAAATTGATGATCATTAAATAATTCGAGAGTGATTTAGAACTGCTGTCTCAAAATGATTATTGTAACTGTAGTAGCAGTATTAACAATATTTAGATTGTTTATTAGCTATTATACTCTGACAGGAGATTATTTCAAGGTGTTTTTAAATAAAAATCTTTGGACAAAAGACTTTCTGTTATATTCTTTATGTAATTTTGGTTTGCATATAATAAATAATGCATTTTTACTTGGGCATTTCTACAAGTTCGGTTGTATTAAATTTTACATTCCGAAGCTATGGTATAAAAAAATATTCTAATGACGATATATATGAGGGGGTTAGAATGACAGTGGAGTAAGTCAAAATTTTGAAAAATCTAGATAACCCTATTTTCACTAGACGTATATTAATTTCTGTTCAGTGTGACAGTCAAATAAATCATAGTTGACATAGGGAGTCGCTAGAAGGAAAAAAAAGTGTGACCACTCAATGCAACGACCATACGACAGATTTCACAAAACTCTTCATTTCTCAAATTACTAAATATTGACTTACTCCGCTGTCATTCTAACCCCCTCATATGTTACAAAATGACTGTACTACCATTCAAATTTCGATTTATTGCCGTGGAAATTTATTCATCAAAGCAATTTTAACGCAGAGGACAAAATTAAAACGAAATTCTTTTAATTTTTGAAAGAGAAAAGTTAACATTTCATAAAAGCGATTTAAGGCAATAACTTATTGTGACAATTGATTGAAAAGTTTCATATCGTTTTGATATAAATGCAGTTTTTGTTCGATTTTTACAGGCATAATTTCGATTATAAGTAAGAATTATAAAATGAGTAATAATTTTATATAAAATTAACTTGACAATAATTTTATGTGTAACAGAAAATGCAAATCTCTCTTTTTGTAGACAGATTTCAGGTTAGCGCTGAAGCGCGATATCGTATCGTTAATGTTATTATAATCAGGTTCATAGCCAAATGGCGTAACATTTCGGCAAATGTGATTTGGCTCGAGAATGTTTTTTTTTAAACCCTTAGCGATATTCACATTCATTTTAAACGACACTGTAGCCATGATGGCAAGTGAACACAATTACAGAAGTTTAACGAATGTAGAAGTAAATAAATATAACAAAAATAATATGATTGCGTTGAAAATCTAAATGTGTATTTTTAACACTGTTGGATTTCTGAACAACGCATTATTTCGTAATTTTTTGTACTGGAATAATTTTTCTAAAATAAATTAAACAAATAAAAAAAAAATTTAAAAAATACATCTAATAAGATTTTAAGTATACAATATAATAATCAATTTTATTTAGTCTTTAATTTAATTTTAATTAATTTTTTTAATCGAAAAAAAATTATAAAACATGAAATAAATATATCAACAGGCTTTTGGCAAACGTCGAAAAGTAGATAATATGACGATAAAGTCTATAGTGAAACAAATACGAATTTGTCAGTAAAATTTTAAAATGATTAAGAAAATGATTTAGCGAAATTCTTAAATTATATTAATATGGCTATTTACCACTATTTATTCCATTTAGCAATAAACCTTTTTGTAGCTTTCACACTGATGTATATTTACTATAAAAAAAAGTTAACACCGCTGTAAAAAGGAAACCTTCCACTGGGCCTAGCGCTGCTCATTGCAGGGGAACGTTCTATGCCAAGCATTTGAAAATACACTGGTGTCCAGAAATTAAGGGGCAGTGACCAATTTCAGACGTTTTGTCAATTATCTTACTGAAACTCCTGAGAAAATGCCCGGAATACCCTGGAACTTTCAGGATGTAAAGAACATATTTGACTTCATGTTTTTCAGTGAAGATTTTGTCGCGAGGACAATTAGAGGAGGGGGGTAATAATAATTGTAATAATAAAATAATATTTTTTATCATCCAAGTAACAGTAAATGTTAAAAAGGATCTATCACTGCAGTAAATGACTATGTTGGTCCTGTTCAACATTTGTGTGCATTTGTGTAAGCATAGCACGTATATGCGTGATGTTAACGCTTCTGTGAAAAATTCAAAAGGTTTTTTGTTATAACATGGAGAGTTTTCAGCCGAATTTAACACCGATTTCCAAAAACTTGACAAAAAATCGTAGAAATAGTATACTGTGATTAAAATATTAATATATTGAATATTTGATGAGATATAGGTATTTTTATGAAATAAATTTTAACGGCGCATGCGCGAACTACAGCAAAGATTTTTTGTCATGATTTGATGGTCTAGACTATAGGACAACTCATATAAAAAGACCAGTGAAATATCGTGAAAACTCAAATTGTTACAACAATAATTGAAAAATTGAGGAGGAAATCCCATATAATCCTATGGAATGTTCTCCTCAAATTTAGCTGTAAAATTAAAAATTATAATTCAATGAGTCCCAACGCTGGACCATGTGACTTCTTCTGTTAGGATTGTACCATATTCGGCCATTTCAAGCACGAAGCGATGTGTCTAAACTTGATCTTATGTATATTTCAGGAATATTTTACTGTTCTTATCAAAACTTATGTCATTTTCAAAAATGCAAATTACCTAAGTTGAAATAACATAAAAATATACGACAATAGCTAATTCATAAATTTGATGAAATTCTTCTCTCTAAATTCAAACTATAATTTCATAAACGATTTGAAACAAAATGGTAAAAGAAATATATAGACCATATTTCTTTATAAATGAACACAAATGAATGTCCATGAGTATTAATTATATTTTCATTTTAAATATTAATTCTCTCTTTTAAAGTTTACTAGTTGAAAATCAAGTAATTACGACCATGAAATCCTTTTAAACAAGATATTTTTGTGCAGCTGTTTTAATTCTGGTCCGATGAATTTAATAATTTAATCCAATGAAATCGACAAACAACACGTCTTGTGTAAAAAATCAGTTACATAAACCTTTTGAATTATTATTTTTTAAACGTAAAGAAAATTGTCTTGCTTTTTTTATGCCGATCCTCTTTAGTCTGCTATCAGTAATCTTCTTTTCATTTTATGTATAATATAGGACTGTCATGAAAAAAAAAATTAGATTGTCTTTTCTTTATTCTCTTGTGTATAATGCGATTGCCAAATAAACCGATTATTGCAATACCAGTTTTTTAGGAGAAAAGCTACCTTCTAACAATATCTAATAGAAAGAACAATAGCTACTTGCATTCTGATCACAGTAAAAAGATATTTTGAAAACATAATTCTTCATTTGAAAGAGAACGCTATGAGAATAAATATTTCAAAACATGAAAGTCCTTTTGATATTTTCTTTGATGTACTTTTCGTAGGCATTTTTTTTTTCTTGTAAACATTTATTTTAGTTTGATTTCTTAAAGAATGTCTTAATGTTCATATTTTCATTTATGGTTGGTGATTATTTTAATAAAAACAAACATAACTAAATATTTTTAACGTTTGGAGTCGCATTGTATTTATATTAATAAAAGAAATTTTCACTCTGTGTGCGTGTCTGTTTGTCTGACTGTTGGCAATGGCTAGTGAAATCTGCCACATGTAGAGGTCCAAAGCAGGGCCTGATGTACCCAGTGCTCAGATTTTAAATTTTTTGATAATTAGCCAAGATATTAATTAAAAATTTGTTAAAAAGCGATTTTATTTTAAATCGGCGGAGGTGCCCTCGCGCATACGTACAAAAGAAGAAATAAATGCTGTTTAATTTTTGTTATTTTTTTTCTGTTTGCCTTAGAATCAATCGCCGAATAGTTCGTGATACGGAAAAAAGTAAGACATATTCCTAAAATTCGTAGTTTTACGTCTTAAACGCTGCAATCAGTTAAAAAAGTATATTGTTGTTAACCCTTTAAAAAGAGATTTCAAAAATGGTCGTTTTTGCAATTCACTTGCTCGATTCCAGAGGTACCAATTCACAAAACATACCCATAAATACATAATCAGTTTTCAAAAATACGAATTTAAACCTTTTCAAAAAAATTGCCGCCGTAGAACACTTGACGCCTCTCGGAGATTATCTTTTTATTACGCTAAAAATAAATAAACGTACGTATTTCGAAACAATCTTTATACAGCACCTCGGCACACCAGATTTACATCACCTACAAAAATTTCGAAATGTTCGGAGGAGTATAAGTATTTAGAAAAATAATAGAATCTGAGCAATTTTCGATGATAACGGCAAAACGCGGGCTGTTTCGGCGCGGCTTCCGATCATGTTTTCGCTACTAAATACGTACATTTTTCTAATAAATTAGAAAGAAAGTTTGTATATAGTTATATTTATAACCGATTAAAATTTCAGATAGTTTGGAAAATGAGACCTACTTTCTTTTCTTATTATGTTAAAGAAACCGAACCGAAAAAAAAGTGAAGAAAACATATTTATTTTATTTCTTTTACAACTAGATAACAATATTTTTTCCCGCAATTTTTACACGGACTGCGAAACCGTTACATTTATAACTTATAAAAATGTCAGAGGTCGAACACCAAGAACGTTTTTTTTAAACTAAGAAACGACCCTACGTGAAAAAAAGAAAAAAATTTCTTCTTTGAAAATGTCTGGCGCTTTTACCACAAAATATTACTGTTTTTTTTTTAATTTTTCCTTTAAAAATATAAATTTATACGAAATCGGGTTAAAGATTTAAAATCATACAAATTTGAGGTTTATTTAAGACTATTATAACAGGCTCGGGCAACGCTGGGAAGGTCAGCTAGTCTATATTATAAAGCAAAAACATCTACATAAGTAACGCTGGCATCTAAGTTAACAAATTGATGTTAATTAATTAATTAACAAACTGAAGTCTAGTTGTCAACAAACTCAGTTTCGTTTTATCACAATTTTTAAAACTTTTAAAAATAGCACAATTACATTTTTTACACGAATAGAAAACAATGTATACTTTCAAATGCAATTTGTTTAAAAACTATCTCAGTTTTCTGAGTTTGTATTACTTTTAAAATAATTTTCGCGCACGATATTTTTTTCATCTTTGAAAACTGCATCTCAAGTTACTTATTCTTTATAATTTTTAATATATTTCTGAAGCATGCATTTTTTAAATCTACACTGTAAAATAGAACGTGCAATCCCATTATAGAAGATTAACCCGTTTGCATTTAAAACAATATAAATAATTCCGCATTTGTTTGTTACCATGTTTGTGGTTCCGTTTGTTTGTTCCGCAATTAAATTTTCAGACAAAATTAAAACTTCACAAATAAATAAATAAAACACGAATTTAACATATATGTAATCGAACTACGTGCTCAAATACTGAAACAATAAAAAAAAGCTGATATATATGTGGCGTTTTGACGAAGATGAGATACCACGAGATGTAATATTCCACGAGAAAATGGCAGTTTGTTAAAGATATAGAAGGTTGCTGTCGATATCAATAATCATGGCGAAGAGGTGAGGCAATGAAAAGACACCAGAACAGTTTCTCCAGTAAAGACCAGCCAATTTCCAGACAAATAGTTTATTTATGAATAAGAGCGATGCAGTAACAGTTCCCACAGGTATAAACTTGTAACCCCCAGGCTTCACGATGGCTCACTACCTCGTTTAATAGATTTTAAAGAGCTGTATGAAAATTCTGCGAGACTACAACACCAGATACCCATTTGTTTACACTTCCAAACACGTCAAAAATCTTCGCTCCAAAGCGTGCTAGCGAGTTTTGTTCACGGAGCGTAGAGATACCGAAATACGATGTCACTAGCGCACAAGCCAATGAGTGAGAGGCGAGCTCCAGCCCAGCGAATGAGGCGCGAGGGAGAAGCTCTAACACGAATGAATTCCTCTCGCAGCCGCGTATTAATTTTGAAGTGAAAAAACCCCAGCTCGCGAAACCGAGCATGGAATAACAATAATAAAAAAAAGGCTTTTTAAAAACATTCGAAATGAGAAAGCGTCTCTCGGAATTTTATAGATTGGGGAGCTGATAAAAGTTACGAATGAACTTAAAATTTTAGATTAAGATTTGGAATAAGATAATTATTAATATACGGGTTATTACTTTTAAAAGGAAATTAAATAGGAATTAATATTATTAAGAATTAAGGAAATACTGACTATGTCAGAAGTTAGATTACTTTAAAGGACTAATGCGAAATAAATGCGAAGGAAATAAATTTTTTATGTAACACATATACATAAATATTTTGCGCTAAACCACTGGCATGCGGCTAATGCCAAAGTTCCATAAATGCTGAATGTTGTACTTGGTGGGGAACCTAAGCAAATATAGTGGAACTTCGGGAATTATCGAATACTATTTACATTTGGGGCAATGCAACAACCGGAATTGTTTAAAACCTGTAAACTGAATACAGTTACAAACTTTAATTATCTGCGAATAGTTTTTATAGACAAAAATTATATTATAAAATTTCGTCACTTCCAAACAAATAATAATAATAATAATAATAAACTTATTTTGAGGGTATTGTGAGATAGTAGAAAAATATGAAATAGGGGGTTAAAAAGGAAGAAAACGAACGAAATTTTGCAAAAAATAATTTATTGCTATCAAGAGAGCATGATCAAACTATAGTGTCTAGGTAGTCAGCACATATACCCCAGTTCATACTTTAGGTTTTCACAAATCACAAACATAATGATCTGTATTTGTGCCACCATAATCATACATGAGATAATATGAGAAATATGAATAATATGAGATATTGGTATTCCATATAACCCGAAACCCCCGGTTTTGAAAAAAATATACTCTATGTTTATTTATGTAAATCGCGAGTTTAAAAAAAAAAAAAAAAAAAAAAAAAAAAAAAAAAAAAAAAAAAAAAACGTATATTACACCATAAACTGTAAGTATTTCAGTGTTAATTATGCTTAATTTCAGTGTAAAAATATTACTTCTAATAATTAATAAAAAATATTCAAAAATTATCTCACGAAACTTTCCAAAATCGAAAAACAAATATTTGTTCATACAACGCGTCCTGACGCCCACCGACGAACTGCGCGTTCTGGGGGGTATTCTGGATACGTTCTTAAATAGTTTATGATATTGCCGCTTGGTGGTGCCGCTTTATCAAACAGAAAACTTGGTATTCCATAATACCTGAAGTTCCTGTACTAAATGTAAAAAAACCTATTGGAATTTTTAATTTAAAAAGATTTTCACTTACAATCTATATATCGGGCAATATTGTGTATTTTTAACCAGCGTAACCCGACTTGGATCACCTTGTATATATGATATGAAATATACATATAGACTTAAGAGCCTGCATCAGTCATGCGAAAAAACGCTCAAGCTAATGTTAAGTCTATGGGAAGGTTCTAGCGCGATTTCTCGCTCGCATTTTAATATTTTTAAATGCTTTTTTTGCATAGGATAGCTGAGGTCAATCTCCAACGTTGTTAGTTTTTACTTTTTCGATTTTCGTTCCAGTTATATATAAGTTTATATATATCCAGTTTTATATAAGGGTACTTTCACTTTCAGAACCGGTTCTAACCGGTTCCAAAATTGAAAATGCCCCCTTATAAAAAAACTGCAACAAAAATCGTAAAACCAAACCCTAACAACGTTGGAGATCGACCTCAGCTATCCTATTCAAAAAAAGCATTTAAAAATATTAAAATGCGATCGAGAAATCGCGATAGAACCTACCCATAGACTTAACATTAGCTTGTGAGTTTCTTCCCGTGACTAGTGTTGACTCTTACACTAGGCATACAAAACTATACTACACATACACATACACAACAATCTTAAGATAAAGACGAATGAAAAAGAAAAGAAGATTAGGAAACATACATTATAATGAAAGAAGGCCATTTAAATTTTTATAGTAAAACGAATACTGATAACATATGCACACTACACGTTGCTTTCTGGCAGTGTCAAGCAATGTCCAATATTGACAAGAGTATTAATGTACAGGCTTGATTTCATTTACCATTGTCTCATGACAGATTTGCCTTTCATGTTAATTCTAACGTTTCATTCGTAATTGCATCACTTTAGTACTGTCACTGTTTACATCTGATAACAAAAAGAAACTAGTCCAAATTAACATGCGTTAATGTGTCCAAATAAATTAAATGCCGGGTGATCCAAATCTCACTAAAGAATTAGAAAATCCATAATTCGAAAAGCTTAAAAACAGTAAAACGATACAATTTCTAATTAAATATACTGAAAGACTTAGGATTTTTTTTTCTATACTAACATAAAAAATAAAATATTTCCATAATAGCTGCATTTGCCACCAACAGTTAGTATTGTTAGTATAGTTAGTATTGTTTTAACTGTCTTAAAGCTGCTGTCTATCGAAAATTAAGCTATCATATGACAAGAATTATAGCAGATAGCCTTTTCTATATTCTGAAGTATATCTTGCTATGTATGGCCTCCGTTAAAATAAACATTCGAAATTCTAGTTATGTTCTGCAATCTGCTGAGGGTCTGGACAAACTGTAGACACAACTGTCACGCCACTTGTTGGTGGCAAATGTCATTATTTTGTAATTTCAATTATTAAATTTTCCAGGGGCAAAGTACTTCTATTCATAAAATGCTGAAATTATTGAATGACACCGGAATGCACAAACAAATTTATTTGAAACTAAATAAAAGCTTTTCTTCGTGTGTTTAATAAAATTAGAATTTTCATTCCAAAATTCTGGTGCCTATGCGTCATTTAATGATTAAAATTAAGTCCTATCAAAATGAACCGCCGGTTAAAAAAAGTCTAATGCCTTTCTGAACGTTTCAGGAAAATCACATCGTGCTGCATTCTATACTTTCAGATTATTATTTTTATTTATTTCTTTTTGAATTTTGAATCAGGTTTCGGAATATGGTAATTCTTTACCAAACAGCTTTAAATATTTTCATTTTTTATTTTGTCCATTTCGGTTACGCTTAAAATATACTAGATATTGTGAAATGTATTAACTCATTGACTAAGTTCGCATGAGCAGTGAATGTCTTCCCACTTCCAGGTTTCGCTTTGATGTAAAGAAGCTTCCGAGTTAAACCACGCACGTCATGGTAGAAATTGACGTAGTTTCAACATTGTACGCGGCCATAATCAAGAACAAAAGTCAAAAAAGAAAAAAAAAAGAATAGAAAAATAAATAAAATACAAATGAGAGGAGTTAACCCCTGAAACCAACTTTTTGTGCAAGTCCTTGATCTACAGTAGAGAATCGATTATCTGCACTCCAATTAAACAAACTGTTCATTTAACCGAACACTACTTTTTTATGTGATTTTTTTCAGACCTTGAAATTGAACCAATTTTCCAGATCAATGAATAGAGGAAAATGGAAACAAATGTTATGAAAATGATCCAGGCTCATCACATATTTTTTTGCCTTTGAACACAACCTTTGAATGTTTGGAAACAGCTATGAAATTGTTCGAACGACAAGAAAATGTCGATCTTATTCAAATTGTGATTAAGAAGAATTCGTGATGTGGCAGCATTGAAAAGAATATTTTCTTTAAAGCATAAAGCAATCCAAATCTCTTTTGTATAAATTTGAAATTTTGCATTTCAGGAAATGATAATAAAGGCCAAAAAAAATAAAGAGATAAAAAAAAAAAAAAAAAAAAAAAAAAAAAAAAATTAAATAAATTTAAACATTTTAGCACTAACAGCTGCCAGTTCTAAGCCTGGTTAAAATGAAGAGGAAAATTATGTACACACATAAGAATTATTTTAATCTACCTATCTACAGCTTTATTTTTTGAAAACGTACATTTGTCCCATAAAAAAACAATATTTCACACGTAAAAAATGCATTTTAACTAGTATTTTGACACAGTCAAGAACATTCCTAAAAGTGCCTATCCAATTATCCGAACTTTTGTTTATGCGAACTAGCATCGGTCGCTACAGGTTCGAATAATAGGCACTCTATTGAATGGGTAGCTCATGACTGGATTTATTTGGTGCACTAAATGCATGTTTGCCAAATTTATTCTATTTTTTAAAAGAAATTTTTATCTTATTTATTGACAGTGCTGAACAGTTGATGTCGATTAAGAGGCTTCCGAATTGCTGACAAATTTACTCCCACTCAGTTTGTGAATAGAGTATTTTGTATTAGATTGAGCCGTTGGGAAAGTTAAGATGTAGTATTAACTACAAGAAAAAGGAACAATTACAATGAAAAGGATAGATGTAAAATTAAGAAAAGAGACCATAACAAATTTGGAATAAAAAAGTAAAGCGAAGGAGATTAAGGATAGAGTCTAAATAGTTGGAAGAACGTGAAATGGTATAGCTTTAGTTATAACTAACTACTAGTAAGGAAGTTGAAAAAGTAAAAAATAGGGTTCGGAACATGTTCGTGAAACAGCACATAAATGCCAGGTGGTGAAAAGGCGGGCAAAGCAAAAACAAAAAAAAAGCACTCAAAAAAGCCAATTTTTTATTTATTTTTTTTTTTGGTATAGCTTAGATATTAAGTTTTAATTAAGAAATTATGTATTTAAAATGTGGAAAACATTACTAAGTATAAATAAAAGAGAGAAATTTACAGTTATGGTGAGCACTAATTCTCACAGTCTATAATGCATGAATATTTTGGACGTTTACGGTGATGTGGTTCGAAGGCGTCCATAGAGTTCTGCCCTTAAACAGACATTAAATTTATTTAAAAAAATAGTAGTACGAAAAGAATAAATCTTTCAGGTTTGTATTTAGTGCCCCAAAAATAGTCAGTCACGAGACGTCACTGCTCTACTGTATATATTTTATAAGCACAAACCCACACATATACAACAAGCCTAAAATAAAAACTACTGGAAACGAAAAGATGACTAAAAACCATATCTTATAATGAAAAACTGCCACTTCGGATATATAACGATTTCTGATAATCTGCGCACTCCCACGCATATACTTTTCTGCATTAAGTATTATCAAGTGTATTAATGTGTAGGCTCATTTTTCATTTATCATTGCCTCATAAATTGCCTAAGACAGATTTGCCTTTCCTGTCATTTCTAATATCTTATGTGAGATTTCGTAAATGCATCTCTTTAATGCTGTTTCTCTAGGGGCAGAGAGAAAATACATTTTGCATAGTGGAAAATGAATATTCTTTCTGATACATCCGTAAAGATCGCAACATTATAACCAGATATTGCGCAGCTTTTATATTGAATGAAAACATTAGAAGTTATTAATATCGATTAGTAGGAAAGGTTCATTGCAAACATCATTAATTTTCCAGAGAGAACAGAAAATGCTATAATCACTTACTAAGCGCAAAATCTTTTGAATGCATCCGGAATTTTGAAATTACATTTCGCATTTATTTGAAATAAAACTTCAGTTTTGTAATCTGACGTATGAGACCTGATGGTAGCTGATATATCGATTAATATTACAGTAGCGTAGTAATGACGAAATTAAGAAATCGGCTTAAAAATAGTTTTGACTTAAATTGAACAATTATCGTTCAAACATTTTATATCTCTAGTATGACATCTGACTGTTAATTGTTTTAGAAAAAAGTTTTGAGACAGTGAATGAAGAGATCAGTGTCTTAAATATTCATTTTCCCCTGTCATTTAATAAAAGTCGTTACAAAAATCTGTGAATTGTACGAATTTTTTTATTGATTATATTTCGTTAAAACATGAACATTTCCCTTTGGTTTGCCAATTTTCCCCGAAAATTTTCCCCAATCTAACGTAAAAAATACTTGAAATCCTCCAGTCTAAAGGGGCATTTTTGTTAAATTACAGGGGTGTTCTGGCAACTGTGCTGCAACAATACTTCTTCGTATTAGAAACGGAATTTCTACGTATGTCCTTTTCCCATCAAAACACAAAAAATTTGCAAACCTAAGCTCAAAACTTCCTGAAATTCTCCAGACAAAAGACAGAAATTCCCTTAAATAACAGTAAAAATCTCTTCTAAATACATGGGTGTCACGACAGTTTCTTGCCTGTACTTTTTCACGTTTTTTTGACGACTTTTTTAGAGTGTAAAGTAACGATTTAACTGTTTTGCACGAACGCCGCTTGGTAAGAAGAGTTTGCTTGCTTTGTTACTAAAAGATTTTGGATACCACTAATTTTTAACTGTAATCTTCGACTTAATAATTGGCAGACATTTTTCGGTTATATAAGCAAATATTTTAGTACGGAAGAAGTAGTCTTTTGTCACTATTTTTAGTGTAATGCCTCCTCTATGCAGATCCGATTAGGGTGTTAAGCGGTAGCGTATCGGAACAGATACAAAGAGAATTCTTCTATATCTTTAAATAGAATTTTTATTGAATGAAAAATATAGGTTCTATAAGTAAACATAGAAGTGGTATATACAGCATTTAAAAAATATATGAGGGTTATCAGCTTATCGATTAAATTCCTAGTAACATAGAATCAGACTCCTAATGCAAAAGCTCTACAAATCTCGGCTTGCTGCCGGTTCAATGTTCAATTGTTCGAGCACTTGGTGAACCCTTTCCCGCACTTTCCTGGTTGCTATTTGTAATTGGAACTGAGTCCTATTTTACTGGCACTTGTCGTACCTTTACCTTGATGGGACTTTAACAGATACACGGAGTATCAATTGATCAGAGGTAAGGCACCTCTCCAGCGTCTTAGCTACGCTGATACGCTGACTCCGAAACTTGAGTCAATATGTTTTTCATATACTTCATGAAAAACATATCATGTTTCATTGATATGTTTGAATCATTCATCATTTCATATGTTTCTAATACTCTTCTCAGTGAGTCGCCTCACTGTTCGTGATCTCTCTCCAAACTGAACTTCTCACTTTCCAAATCTCTCACACAGGATCTTCACTAGGGGAGGGGATTTGGTCAAGGAGGGGCAAAACGAGGCCACTCAGGATCTGAGCCACTCTGGGAAACGACATCCCCATTCAGAGCAAGTCTGTTATTGGTTTCTCCATAACAGCGGACATAAAGTCGTGCAACATTCGTTTTCCCAGGCAGATGCTATTTTTCTCACGGTTCCGGTAATGATCAAAGCACAGAGCTTCTTCTTGGGCGATCTTTACGATCCATCACTGTCCGAGTGCTACTCTCGAGGCACGAAGACGCTCGGTATGTCACTCTACTTCAAAACAACACCGACGTGAGAAAATATGCCGGAAATAGTTCTTTCCAAACATTCTCACGAGAAACTCAGTGACCACACACACGAACACCTGGGTGAAGAAACTCAATTCTTTACATTAGTTTATTTTGTCAAAGAAAACAAATAACTGTTAATGGGTTAATGCATGCAATCATCCTCATATTTACTGTTTCTTATGAATTAAATATACTGAAACTACTCGAAATCGTAATATAAAGTAAAATAATATATTAAAGTATAGGCCCATTTCCATTTATCATTGCGCCTTGAATTACCTGTGACATATTTGCCTTTCCTGTTAATTCTAATATTTCATGTGGAATTTTGGAATTGTATCGCTTTAATGCTGTTTCAATTGGGGTAGAGCGCAAATGCACTTTTCATAGAGGGTAATGACTCATACATCCTTAACGATCGCAACATCATAATCAAACATCGCGAGGCTTTCATATTTAACAAAAATGCATAAGTTATTAATATGGATTGGTAGGAAAAGTTCGTAGCAAACATCATTAATTGTCAGAGAGAACTTAAAGGGATAAAATTACTTAGAAATCTTTTGAAGGCTTTCAGAATTATGAAATTGCATTTCGCATTTATTTGAAATAAAACTAATGAGTTTACAGATTTGGGATCTCACGTATAAACCTGATTGTAATTGATATATGTATAATTACTATCGCTTAACAAGACATTCGTACCTTATGATATTTAAAAATCGTATGTACTTCGTATAAAAAATACGAAACCAAATCTTTCAAAATACATTATCTGACAGTAATAGAGAAGATAAATAGACTGAGAAAAAAGACACTTTCAAATCGATGTTTTCAGGTTGTCATGAAATTTTGTTTCAAATATGAGGACCCAATGATTTCAAATCTGAAATACCAGAAATACTCAGAATATTGAAACATGGACGTATTCAAAACTGAGCACACAGAGGTCAGTTCATACTCATTTTTGAAACATGGACATACTCAAAAATGATTAGAATGAGTTCAAACTCATTTTAGAAACATGGACATACTCAAAAATGAGCACACAGAGGTCAGTTCAAACTCATTTTTGAAAAATGGAAATACTCAAAAATGAGCAAATAAAAGTCAGTTCATACTCATTTTTGAAACATGGACACACTCAAATGTAAGCACATGATGTTTTATTCTTGAGTGTGTTCACGTTTTCAGAAATGAGTATATACGTGTTTGAAACTTCAGCAATTTTGATTCGGAGCCATTTTGACTATGCAAAATACTCAGATTTGAGTATTGTTTGCTCAGTTTCGAAAATGTAGTTTTTATGGTGTAGAAAAAATTCAGTAGTTAGACGCGCATTTAAATTATTTCTTTAACAAAGGATAATTTATATTTCTAAATAGTACTAACTTATTAAAACTAATTAAGATTTTCTTTTCTTTTTAATAAATGAGTGTAAAAATATTAGGCTCATAACTAAAAGAATCCCGATCATATACAGGGTATCCCATAAAGATTGCAACGCGCTTTCTTTATTAATAGTTGGGAATACGAAATGTAAATTGCAAAAGTGTTCCAAATAAAGTAGGAATTACGATTATGTTGATAAAATAGTTCAGCCATTAATTTTTTTTAAAATTACACTTTTTTAAATTTTAATATGGTTTATGAGTTATTTAACCCTCTAAGCGTGTGGAACGTAATATTCCGTTCACTAAGCTCCAGGTTTCACTGCAATATATGCAATGTTTAAGATAATATAATTCTATAGATTTAATGAATTTTCAAAACATTGAAAAATGATTAATACTCTCAAGGGTTACATTCATATTTGTAATTAAGTTTTATTTATAATACTGAAAGAATCATATTTTATTAGCATTTAAAACAAAATGCAGAGAAAACAACATTACAATTTTACCCTTTTTCAAAACGCGCAGAGGGTTAAGTTATTTTTAGAAAAAAATTTCTCCTGCACTGACAAGTAAATCAGTAAAAATTCCATTTTTGTATAACCAAAACTCACAAAGTTATGATGCTTTGAATTTTATGAATTTTGGAGATTGTGGGCACTAAAACATCATCAATCGGTCTTTAGTGCCAGATATATCCTAAATTTTATAAAATTCAATGCATCATAATTCGGTGAATTTTGGTTGTAGAAGAATTGATTTTTTACTGTTTTATCATACTTGTCCGAACATGGAAAAAATGTTTCTCTATCTAATTTATACGACCCAAGAAGCGCATAAAAATTTAAAAGTTCCGACGTTCTGAAAGTTAATAGCAGATATATTCCATCAGCATAACACTTTTGTAATTCACATTGCATACGTATTACTAAAATGTAAAATATTAAAATTCGTTTCTACTTTTTGGGACAGCCTGTATAACTGCAATATGTGCGGGCACGTTTATATATTTTAGCTTTAATTTCTAGAAATGCGTGTTACACTTGGCATGCCTCCCGTATTTTAAGTATCATTACTCTAAATAGTAATGTTCATAATATTTAATCGCAAATTTCTGTCAATAAAAAGGCAAATATTTTTATTCGGAAATAGTAGTATTGAAAATTCGTGAGATTTGGAATTTATGGTATATAAATACATATAAATTAGGTATTTCATTTAAAGTGAGTATTTCTATTATTTTGCTTTTTGACTGCAAATAAAAATGTAGGCTGTAACAGTTACATTAATTAGAGTCGTATCATCATGATAAACTTTAAATTTCTCAGCAGCGTCAAGTATTAAATTCTTAGCCGGAAAAGATGATTTGACAAGGAGGTTACGTTATCTAGATGTAATTGCATGAACTATGATAAATAAGTAGATCAAATTTATGCCAAATGTCATAAGAATTTGACAATTTTCCATCTGAGTGGAAAAATTGTCCAAGCCGGAAGTCGAACCCAAGCAAGACCTCTGGTTTAAATTGCCAACGCTCAGCCGGTTGAGCTACATGAGCCAACAACTAGCTGACACATTTCACTCAGATAATCTTTTTTGACAATAGTATCTGGTCTGAAATATAGACAGCTCAACAGAATATATCGAAAGTAATGAAACTTCAACGAGGGATACATTGGTACATTTTACAAAACTATATCAAATAGTCAGTATGTAGCTAGAATTAATGATCCCCAGGATGAAAGTCTGGTCTCACCGCAATTAAAAAGTAATTTTCTTAATTTATGGTTATTAAATAACGAACTTTTGGGTTTGCACCCTTGGCGCTTGTAGCATATGCTAAAATGCTGCAAATAGTATTGAAAACTTTATACTTTTAACACCAACAGTTTAAAAAAAGAATGCAAAAGAAAACCGTTGATATTATAAACGTAACACAGTTGGTACTTAAGGGGGGAAGTTGTATAAAGGAAACCAATATGAAAAATGTGTATATTTTGGACTCTTTTTCTGAAAAATATAACGTAGGAATACAACGGATAAAAACGTATATATATAGATCAGAAAAACAGTGTTGCTAAATTGGGGATTTCGTCCCAATTTTAGGGAAATTTTTAATTTCAGGCAACAAGTAGTGGTAGGGAATTTTGGGGGGAATTCCAACATTTTTGGGGAAAAACTTGGGGAATTTGTTTTTTGTTATTTCATGTTTTTACGTTAAAGTTTACTTTTAGTCATTTGGTACGACTAGATCTCGATTCTCGATTCGGCTTAGAGGGCATATAGTTGGCGCTAATCGGAGATGTCGGTTCTGTAAAATTGTCTCTTTAACTAATACTAAATTGCTATTGAAATTTATGATAAACTCATTTGAAAGTTATAGATATTTAAACTCTAATAATTTTTACTTTGTCATATAACACAAAACACTAATGTCACTAAAATCTAAAATTGTGCACGGGATTTTCCTGAAGGGAGAAATTATTATTTATTTTCAACAGATGGCGCTTTTAAACGCTTCTGAATCACGAATAGAAATTTATTATTTGTCAATCATTATCCTCGTGGGAACTCGTTTACAGTTTACATATATTCTAAGTCCTAATTCATTATTTAATTATTTGTAGTATATATTTACTTTTCGTAATTTTTGTTCCTTTCTTCAAAGTAATCGATCGCAATAAAAATGTCGTTTCGCACGTTCGTTATTATTATTATTATTATTATTATTATTATTATTATTATTATTTTGTAAATGGGGAATTTTTTTTAAAAAAAGCTTGATTTGGGAAAAATTTTTGAGCTTAAATCTGTTAAGTATTTTTATAGTGGAAAATTAAAACTTTTAAACTACTTTTTGAGTAGAAACTCAATTGGGGACTTTTTCAGAAAAAAACCCACTGATTTGGGGTAAATTTCAGAACTTTTAGGAAAATTGATTTTCAACTATCTCGCATTATGTTTTACTATTCTAGCCTTTCTTACTGCTTCAAAGTCGCAGTTAGATAGCTTGATTGGCTCTTTTGTGGAAAGAATTAGTGTTGCTGCAACAGTGTCGGCAGTGTGGGCTAATTTATTTTTCAGCTGCACTAATTTTTACAATAAGAGAGACAATCACAATCAAGCTACTCAACTGCGACTTTACTGCAGTTAAAAAGGGCGCAATAGTAAAACATAATGCTCAGTTCTTGGTGTAAGTAGCATCAAGCATTACATAAACATTCTCTAGTTTTTTTTCACTAGATTTATCACAAGCGATGATATAGAACAAAATACTGTTTAACAAATTTAATATTTCAACATTTCTTCATAATTGTGTTAGAGTAAAATCATTGTACTATCTGTCTGAAAAAAATATGTTGATACACATATAGAGAAAGAATTTCTGAGACCTGAAATACAATATGAACTAATGCCTTTTGCATGTAGATAAAACAACTGACAAATGCGATTATGTAATAATGTCCTAATATATATGTAAGAAAATAAAAAAATTACTTTCTCATCTGTGCCTTACTACATGCAAAGTTTAAGAAAAGTAGATAATTGATAAACTGAAATGTTCATTATGAATTTTTTGTAATTTGTGATCTGATAACGATGCATCTTTTTTTTCGAAACTGTGTTACTATACGTTAGGATTCTGTACCGAATGGGCTTTAAATTCCAGTGTCTTTAGATGTATTCTGTCTGAATTCAAGTCATGAAATATGTTTAGTTCATAGTTTTCACAACATATTGGAACAAATAACGAAATGTCTGAATCAGTAAAACGTATTATTTCTTGTAAAAGTTTGTTCTGCAACTATAAAAAAAAAAAAATTGGGATTTCCAAATTTTGCAAATGCATAATCTTTAAACCAAAATGACTTCTCGTATGGGCATCTTAAGATCAAATTTACCAATGTATCCAAATCTGATGTCAAAATTGGATGCTCGTGTTCAAAGTTTGGTACAATTTTAATATGAAAACGTCCTCTTAGGCTTTTTTTTAAACGCAATTCCCAGTCGAATGACTATTTTCTTTTCCCCCCTGCTACAATTTGGGAATTAAAATATTTGGAGGAATTTCGTAAAAAATCGGCCAGTTTTGGCTATATTACTGTAGGAGGGATGCTTTAATCCTTTCAGGGGCAAAGTAGTCATGTTTCGAAGATGTTGAAATCATTGAATCACACCGGGATTTAACAATAAATTTATTTCCAAATAAGTAAAAGAATTTCTTCACGTATATTATAAAAGCAATATTTTATTCGAAAGTTCAGGTGTCATTGTGGCGTTTGGGAATTAAAATTAAGTGGGATATATTATATCCCACCGCCCTTCAAGGGGTTAAGGGAGTACGTCTGAAAGCAAAATAATCCAATTTATCGTTCTCATACAAGAAAAACTCTGAAACTTTGTATAGTCACTCCTCCCAGATCGCGCTGGTATAGAACCCGCAAACATAGACCCAAGCACCACACTTTGAAGACAGTATGGCCACCAATAGGGCTTAGTAGGCCCTAAAATATTTGGAGTGTATATATGTTTTTCTTTACGCCGACTGTACAAACATTAATTAGTGAAGCCCTGTAATATGTTAATTTCAAAATTCTACTCGAAAATCCGATCATTGTTTCTGACACAACCACCGAAACACAAGTAAGGTGTTATTAACAGTGTAATTCTGGATATGTATGTATATTTGCGTGTGTTCAGACCTCAAATTCAGAGATGTACAATGTTTTTTATGTGTCTCTTGGAAATAGTTTGTATATGATTTGTGTAGAATAGAGGATGTCAACAAGGTCTTGTGTCATTCTGGTTTATTTCCTGATAAATTTCCGTACTGTATTAAAAATAACTTTCTAGTTATTATAATCAAACCTGCACCAAAGCTCATTTGAGTACGTTGAATACAAAATTCATATTCAATTCAATTTTACTTTACAGGGTTTTACATTAAAAACTGATTTATACTTATTTCATTTCCTAATGAAATGATACATTAAAATACGTACATTTATTTTATACGTATTGAAAAGAGAAACTTGAATCTTTAATAAATAGTAAGCAATGTTTTTCTTTTTTGGATCATAGTTAGACCAATTTGTAAACACATATACTATACAGTTTATCTATTTCGATTCAATATTACATTTCCGAATATGTTTTAATGTAAAAAAATATTTTATGAGATTATCAACAATTGTTGATTTATACTTATTTCATTATATTTAATTATTCATAAAATATTTGGCGAAATGTTGAATTATTCATGATCAGTCTTCTCTAAAAATGTTTACAAACGTCTAAAAATGTTAGCAATTTTCAGTATTTTTAAAAGTGCATCGGTATTTCTGTTTTACTTAAGATACATTATTTATATATTAATGGCAACTTCAATAAATTTTCGTTCACTTATATACGTAAACTGCTTTTATCGGACGATATCAGATTTGCAAATATTCAAAAATAATTTCAGAATGTAGACGATTATAAATTTTTAACAAGTTGTTTGAAATGTATACAAATTTTATAAAGAAGTAACATTTTGTGTGTTTGTTTATAGGAGTAATCTTTGGAACTACCGAGCCGATTTAAAAAATTACGGTGGCAAAATGATTGTGACAAACTCTGTTCCAACATAGGATGCACTTTATGTCGGTAAATCAACCCCCAAGGGGGGTACAGGAGCAAAGATTTTTCTAAAATTGTGATTTCTATGATATTGATGGAATTGGAAACTGGAAATTTGGGGGCCTGGGGGGGGGGGCTACTTTCAAGCTCTTATAACTTGCTACATAGGGCTGACTAATATCCAGACCGAGTTCGTTGGTCAACTTTATCCTCCATCTTGTTTGAAAATGGAGACCACTTAAAGATTCCAAACTCAAAAAAAAAAAAAAAAATAAAAAATAAATAAATAAATAAATAATAAAAAAAAAAAGTCAAATTTATATTTTGCTTAATTATTAGGGCTTTATACAAGGATATCCAAAAACGTTTTTTGTTTCCCCTCTATCTTAAAACATACCGCCAAATTTGGCGATAAAAATTAGTTGCCTTAAATGAAGCCAACTTGGCGATATCTGATTAATTTGTGAAAATTTCCCTTCAAATTCAGTATTGACGAAAAATGGTAATCTTCTATAATCGTGTTCCACGCATTTTAGCTTCGTGTTTTTGAGTAAAATTAGCTGAATTGTTTAAACCAAGGAATAATGATCCTGTCCCTCCAGCTACCTGTTCCTCCCGGCACAGAGTGTCAGATTTCCTTTTTGGTTTTTTGTTTTTTGTTTTTCTTTTTCTCGTTTCTTTTTTCTTTTTTCTTTTTTTTTTTTTTTTTCAAGGGATAAAATATTTTACTTAAAAAAAATAATCGATAAAAAAATAAGGTGAATTCAAACTGAAAAGAAAAACAAGTATAACATCTTCTTTGTCAGATGGAAAGAAAGAAGAAACTTCTATATCGATCATGTCTAGTTCTTTTTTAAATTGGAATAAAATATATGTCATAAGTCGAAAGGTGGCAAGTGCTTTTATAAATAGCAATCATGCGTGTTTGTCAGATCATTATTTTACGGTCGGTGAATCTTTTATTCTGTATATTTTTGTTAGCTCGTATAACAACTATGTTATCCTACAAAAGTGGTCAGCTTGAAAAATTATCTTATAAAATAATGTACTAATGAATAATCCATTTAAAAAATAAAGACTTTATAGTTCGATAAATGATGTAAGTTCCATGGCAGTTTAAAACATATTATTTTGTAAATAAATATTTTTTTTTTATAATTGAAAAATTGGAAGATAAATTTAGAAAAGATTTTTCGAAGTTTATTTTGTCTTGGAGATATTTTTAGAATAATGTTTGTTCATAGGATTTGAGTTAATAACTTTTAATTTATATATACTGATATATATGTAATATAGCGTTTTTTATATTTTCAAAAAAGGAGGAGGTTATACACTGCACTCGAATTTTTTTTATTGTGTTTCTCAGAGTGGTGCAAAAGTAAATATATTGATAAAAAATGAACAATCCAAAAACCTTAAACATAAGAATATTGCAGATTTCATAGAAATACTTGTACCCAAAACAGAAAAGTCCTTCCGGCCTGTACCGGGAGGAAAAACTAGCTTTCATACTCCATGTTTTTAAAAATTCAACCCATTTTACTCAAACACCCGAAGCTAAAATGCTTGGAACCCGATTATAGAAAATTCAATCCCGGATTTCGTTAATACTGGATTTGAATGCGAATTTCAGCATGAGAGTTATAGCATAACAAAAATCAGATAAGCAGAAGAGAGCATTGTGGAACCTTGGAAAAACCTTTTCAGTACTATCATATAATGCATTTTTGTATTAATTAATATTAGTCTGTGTTTTGTATCTATTTTATATTTTATTTACTTTTTTATTTCTTAATTTCATCTGTTCCCATATTTTAATATATATGTGTGTTTTCATTTTATTATAATTCATTTTTGATTTTATTTAACTTTATTTTCATGAATTTTTTTTCATTTTTTTCTTTACTCTCCTTCTACTTTGTGTTCTATTGTTTTGATTTTACTCTTCTGTGATTGGCTGTTGTCTTCTGTTTTTCTATTGGCTGTTGATTTCTACTTTCCTATTGGTTGTTTCTTCATCTTATTTCCTTTCCCTTATCTCTCACTTCAGTCTTGCTGCTGCTTTCATAGTAGAAGCACGTATTTTTTGCGCCTGACGAAGAAAGACTCAGATCTTTTGAAAGGCCTAGAGCATTTAAAAGTTTTTGATGGTGTTTTAAGAAGACTTTTAGTTCTTATTGATTCACACCAGTTTCAACTTAGTTTCTGTGATAATTCCAATTTAACTATTTATTAGATTTAAATCTATTTTATTTTGTTTAAATATGTTTTCAGCCGCCATACGTGGCGGGTTTTTGCTTAGTGTATGCAGAAAATTCTTCACAAAAATGAAGAATATTATTTATTCCTTGAACATAATATCTCAAATTGTGTTGTGAGGTGTTTTATGAGTAAAATTCTTATTTTTGCGTAAACAACAACAAAAAAAATACATTTTTGACATTAGAAAACTCTGCACTAAAAATCACATGTTACGCAATTTACACCAGAACCTAATCAGCACCAATTTATGTCAAGGTCTAGGTGAATCTTAATTTTGATAAGTTCATGTGCATTAGTTCTTCATGTAGAACACCTACAATATTTGTATCACGTACAGTCAGATTCACAGACAGCACATTTTCTAAAAACAGCCAAAATCATGTTCAGGATCTTCTAAAACGTATAAATCCGTCGAAAATTGGAAATCGATTTTTTTTTCGAATCCAATACTTTCTTTTTGTAAAGATAGAAGAAAGTAAAAAGAAAATATCCATATAAAGCAATTTTAGCTTTGTACAATGGATACTGAATGAATGAATGCCTTTTGAAACATTATAAAGCAAAGTATCTAGAACTGAAGCTAACTTGCCTCAATATCAATATGTTAAATGAACTTTATAACAAGCTTTCAATGGTACATTAAAATAACGTCAATGCATAAAGGTTTAAAATATTTTTGAGGTGAATATTTGAATTGTTTTTATTATTTTTCGTCGAACACTAATTGGTTTAGTCATTTCTAAAAACATTGCATCATGAACAGTTTGTAAAAGTTTGTATCAGCTAATTATTATTTTTAAAATACAAACAAACGGTACTTAATGTTTTATACATAGCATCTCAAATTGTAAATTTTCTATGAAAAAAATGTCTGTAAACTAAGATATAAATATTTGACATTAGAAAAGCCTTATGGAACACCATACTAAAGATGAACAACTATATTTTGACAAATACCTTTATAATTTCAGTGAGCTATAAAACAACATCTCATTTGTAGAAACGTACAAGCATACGCCTTCAACAACTTCAGAATAAAGGAGACATTTTTTATATTTTTCGAATGAACATTTGAATTACTTTATTATTTGCTGGCAAACATTGATTGGCTTCTCGAATATATTTCTTAATGACCATCATGGGCATTTTGTAAAAGTTCGTAACAGCTAATTAATCTTTAAAACCTAAACAAGAAGTTGTTCATTTCTATGTATAATATTTCACATTTTAAATGTTTATTTTGTGCTGTGTTATTAGGGGAAATAAATATTTGTCATTAGAGAATCATTCTGAAACTCCATGCTGACAACCATTAGTTATATTTAAACAGATTTTTTTTATTATTTCAGCTATGGAATTATGAAGAAGCTTTCGTCATAGCTCCATTATTTCAGTAAACCATAAAGCAACTTCCAATTTGTAAAAGAAAAGAAAAAAAAAGGGGGGGGGGGTGATCAAAGTTGAAAAAAGTAATTACTCCCTATATATATATATATATATAAAGAAAGGTGAATTATAACGTATTACTTTTTTAACACAAATCGATTTTTAAACTCTGCAGTTATGCAAATCCGAAATTACATTACAAATCTGTATACACTTTTCAGAACAATTTTTAGAACACTTATTTTGTCACATTTTTTAGTACACTTTGAAGCGCTCTTTTTGCAACAGATTTTAGAATACTTCTGAGAACACTTATTTTGTTCAGGACACTTTCTAGCGCTCTTTTGATTTCACAAGTGTGCCAAAATGTGTTCCCAAGTTTAGATTTAACAAATATCCTGAACAGAGCACTTTCGGTACATTTTCGGAACACTTTCTTTATAGTGGAGCATATTCGGAACACATTTCAGCACACATTAAGGTAACTGGAACACTTTTTTTTTAATCAAAATGTTCCATATGTGTGCCCAGAATTTGCAGTGTACAGCCCATTTCACCAAGTATTTTTTGAGTTATGCTTAAAAAACAAGTCGTATTGCAATCTGTTTTGCAGCAATTATACGTATAAATAAATTCAACATCAGGCGTTCTAAACTTTAAAATGTCACAATTCTTTAACTACTTGAACTTGAACTAATGACTTCCCGTGTAGTATCAGAAAATAAAATGTACTGCAGAATCCAAATACGGTGTCAAAATTAGGTGTTAATAATGAAACTTTTAAAGTTTGTTACAATTTCTCTATGTAGACGACACCTTAAGCTAAATTGTATTATAGCACTAATTAGTAGACGTTGTTAGTACGAGTCACATTTTATACAATGATTTGCGGCAGAGTTCGTAGGGCAAGATCACCTTTTTTAACAGGACTGTATGCATACATAAGGTCTTCCATTATTTCAGCATTAAATGAGACACATTAACAATTTTCAAAATAAATATTTGAATTCTATTTATTCTTTTGCAACAAACATTAATTGGAACCCCATTTCTGAAAACACTGATAATCATAAACAATTCACAAAAGTTCATATCAGCTAATTAATCTTTAAAATTCGAAGAAGCTGTAGTTCTTTTCTTTTAAATAAAGACGGAAAAATTCTTTAGCAAAATTTTATTATTTAATAATCTGTAACAATTTATTATTTACTGTTTAATTAAGCGTATTGCTATTTATATTTATTTGTTTAACATTCATTAAAACTGTTTACTACGTTTAGTAATTAAAAATGTATACCTAATTTATCAAAAGTTTATGACAATAAAATTTATTTTTAAAGTACTAATTATGAATCTGGATTTAATAGGTCAGGGATTAATTACGTTTCAAATTAAAATAATATTACATATAATGAGAAATGATAACGAAGAAATTTATAAGTTATTATTTTGAGTTTTGCATTTTTAATTTTGTCCGTATATGAATAATCTGTCGTTGTATTTTTCATACAGATATAAAACTATCAGAAATGCCAAGTCGTTTAAATTTGTAAAATTTTGTAAAATAAAAATAAATTTTACCTCAGAGCCGTTCGCTAATTTTAAATCAAATAAGAACACTTTTATAAGAATTATAGTGTACGGAAAAGAATAGGCAATACAGAGGCTATAAAATGCTTTATCTACACAATGAGATGTTTATTGAAGGAGGCAAATAAGAAAATTACTATATAAATAATATATAAATATATAAATGCATATACCGTGTGTCTTAAAAGTTTCCGAACTCCATCTTTAAGAACTCATTGTCCGCAATTTTTTTTTTTTTTGAAGTATCAAATTTTATCGTCTGCTTTGCATAAATTCTTGAGTTTTTATCGTTTGGTTCTTTTCGCGCTCAATTCGTGCGATAATAAAGTTCTCTGTTATTTTGTTCTTCATAGTGAAATGAGTTTATCACGCATTTACAGAATTGCGTTGCTTGAAACTTATTTTGAATGTAAATCGTATGAAAGGTGCAAATATTTTTGGCGATATTAATATCCAAAAGATGCTTTACTGAGTAAACATACGCTATATCGGCTCGTTCGAATATTTAGTAATACAAGTTAGTAATACAAGTATAATATACAGATTCAGATTCAGATTCAACCAAGCAGGGTGGCCTACCATGCGGCTTAAGCTCTACAAGCCCTGCTTGGCAAGTTTATTAAAAAAAGAAAAAAAAAATACAAATGAGGCCAATAGGCCATTAGGCTTTTACATAGTACTGAATTGAAAGTTTACAATGATATATATACAATTCAGATATGTTTTAAAAGTTTTTACAAATGATTTTAAGTCTTTGTATGATGCGGACATAGTCTATAAATATATTTTAAAAGTTTTTACAGATGATTTTAAGTCTTTTTATGGTGTAGGCATAGTCTATGTATTGAGATGTTCGGTGATTATTAGTCTACAACGTTTCTAGATTAATTGAAGTATTTTGAGCTTTGAGTTTATAGTTTTTCACTGGTTTTTGTGAGCACTGTTATAATCATTTTTATTCTTCGTCATCTGAGGACTGGATGTTTCCTAATAAATGCGCTGGAGGCATCTGAAAAAGTTGTTGGTTTTTTTCCAATAGGTGTACACATTCTATGATTTTTTGTTTTAAGTTTGGAGTACTAAGGACATGATGAAACCACACCGATGTTCTCAGTGAAGCCGGTTTTTTTATGTGGAGAGCGGATGTCAGAGGGCAGTTAAGAATGTAGTGAGTGGCGTCTCCTCGTTTGCCACATGTGCAGTATGGAGATGGTGCTTTCCCAAAAAGATAAAGGTATGACGGGAATGGACCATGATTTGTTGTGTATAAATAAATATTCCGGTGTGATATTAGAAAATCTTCTGTGACTTTGGGACAGTGGCTATATGCTTTTCTTCCTCTGTGTTCCATCGTCCATTGATCTTGCCATTTAGATAGTATTGTTTAAGTTGTCCTCTGAGGTATGATGGAGGTGATGGATGGAAAATTTGTTTTATTGGAGTATCTGGTTTCGTAGCTTCTTTAGCTAATCTATCTGCATGTTCATTACCTTCGACTCCAGAATGACCTTTCACCCATTTGAAGAAAATCTTTGTTGTCGTTTGCTGCAAGTTCTTTATTATTTGACCTATTAAGTAGTTGTCTGTATTTATATCCGTTAACGCCACTAAGCTAGAGCGGCTATCTGAGTTTATTGTTGCTTGACTGTATGCAGATGTTTGCAGCCAGGAGACTGCGTCCAGTATTGCCAACAGCTCTGCTTGATATATCGAGTTTGACGTTCCTAAGTGTATTTGATGTTCCTTTATTAGGTTTTGATTTTCGTATATGCAGAAGGCATATCCTACTCCTTCTTCTGTCTTTGAACCGTCCGTGTATACCTGTATTCTTGGTTGATCTTCCACATCCTCCGCCCAATTAAAATATGTACTGTGTGGTATTATTTCCGTCGGAATGAATTTAGGTTGATATAGATCCGGTTGTATGTCGATCATCGGGATGCCCAGCCTGAGGATTGCTCCTTGCGCTGCTATTTTTTCGGCCCTTAATGAAAGTGGCATTATTCCCGTGAGGACACAGAGAGCAGATGTAGCAGTTTTCTTGTATGCACGAGAGATTAATAATAAGCACTGTGCTTGAATCGCTGATAATAGTCGTAGACCATGAGATTTTTGAAGTTTAGGGTACCACGTTGATGCTGCATAGGTTGTTTTCTTCTCTAAAATTTGATTGTACCATATTTTTAGGATGGATTTTGAAATACTTCGTTGTGGGGCTGCGAATTTCATGAGGTTTTGAGCTATTGTATTAATTTCCGTTCTTTTTGCATGAAGGTGTGGAAGAAAAGAAAGTGTACTGTCCAAGACCAGACCAAGATACTTTAATGTAGGATTGTGTTTAATGGATCTATTGTATATCTTTAAAATGGGTGGACGTTTCAAATATTTCCGGTTCTTGATTTGCAAGGCTGTCGTTTTTTCATGTGTAATTTGGATGTTGTGAGCATCTGCCCAGTCCTGAACCAATCGAAGAGCTTCATTGCCTTTTTCTTCTATAATTCTTCTGGTGTGACCTGATATTATTAGGAGTAGATCGTCGGCATATGCCACTACTTTAAGTCCATTTTCTTTTAGAATTTTTAAGATTTTGTTTTCGAAGATTCTCCATAGAAAAGGGCCAAAACACGACCCTTGGGGACATCCTTTTTTAAACCAGTGTAGATCTCCTGAAAGCCAGTTTGTGTATGCCGATCTAAGCGATAGAAAAGATCTCGTTATGTTTACATAGGCTTTACTTATATCCATAGTCTCGAGCTCCTCCATCGTCGCATCCCAGGGCAGGTTGTCGAATGCATGGTGAAAATCTAAAGATATGAGGAAGGTATATTTTCCGTCTTGCTTGTTTAAATCTATAGTGGACATCACTTCTTGAATTGCTGTTTCGGTAGACTTACCAGGGACGAAACCGTGCTGGGATGGTTCTGATTTTGAAGTATTATGTAATTCATGTAATATGCGTTTGAGTATTAATTTCTCGTAGATTTTCCCCAGGATTGGCAGCAAGGAAATCGGTCGATATGAGTCTCCCTCCGTTGGTGATTTCCGGCTCTTCAGGAAAAAGACTAATTCACCCCGTTTCCAAGCTGTAGGAAAGTAGTTAAGTTTTAGTAGTATATTATACATATCTTGTACTAATTGCTGGTGATTTTTGAATATTTGTCTTACAATGTAGTGATCTATATTATCAATTCCTGGGGCTTTATTTTTATTAAAGTTGTATATCGCTGTTTTTATTTCATTTATGGTAAATGGTGGAGCCGATTTATCTGGTGATGGTGGTCTTATATCTGTTATTTGTGATCTTCCATATATATGTTCCGTGAGTTCTTGATAAAAGGATTTCTTAGTATGTGTTATTGTTGTTAAATTCGCTAGAGCATAGGTCTCTTGTTTGTAGAAATCTTGAAAAGCCACTCTCTTTGTTTTCCCGTAGGGATCTGTAGTTGATTGGCAGAATCGTAACCATGCATCGCGTTTGGCCTTATGGATTTGGAGCTTGTATTTGGCTCGCTCTTGTTTATATTTCTGTTTTTGTATCTGTGTGGCAGTTGGAGATTTTATTTGTCTTCTGAGTGCTCGTACATAATTTCTTGATTTCCTGAGATCCGGGGACCACCATTTAACTGAAGGTTTGTGAGTACTGCTTTTTTTCCTTAAATTGTTTTCACTGGTTTCTTGTATTATTTGCATTAGTTCTTCGTAGTGTTTGTCGAAATCTTCTTTACTATTTATTTGTTTAAAATCAATGTTTTTCTCTTTTAGACTTGAGTTTAATTGTTGGTTAAATCTTTTAAATGATATATTCTTAGTTCTGTATCGTCTTTTTGGGAGTGTCGGAGTATTTATGTTTAGATCTATTGTTATCAGACGATGATCTCCGTAGTTCATATCTTCTTCTACAGTCCAATTTTCCAATTTGGAAAACAACGGGAACGAAAGTAGCGAAACATCTGGCCATCCCTTCGATCTCTCTGTTTGAAAAGTTGGTGAACAATTTGGGTCATTTGCTGAGATTAGATGATGTTGACTCATATGTGTGATCAAGTGATTTCCTCTATCGTCATCTGATGGGTATCCCCGGAGTTGGCTGTGAGCGTTGAAATCTCCTAGATGAATGAGATGTTTACTCATACCCTTCTTATCTGTCCAATCTTGAAGATCTTGTTTTAAGTCTGCTGACGGTGGTGAATATTGATTACCTATTGTTAATACTATGTCTGGAAATATTATGTTAATAAATACTGAGTTTTGATATTGCTGAATTCTTATGTGTTGAAGATTATTATCTAATACAATTATATGACAATTATTGGATTGCGAAGCATAAGATGGCACTGACGAAGGTAATCCGTGTGGTCTTTTATTTGTAACTGCGCAATCCTGTAGGCAGGCTATTGAATAATTTTCTTCTATTAGGTAATTTATAAGGTCTGAAATTGCTGTCTTGATTCTTTGTAGGTTTATTTGTGCAATTTTGAATTTGTTCATTGTTATGATTGATGTTGTTGGACACATTGACGTTGGAATTTTTTATAAGATATGCAGCAACTTTCAAAGGAATAGTGATGGGTATCAAGGTGTTTTTCTGAGCTGGATTTATTTTGGTTGTATTCTTGACAATTTATGCAACATTTTGTTTCAGAGTCACAGTTAGCAATGTTGTGAGAATCTGCGCACTTTGCACACGTTTCTTTCTGGTCGCAGTTTCGCGACATGTGACCCAGCCGCTGGCATTTGAAACAACGTGGTGTGATTATGTATTTCCGAATGTTGCATCTATTAAAGCCTATGTTAATGGAGGTTTGTTCTAATATCTTTGCATCTCTTTGTTGAAATTCCACTATTAAATTTACTGTGTTTGTATTCCTTGTTGAGTGTTTGATTTTGTTCAGGCAGAAATTTGGCTTTTCAACTCGTAGTGCTCTTTGCAATGCCGGTTGCAATATTTCTTCCGAATATTTCTCTATGTTTTTTGTTATATCTTCCTCTTCTTCGTCGCTTATTATCGGAGCTCCAAATATGATGAGTTTTTGTGTTTTAGGTTTGATTTTATCAAACTGAATTTTCTCTGTCAATCTTTCATTTCTTTTTAACTGTTGTTGTAGTTCTGTGAGGTCTTTGTCTGTATTACAGGTTACAACCAGATTACCAGCTTTTGTTTGTTTGCAGCTTAGCTTTGTGAGAACTGATGTGTTTACCTCCCTATTTAAAGCTTTTCTTATGTCTTGTATCGTCGTATCAGTGTCTTTTGATTTAACTAACATTGCTGGTTTTGGTGGAGGCCTTTGAGTTAGTATCTGAGCATATGATGTTTCATCGTTGTTTTGTTTCTGCCTTCTTTGTGTTGGTTGATTCCTAAGTGTTTTCTTTAATAATTCCAATTCTTTTGTTTGTTCACTTAGAGCTGCTTTCAAGAATACTCCCTGTTGGTTTATCTTTTCTTCTAGTCTTTTCCCCAGCTCACTTTTAATCATATCTCCCATTTCTTCTACAGATTTTAGTCTTTTTTTATCTTTTCTGAGTTGCAAACATTCTTCTCTCCAATCTGCCCTGTCTGCATACGTTTCTTCGTATTTTTCAATTAGCAAGCTGACGTGAGTCCTGATCGTGTTTATTTCTTCTTCAACTTGACTTTTGTTTTCGTCTTTAGTAAGATTCTGTATTCTTTGTAGAGCATCTTCTATTGTTCTCTGGATCTCCTGTGTTGTTAGTTGAGATTGATTCTTCTCTACTTTTTTAATTTCGTTTTCAAGATCCTTTTGTTTCTGCTTCAGGGCCTTTATTTCATTGTTACGTTCCCTTTCTGTCTCAATCTGCTTATCTATTTGTGCTTTCAGACTCGCTAATTCTTCTTCGTATTTGTCTGCCATCTCTTTCTGATATGTCATCGATTGGGACGTTTCTATTTGCTTCTCCTGGACTTGGTCTCCCTTCGTGTTCTCTTCTTTCTCATTCTTCTCCTCTTCTTCTGCTAGTCTTTTCTCCAGGATTGCTTTTATTTCTTTGCATTTGTCCGCATTTCCTCTTTGCTTTTTCTTTGTCAATCTGTCAAGTTCTGCCTTTAATTCCTTTGTTGACAGTTTTTCTATTTTTGTGTTTTGTATACATTGAGATTGTGGTTGCAATGATGTTTTCGACTTCGGCTGAATATTTGGCGTTGTGCCAGTTTTGGTCACGGAATTATCTTTACTCATTGTTCTTGTTTTCTCACCGTTTCTATTCGCCGATGGTGTAATTTCTCTTTCTTTAAATTCTTATAAAGAAATATCCGATAATTCGCTTTCTGGGTTTTCACTTTCCGACATTGATTATTGAACTTTGTCAATTATATACTTTCTTCTACGATTGTAAGTTCTATCTCTTCAAAGTCTTGTCGTAAAATACCCTATATTTCCCTTTCTAATTTTGAAGAACTTTGTCAATTATATGTTTTCGTCAACGATTTAAGCAAGAATTTCCTATCGCCTTGCAAATGTACTACTATAATAACCTCTATAACACCAATCAAATAGATTTATATCATTAGCTAAGGAGTGGGGCGACCAGACCCTCCCGACATGCATCAAAGAAGGAAAGGGAAAAAAGGAAAGAAAAAGGGAAAAAATATGGTCAAAAGGACCATTGGAAATGACTTTGAGAAAAGAAGGAAGAAGCCAAATGATGGGATAGAAAATTTGGAATAAAAAATGAAATAAAAATAAAATAAAAAAATGAAAGAGATAGTAATTAACCAAAAGGAGAGGGGGGGGGGGGTATAAGGCCAGTGAAAAAGCTTCCCGTGCAACTGAAGTTCATGTACAAAAGGAATTACGATACTATTAACAAAAGAAAATACGATTCTTTACAATGATACGTGACAACATGTGATAGGTGATCTGCAACACAATAATTTATAGACAAGAAAAACCAGTAACCACAAGAAAAGCACAACGCTTTCTAGCGGCTACAAATGAAGTTCTGTTAAGATTACTGTGGGACAAACTCTCAGTAACAAGAGCAATTCAAGAATTTCAAACCAAAACAATTTACCTTCATAAATTTAAGAATTTGAAAAAGATATAAACAGAACTGTATAGGAAAAGGTGAAACATAAAAATGAAATGGCGGAACTTAGTCTATGCATAAAATCTTAGAGGATGATATGTTACACCACGATAAAAGCTAAAATAGTAAAACAGTATAACATGTTAGAAGAAAAAGGAGGGGGGGTTAGCCTGTGGGGCAATGTTAATGAGGGCAGTTAAAAAGAAATAGGTGTAAAAATACTCCAAATTTGAGCCAAATGTGACGATATGGAGAGAAATAACAAAACTAGCCCCTCCCTGCCCCCATAACTAGACCCCTATTAAAGATAGGTAAAAACCGAAATAGCCAAAAGAAGCATCGAGAAAAGAACCCCTAAGCACTTTAGAGCTAGAACCGGAAAAATTTTTGAGCTCTATCTCCCATAGAAAGAGAGAAAAATGGAGGAAACCGATTACCGCAGAACCAGTTGATAAAGTAATATGAAAAAAACTCTACCTTCTTGTCATAACAAGTTAATTCCCAGTCATAAGGATGATTGGGACAGGATCTCCTCAACAGGAGCTAAACAAGGATATCAAACATGGTACAGTTACCAATAGAAATAGAGAAGTTGAAAATGTTATACGCAGAACAGTAAAAGAAATGGTGATACGTAGGAATGAATAAGTGGGACTAAATCTATGCATAGAGACCAAAAGAATGATATGTTACACCATTACAGCAAATAAAACGGTAAAAACGTTGATAATATTAAGAAAAAAGAGGGGGGGGACAGGTCTGTTGTGCTAAAACGGTGTGAAGACAAGCCACTAGCTGGATAGTAAAGAGAAATACTCAACAATTGGCTGTAAAGTGACGATATGTGTAAAAAACAAACAATTGCCCCACCCTGCCCCCGTAGCTGGTCCCCTAAATGACATAAAAAAAAAACCAGTATAGCCAAAAGAAGCAGCGCAAACAGTTTCCTTAGGCGCTGCAGAGCTGATTTCGGAAAAATATTTAAGCCCTATCTCCCATAGGAAAGGAGGTAAATGGGAAAAACCACTTTCCGCAATGTGTATAATTATAAAAAGTATAATATTGAATGAGAATTCTTGAAAAATATTGTAAGTAAACTAAAAGTAAACAAATTTAATAAAGTCCTATAGCAGACTAAGGGCTAAATACAGAGAAAAATGGTTACATGAAGTGGGTACCAACAGAAGTGGAGTAAAGCAGAAAGATTGTGATTTATAATAAAATGATCTCAGAAAAAATACTGCAGCCTATAATACTAAATTAATTACTCAATTTTTCTTGCAATATATGTCCTAAATTAAATCAAAACAAAACTAAGATTAATCTTAATTTTAAAGACCTAAATAATACGCTGTTAGACAACAATAACATGAAAAACGTAAACAAATGCTTTGAGTCATTAAAATGAAATTAAGTAACAGACCACTCCATCTATCTCCTTATAGCTTATAAGATCTAAAGATATATGTTCAAAGCACCCCTCTTTAAGAGAGGCACTCAGAAAAAGTTAGCAGTTGAAAACAACTAAACCTTAATGATAAAAGTTTCGAATACTAAAGTTAGCCAACGACCAACCAACCAAGCGGTTTTTATTTACATTTTAAAATACAAAATAAAAATACTTAGAGACTATGTAGATAAAATAATTCTTTCACATATGAAAAATATAAAGATTAGATTTAGATATTTTCACAAAAAGAATTTGAAAACGTTAAATTTAAACATGAAATTTTAAATTTAAAAATGACAGAACGCCCATGTTAACGTATGGGAAAAATTCCATAAAAATTTTGAGTGACATTTAAAAAAAAAACTACAATTTACCAGTGGTTGCAGACCCCCAACATGAATTTAACATATTACATATGAAAGCCAAGATTCCAAAGTATATAAAACAATCAATATTATTTTAAAAATTATGAAATTCATATTAATTTAAGTACATCAAAAAAGTAAACAATCCAATATAAAACCAATGGGCATCCATTTTGTTTCTTGAACTCTTAGAACAAAAACATCAACTTTTCAAACTGATTTAAATGATGTTATACTCAATGAAAAGTTAAAAATTTTAGTGATAAAATGGTCTACTTATCATAAAGTATCTGAATTAAGGTATTTCTATAAAAATTCTAACCGTTAAAGTTATGTAATAAGCGTTCTAAGAACGAACAATTTTGAAAATGGCGCTATGGTGAGCTAAGGTATATGAACTTCAATGGTTAATAACTCCTGAATTAATTCACTAAAATAAGCACTACATGACTCAAAATGGAGCTAAGATGTTCAAGCAACATAATTAAACATGAATAATCAATTATATATACAGGTAAAAGCACAGGATACATCTGTGCAGGTGGCAAGCACTGGGCTCAATAGAGAAACGAAAGTAAAAGTAGTAGAAAGTTTAAAAGAACATAACTCCCGAAATCCTGCACCGAAAATCAAAAACCTTATATCAAAATGTTCAGCATAAAGTAAGGAAGAGATAGATATATGACAGAAGGTTCTAGCTTACCCCGTCCCTGAAAAAATTATGCTGACATCAGGAGCCTTTGCAAGATGATGCTACTATGTTGAAGGAGAAGGGGGTCAACTCCCAAGTATAATATACAAGTATAATATACAAGAATAATATTTAGTAATACAAGTTCGGTGAAAGACAATCACAGGAGTGGAAAGCCGAAAGTTGTTACACCAGCCTTTCTGCAAAAAACTCAACAAAGGACATTGCAAACTCCACAAAAATCCGGTAGGCGTTTGGCACAAGAAGTGGGCGCATCTCGTGGATAAGGCTTTAAGATCTTTGCATTTTCGTACTTATCGTGTAAAAATGGTACAGGAGATAAAGCCACCGGACTTTGAGAAGTGGATTCATTATTGCCAGAATGAAAAATTCTCTTATCTCAAAAAAAATTTTGGCCACCTCGATCACCTGATCTGAGCATCCCGGACTTTTTTCGGTGGAGATATTTAAAGAACAAAGTTTATGCGAATCATCCTAAAACAATAGATGATCTGAAAATTGACATTACTCAAAGGATAAAAGAAGTCACTCCCAGAATGTTAAAACGCGTTTCTACAAACATGAGCAAACGACTTCAGCTTTGCCGCCAGAAAGGGGTGGACATTTTGAATATTTATTATAAATGTAAGCACAGTATTTTTTCTTACGTGATGTTAAAAGTGCTTTTTATCATTAGCATAAAATTAATTGTTTTAAAGTTTGTTGTTTTGTGAATAATAAATACATATGTCGTCAGTACGGGAGCTTTTAGGACACTTGGTATAAAAAATATAGATACATACGTATTTATATAAGTGTTTATCTATATATATTTGTTTATGTATATATTCCGATATCTTCCTTGATTTTTTTTTCTTTTAAAGTATTAAAAATTATACCAATTTATTAAACAATACCAACCACAAACAAAAACAAACATCGAAAAACCATGTATCAGGCATAGATTATGAAACTCATTACTATCAGAATAGTGTTAAGATATTTTATGTTTTCATACAATCAAATGAGATATATAAATAAAGTTCAAAAAACACATAACGCGCTAAAAATTCATTTTAAATAATTGCTGCCTATAACCAGTAATGTGTGTGCATTCTTTCGTGCTTGTCTTTAGAATTTATAAATCCTACGTAATACTCTAAAAATCAGTTAAGATTAAAAATGATACCACAGATGTAAAGGAACTTAAAGTATTTAAGGCTCATATATCAGTCCTGTAATCGTATTCTTTTTTGTTGGTGTTGGTGTAATTATGACGGCCGATTAGCTGCACTAGAGATATAGACCAGAGGGAGGAGTGTCCTTCGTGGGGGTCTATCTAAGGGAACCTAATCCGTATTTAAGCATGAAAATCCAAGATTAGAAGAAAACCACGAAAAGTCAGAACGATTAGGCCGATGGGAGTGATTGGATTTGAAACAGGCACCTCCCGTCTACCAGCTTGGACAGCAGAAACTCTCGGTCACTAGAGGGCAATTCTTTTGTGTGTCTCTGTAAATGAAGAATAAATTCTACACAATCGATAATCAATAGAAGGCATGTTGTAGTGTACCTCGGTGATGCATATAATTATTTCATTATGTTTTTAAAGTAGTGTAACATCATACAGCTACTCTGCAAACAATTTTCCTCTATAGATCATAATGTAATGGAATTATTTTATGCGCTATTGTAAACCAACTATAAATGCTACTTACTCTGTAAGGTAAAGCTAGGAGAGTCTGCGCACAATTCAAAAGAATAACAATAAAAAAATCTAAATATTAATTTTTTGCTAAACTATCCATGAATAATTTTTACTTCATTTGTTTTTCATGCATTTCCATTGCTATTCTGTTGTTATGTTGTAATTTAATAGAACAGTTGTACTAAAACCGAAAAAGTTATTTTGCGCAATCTGTCATTACAGGGTTGGTGTGATTGCGCATATGGGTAGGAGAGATTGTTACTAATAATAACTACAATCAAACTATTAACAATAATAATTATACTTAAATGGCTGTATGATGTTGTAAGGTTTTTGGGAACAAATATTATTGTATTAGGAGTGAATATTTCAACCTAATGATTAAAGAATCAGAAAAAGGAAATAATTTTAAAAACGATTAAAAATTTTTACTTAAAGGAAAAAAAATTAAAGAATCAGAAAAAGCAAGTCCAGATAAGATTACAAAGTAACATTAAGTTACTTGATAACACAAAAATTTAAAATTAGTCCATTTTAATTTTTCATTTTTTATGAAATTTACCAATAAACTGCGTAATCTCTCCTACCATGGAAACTAATGGAAACAATGCACCATCTCTCCTAAGTAGCATATGCGCAAACTCTCCAATTTCGGTAGGAGAGATTGCGCGGCCTTTTATATAAACATGGCCGCTACTAAAACGAACCGTTGATGTTCACATTGTTAGTCTAGATTAGTAGCTTATGAGAAATCGTTTAAGTGTAAAATACATTGTACTACTGACATTGTATAGAAATTCTGATGAATAGCTATGAAAATTCAAGCACTTACTTTGGGAAAATAAAACAAAATAGCAATGCTTTACCTTAGACGCTCAAAACAATCAACTTTCAAGCAGACACTCCACTTTTGCTGTTGTACAACTACCTGGAGTCGCTGCCCGCTCACTCTACTCCTTCCCCCCAACCTCTATCTGCGCAATCTCTCCGACTGCGTCATCTCTCCTGGCTTTACCTTACTATATAGAAATAATTTTGTAGTCTATCTCAGTAACGCATAGCAATTTCAGTATTACTGTAAGTATCGCAACATCATTAAAATATGCTGCAAACGATTTTTCCCATATACTGAAGTCATAAACAGTTTTCAGTCATGTTGGAAAGGGTTTACAACCATGCTAGTAAGTGTTAAAAAAGAAGACACTTTTCTGAAAAGATTTAGAAACAATTATAAGTTATCCCCACGTCACAAAAAAAATCGAAAAAGGTAATTTGCATCCGGTCCTGGCAATTTTAAATACCTTCTTTTTCACCCTTTCCAACAGAGTTGTTGATGATGTTGAACAAAACTGTTGATGATTTCGGTTTATCCAGCCGTTTTTCCGCGCTCTAATTCTTGTAAATATACTTAGATTTCCACGAAGTATGTAAATTTTTTTGTTCGTTTACAGGGATACACAAAAATTCCGTAACATTATGGACTAAAGAAAAAATCATTTGCGTTGAATTTTAATGATGTTATCATACTTCAAACATAATGAAATTCATATGCATCACTGAGTTGAAGTTCAACATGTTTTCTATAGAGTATGAAGTGAGCAGCATTGGCAATTTGTTTACAGAGCTGCAGAAAATTATTCCATTACATTATTGATTACAGGAAAAAAAAGTTTGCAGTGAATTTCAATGTTGGTACAATACTTCAAACATGGAGAAACTTTACTGACATTACTGACAAGTAAATGTACTATAGTCTGTGGCAGCGAATTTCGATTTTTATAGCTCATTCAATTCGTCTCATCGAGCTAAGTAATTTGCTACCTTGCATATCGGCTTTGAGTTTTGATAATGACAGGGGACCGGGTCAAAGTTTAAAATTTCATTCATTGAAAACCAGTTGCCGTCAAAGAAATAAGTAAGATTTAAATTTATTTATGGTTCTTACACTGACATGCATTGATTGTAGTCAATTTTTGACACATTGTTCATTCCGAAGAAGTGAGTAAAGCAAAATTAATTCTCACAGTGCGCACAACGAGCAAAGGCTTCTTCAGCTGACTCGACGACACTAGACGAGGACATCATAACTTGCGAAAACCTGCCTGTCAAGTAGCATACGAATATTTTATCTGCTGTCACAAATTCTTATAATAACAGTAATAATATAATCTTATAGTAGTTATTGGCAATGTATGACACTGTAAAAACAATTAGTAACCTTAAATTACACTTATTTCTTTGGAGGCATCTGTTTTTCATTGAACGAAATTTTGAACTTTGACCTTGCCTCTTGTCATTATAAAAAACTCAGTAGCCGATATGCGAGTTATAAATTACTAATCTCGATAAGACGAATCGAATGAGCTATAAAAATCGAAATCCGCCGCCACAGACTATAGTACCTTTACTTGTGATGTATACAACATGTTTGCGAAAGATTATAGAGTGCGTAGCTTCTATCGTTCCATTACAGAGACACAAAATATTTTAATTACAAGACTGGATATAAACGATAGAGCATTAAAGCTATAGAGCATATTGCTAGAAGAGCATTTTCAGCTGTGATACGGTTTTTTAATCTTAACTATTTTTTTTCCTTTTACGTACTGTGTATAAATTCCCTAGATCATATACAGGGCTGAAAAAAATATTCGTAAACGTAATTATGTATGGGCGTAAATTGCCTAAAGTGTTTTTGTAAGCGTATTATATATTTTTCAGCTGAATTATGTTTTAGTATACTAAGGTGTACTTTTATTATGTAAATAAATTCATGTACAGGGCTGCGTAAAAGAACATGTATGCATCATCCTCTACGGGTGATAATTGACGGAAATTAGTCTTTAGTTTTGTTACTCGTTTTTTAACGGGATTAAATTTTAGTATGTTATGTGGTAAGGATAATTTTTACAGATTTACCCAAAATCATTCGAATTAGTATTCATGTTAAGATTTCGGGAAATTGCATTTTCAACTGTTTTACGTGCTTTTCAGCTCACCCATATTTTACCATATTAAATGATGCTAATATAGTGTGATATAAATAGGTTATTTTACATACCTGCACTTATAGAAATCGACGCATTGTAATTTAGGAATGGTAAATACCTGAAAAGCGTTTAATTGGTATTTGCATATTTTAGCTGATGTAAATTTTAGTTTAATGTTCAGAAAAAAAAATCGCATACATTCATAGCTATATCATTTCATTTTATGACAAGGAAGTAAAATCAAGCGTATATTTTGGAACTCTTTGAAACACTTCCAGAATACTTTAACAAACATTCGCTGCTTAGTAAGTTAAATAATATACCTAGTACACGTTTTTGAAAACACTGAAAATGCATTTGAAAACCACATTTCAGCAATTATAGATCATAGCCAGAAAAGTACTATTCTTTTGTGCAGTCTAGTATATAATCTATAGATTTTTATATACACTTTATAGTATGCTACAATTTAGTTTACTAAGAAAACACATAAGACATTTGAATATTCACCTTCAGCAGTTTCTACCAATAGACGGAAATTAAGGACCTTAAGATTTTTACAAACGTCACGTATTAGCTAAAGTTTAATTCTAGCAAAAAAAAACGCGGTAAAGTGCTGAAATCACACTTCCAGAAATTATCATACATAAGCGGCTATGTATCGAATTTTTTACGTGGCTCTGTATATCGTTTTATTTATATTCTATAAAAATCTCTTTGTATTCTAAATATAATTTAGCTTGAAAATGCATAACTCAATAAAAAAAAACCTTTAAGAGATTCACGTTCATACACAGAAATGCTTACGAATCATTTTGTATAGTCCTGTATATGATCTATAGCATTTATACATACCACAATAATATGCAAAAATTTAGTTAAACTTATACCTAAGTGAAAGCGCACTTCCAGCAATTATAACTTATACACAATACTTCGGATACAGTACTGTGTCCGAAATGTTTTATGTGTCTCTGTAAATGAACGATAAATTCTATGCACATCATATTATACGACAGGTATCTTGTAGATGTGTATTAATAATGTATATCAATTTCATTATATTTGAAATAGTGTAACGTAATTAAAATACGCTGCAAAAAGATTTTTTCCGTAGATCATTAAGTAACCGAATACTTTTCTGGGGTCCTGTAAATGAATGATAAATGTTTTACACTCCATATTCTACAGAAAGCGCCATTTACTCCACCGCACAAACTTATCAATTTCATTTATGTTTGTAATAGTGTAACATGATTAAAATGCACTGCAAACGATTTTCCTCCCATAGACCAAAATTATGGAAATCTTTTGAATTTCCCTGTAAACTAATTACACGTACCATATCAGATAGTAAGCATCTTGTAGTGCACTTCACTAATGTATATCAGTTTCAATGTTTTTGAAATAGTTTAACATCATTAAAATACACTACAAAGGATTTTTCCTCATAGATCATAATGTAACGGCATTCTTTTGAGTGCCCCTGTAAACGAAGTATAAGTGCTACATACTCCATTTTCAATACCGAACATGTCATTACATATATCAATAACATATATCAATTGCATGGCAATCCGATTATATTTACGTGAGTTAGAGAACGGACAGACTGACGGACAGACAAACCAAATTATAAACACTTTTCTATTATGGTGGAAAGTGTTAGAAAAAACGAAATATCTTATCAATACATTGATAATATTAGAAAGGGTTTCTTAATTTATACCTGATGCCTGATTTTTCGTTCTTGTTATTTAATTTCTGGCATAAAATGCCCTTATATGCACTTTTAAATAGATTTAGAAGATTTTCAAACATGTTCGAAGCTAACCCCCATGCTTAGCTATAAGCCTCTAGATCTTACAAAATTATTTTGGTCTTTATTCCTAAATGTAAACCACTTTATTCGCAGGAAACACTTTCGCTTTTCTTTCTTTCTTCTGAAATAACTAGTGCATAGACGAGGGTCTACCAGAAAAGCTTTTTTTTTTTCTTGTTCCATGAGTAAATGTCAAAAATACGTATCACATTCAAGATTGTGAAAACGAAAAAAAAAAAGGCATTTGCGAATTACTAAAGAAAAATTTATCTGATTAAAAATACAAAAAACAACAAAAAAATGAAACAAACATGTATTTATATGGTAAAGTGATTCCTTTAATCTGAAGCGAGTCACAATTGTAAAATCACATGTAAAACAGCTGACATCGACGTACTTTTTTCTTGGAAACTAATGGAGCGATATAAATACTTTGCAACATAAGTGGTTAGATACTCTTTTATGAAAGTAGTCTGGGATTATATGACTTTTTTTTTTTTTTTTTTTTGTGTGTGAGATCGCGATTCCGGATTCTAGCATTTGTGCGTGAGCGAGCCACCTATTCTGTCGCCCCTTTAATTTTTACAAAGAGTGCCTGAATCTCTGGGAATCTGGTTTTCACGGTTACTTCGAGCAATAATACGATAATTAGGTTTCTGGTCGTCTAGCTGGTATAAATACGGCGGTATTTTATCACATATCTTCAATTGTTGAAATCATGACTAGATTTGAGTATTTTCGAACCTCCCATGTGTTGTGTTTTCTACTGAGCTGTGTTTTCAAGTAGAATCTTCAGTTAAAAGCTAACTAGCGTGGTAAGGTGTTACTATATAATATTTTTAAAGTAAACGATTATTGGAATTCACGGGGTTCCCTTCGTAGTGTTATTGCAGTGTTTTGACAGTGACACTTTGTAGTGATGTTTGCAGTCTCTAGTGATATTTTATATAGTGCTATTACAGAGTTCCTACTGATATTTTGTAGCGAGCTGGAGTGATCTTTCCAAGATTCCGTCATACGAACAGCGTAACCATTTTATTCCGAGCTAATGTTAGAATTTAGTTAATTTCTGTTGAATAGCACTCCCTCTCTCCTTTTTTTGTGTTCAAGCTTATAATTAGATCATCGATAAATTCTGTCTGTCCCGCTATCATCTGAACTTATTGTGACTTTTAATAAAACTATTGTTATTGTTTAATCTCGTGTCATGGCTGTTTTCCCTATTGACAAGTCCAAAAGTCCAACACAAATTTTTTAATAGTTTTGACAGCAACTAACTTATAAATTGACTTTGTAACTGAGCTAAAAATTATTTCGGAAAGAAATAAACCTAAAAAGTACAATAGTTCAAAAATTAAAAAAAAGAAAGTTCTGAAATCGCTTCGCAGTAGTTCTTGTGAAAAAGATATAGCAATATCAGTTATTTTGCATGTGATTTTTTTTTGTTTGCCGATTACGTAACTATTGTATTTTTATTTTTATTTCTTGCCGAAAGATCAATTTATTGTTTAGTTGCTGCCAAAATTATAAAAGAAAGGTATTGGTAATATGAGTATATAATAAATAAGTATAAAATAAAGTATAAGCTTTCAGTATTTTCCAAGAAAAAGGTACATCAATGTCAACTATTTTACAAATGATTTAGCGACTGTTGCCACGCCCTTGATATAAGGAATTTAAAATATTACCCTTCTTTTTGCTTTTCTTTATTAAACAGAATTGTTCTTATTACTTTTCCTAAATTAATTTTATTCCAAAGAGTCATTCACGGTTTCCTGGCTTTCTTTAGAAATAGCTGTGATATCCCTAGTTGCAAAATTATTGGGACAGTATTATTCGTATGGATTATGTCTGGGCTATACTTGGGACAATACTGGCTATATTGAGATAAAATATTTCTCAATATTGGAATGATACACTTTGCCCATATTGTAATGTCACATTTTTCTATATTACACTTTTAAAATATTGCATCATTATTGGCAAAAATTATTTCGACATTCATTGTCAATACTTCTTAATGAAAGCCAATATTTCTGAAATATTGGTTATTCATTGCAAACATTTCTAATGTAAAATAAAAATTTATGGAATGTAGACTTTTCATTACAAATACATCCAATATAAAGCCGATATTTCTGTAATATGTGCTCCACATTTCTAATCACTCTAATTAGAAGAACGAAACTCTGCAATATAGCTTTACATTGCAAATAATTCCAATGTAAAACCAAAACATTTGTATTAATGGAATTTTAATTGAAATAGTTTCAATGTAAAGCCTATATGTAACCCATAATGTTATTTTATTGAAACTATTGAATGCAATACTGGCACGATAATTCAATATTGGTTTGTTTCAAAGGACAGAGTCTCCATTTTTCTTTCTACCACATGATCTCCTACACTGAAAAAAAAATGATTTTACGGTATAATCCCAGCTGCCAGTATTATACCATAAAATTAACAGTAATAAACAGTTAAATAAGCCTTATACGCTACCACGCATGCGCGGCAGTGTATTACTATTAATCGATATGCATTTATGAAGTGCACTAAAGCAAGCTTTCAGTAGAATATGAGATGAAAAGCATTTATTATTTATTTACATGGTCACACAAAAGAATTTTGTTATATAATGGTCTACGGGGGAAAAATCGTTTGCAGTGTATTTTAATGCTGTTACACTGTTTCATGCATAATGTTTATATGAATTACTAATAGTTGCACTATAAGTTTCTCACTGAAAATTATGGTGTGTATGTGCATTGCATTTATCATTCATTTACAGGGACACATAAGAGAATTCGATTACAGTACTGTCTGTTAGCGATAATTACTGAAAGTGCGTTTGTGTTTTTAAGCTTAATTAATGTTTTGCAGAGTACGTGTGTATAAATTCTGTTCATCATATAAAGGGCCACACAAAAAACTTCGAAAGCATAATTGAGTTATGCAATTGAGTTTAACATAATTGAGTTATTTAATTGAATTATGCATTTTCCTGTTGAACTATATTTAGTATACTAATAGAAGTTTGTGTAATATAAATAAATTCATATACAGGGCTGGGCAAAGAACAAGATACAATGCCATTTATGGTCGAAAATTGTTGGATGTGCGTTTTTATTTGTGATATGATTTTCTTACCTGAATTAAATTTTAGCTTTATATGGGGTGTGTTAGATTATATACAAGGCTGTACAAAAGAATTCGAGTGCATTTTTATCTATTGGCGAAAATTGCAAAAAGTGATTTTTCTTACTGAACTAAATTTTAGTATGCTATATAGTATATATACAAATATATGGATCATATACAGGGCTGCACAAAACAATTACATTTCTCTTTTCATTATGGAAGGTAATTGCTAAAACTAGATTTTTAAATGCGTTATATGCTTTCTAAACGGTTTACTTAGTAGTACCTTAGACAAATAGACCTTAACATACTTTCGTCCCAAAAACCATTTTCATCTATTGGCGAAAATTGCAAAAAGTGATTTTTCTTACTGAACTAAATTTTAGTATGCTATGTAGTATAAATACAAATATATGGATCATATACAGGGCTGCACAAAACAATTACATTTCTCTTTTCCTTGTGGTAAGTAATTCCTACAACTAGATTTTTAAATGCATTATATGCTTTCTAAACTGTTTACTTACATATTTTCTTTTCATTTTTCAACGGTTGAAGTGTCAGTACACTTTTCTAGGAGTGTTGGTTTTATTATATCTAGGCTTGATGCATGATTTTTCGCTCTTGTTTTAATTTTGCCACAGTACTCTTTTTTCTCTTAAAAAAGAATTGCCTAGATAAAATGTATTTTATTCTCGGGAAACATTCGCGGTAATCTCAGATTTCTTTTGAAATAACTTTACTACATAGAAATCGCCCAGAAAACCTTTCTCACTACAGCATTATTATCCAGGTAAATGCATAAAATATGGATCATCTTAAAAATGAGCGACGTAAAAATTACATTTTCAAATAGGAAGCTGACTATTTAAGAATAAGAGATAAGTTTATCGGAAATCGGGATAATAATGTGTTTGTATATTTAAATGACATCTTCTATTTAAAAACTGACATCTTCAGTTTAAAACTGACATCTTCAATTTAAAAACTGACATCTTCAATTTAAAAACTGACTTTAAAGTTAATTACACTGGTTTACACGGTTTATATAATTTCACCGAAATGTGTATTTTTTCATAGATTCTAGTGCACTGAGTACGGGAAAATTATTGAAAAAAAATCTCTCACGTCTAGTTAAAAAAATGTTTATTAAATACTTAAAAATAATAATAACATGAAATACAAAAAGAAAAAATTGGAAACGATTGATTTCACTCTTCTTTTTATAATTTTCTTGATCTGTTTCTCTTAAAATAGACCAGCAGTAGTCCCCTAACATACTTTCGTTCCAAAAACCTTTGTGTCTGTCTTCAAAAAGTTTAAGGTCTTGGTGAAAACGCTCGCCCTGCTTGTCACTCATGGCGCCCAAGTTTTCAGGAAAAAATCCGGGTGTAAATGGATAAAATGTACCTTCAGAGACATGTTCACACCCATTGCACGATAGTTTTTTAATAAAACAGCAATATTTTTTTCATTATTTTCATCTTTATAATTTCCTAAGAATCTATGAATGACCGTTTTTTTTTGGTGAAATAACTGCTGAAAATTTGACTTCGATTTCGGTATTAAGTTAATTTGATATTTGGTGTCAATAAGTTCCACTGTTCTAGATAGTTGCAAGTCTCGCACAAGGTCGTTCAACTCATTTTGGTTTATTAAATGTAACGTTTTATCATTTTCGATTACGAATTCGTCATCATTTTCATCTTCCATAAACAGATCGTCACTATCTTGGCAACTCGCACTTGACATACCTGCACGTACAAGATGTGACAGAGTTTTCGAATGTGATATCGGTTTTGAGACTGATGAAATGTCAGAATATTGAATTTTATGTTTATTTTTTTAAATTAAAGCCTGCAGTTTTTGTCAAACAAAAATAAGAGTCATTTCCGTGATTTGAAAGTTCTCTCCACAGCATTGGTGATCCAAATTGAAGATACTTTTTTTCTCCCGAAGTCCAGCATATAAGAGTAAGCCTACAGCTTTCACAAAAAACATGTGGGACCCACTTTTTATCTTGATTAATCACTGAGAATCCAAAATAATGCTCATATACTGTTTTAGAACATTCCGATATCGGTCTTCCTTTTTTTGCGAATATAAATTGTCCACAAACGTAACAAAAACGACCAGAATTTAATTTACACACTCTATAAGACATTTTATCAAAAACAAAACCACTTTAGTTCACAAAAACACAAGAAAATAGAATATAGAATCCAAGTTGACAATGCCGGTTAGTTGAATGTGACGTGATAGATATATTATAGAATTAAAAATGTGAATATTGTAAAATGTAAAAATTTTAAAAATGTGACGGGATAGATTTTTTTCAAATAACGCCTTTCATTAGTAAGAGGTAGTATAATAAGAAAATAGGTGTTTCATCAAAAGTATATAAAAAATGTTTAAATTTGTAAACCAGTGTTATTACTTATTTTTTTCTCTTAAATGCGACAATGTTGCTTATTACTTCCAACTGACGGAAAAACATCCTGGTCGTAGAAAAACAAAGTATTCTTGTGTCAGTGTTATATTGCAGAGGAAAATCTATTATTAATACATATCTGTATGCTATTAATCTCAAATACAAATTAGACGATATCAACTTTTACATAAATGTTATAAGTTTTTTAAGTTTTCGTTGAATCAGGATTATTGAAAATTCTTCATTACTCACTATTATGTACATTTGATTAAAAAAAACGTTGTTATACTATTGCAGGGAGTGCGAGCCTATGGCATACGTTCCCGGGATGTCACGTACGGCAATTTTTCTGGCATACGAAACATTTAAATTTGATAAAGATTGTATTAAAAATACATATTTCAACAATAAATCAAATTTTGTTTACCGAGTACAACCTATTCTGAATACTGCCATTATCTTCGTATAAATTACACATTAGATTTTTTACTGCAATGAATGTATTCGGCACGTAACTGTTTTGTCTTTCCACGTGGATTTATTTCTTTAAATGCAGTTCATAAGACAATCAATGCAATAAAGTGACAAATGGACCCACGGTTGTTATGCATATTCCTAAAAATAACAAAATATGAACCATTTATAAAGCATTCTTCATCAATCGTACAACATCAAAATATATAGCTGCCAAGAGTTACGGATTTAAATACCACTTTTTGTTTATAAAAAATATGACTTCTTTAACCTTCCTACTCTGCAGAAATTTTACTCAACATTGATAAAAACATTTCACACCAGAATTCTTATTTAGAACTTGTTAACATATTTATTTTACCTGGTTATGCCGATCTTTTATTTAACTTACTTTATGAAATTTTTTCTGGTTCGAATCAAATGAAATCAATTATTCAAATGGGTCGATTAGACCCATTCAGGGTAGGAAGGTTAATCGCAGAATTCTGCACTTAAAGAGGTCATATTTTTTTGTACAAAAAAATAGTATTCAAATTGCGTAACTCTATAGCAAACATCTAATTAATACATTATTAACACATTTGTTTTACTCAATTAGGATTATTATAAGCCTGATGTTGCATTAATGATAAATTAAAAATTACTAAAATAAAAATTCGTAAATTTTATTTTTTATTAACGTACGTAACATTTAAAATAATCAATGTTTTAGAATTAAAATTTAATTAGATTAAGGTTGAATCCCATAAACACAAAAAATGCATTTTGATTTTTTATTTTAATTATTTATTGCATGAAAGCCAGTGATCGAGTTCACCAGTGTATTGTATATTAAGTTATATGCTGCAATATTTTTATGTACGCATTTGGCACGTTATAATATTGATAGATTTTGTATGTGAATTTTTGGCAAGCGCAAGCAAAAAGGTCCGTCGTGTCTGTACGGTAACTGTTGCATACGTTTCTGAATGTAATTATTTATAAACTGTATGTATGTTATATAATGTTTGCATAAAAAGTGTGTGCAATAATGTAACATGTAATGTAAGTATGTAAGGGAGGAAATATGCATTAAAGCACGGATATAATTATTAAATGCGGATTAGTATTTCTTATTCTATAATTCGTTAACTGCGACAAGCTTCATATCGTTTTAAACAATTTTTTCCACGTAAACTATATAGCCGTTCACTTATTTTTCGAAAAAATAAAAATAAAACAAAACGTTCAAACAATTAAAGTTGCTTGCAAGCAACTTCTACAACTTCGTCCAAAGTTACAATTGTCTCTAGTAAATAAATTTCAAATACAGCAAATGATAAAAGAAAAGAAAAAAATCTATTTCGAAGTCATTAGCATTTTTTTTTTATTAAAAGAAACAAATCGCTGAACGCAAACAAAATCTTTCATGAAATGCGTAATTGAAAATTATAAATCAAATAGCAATTAACTGCGACAAGCTTCATATCGTTTTCAACAATTTTTTCCACGTAAACTATATAGCCGAAGAAAAGATTTCTAGTGCAAATATTAAACAATTTTTTTAAATAAATGGAAAGGTTTTAATTACAAAATGTTTATCAGACGAATTGACCTAAATTTTTAACATAGATTTCAATTTTGAACGTATATATGAAGATTGTGCAAGTAAGTTATGTATTAATTTAAGTGATTCAGTATATTATGCATATGTTCTTTAGAAAACCTATTTCTGAATTTCATTGTAGCCATTATTCGAAAACAGCTTTAATTTAATAAGAAGAAATTAATTCTAATAAATAGAGTTACGGAACTAAAAAACCGGTCAGGTTCACGTTAATTTTTTAACTGACTTAAAAAAAGGAGGGGGATATCAATTCTACCCCGTATGTATGTATGTTTTGGTTCTGTTCACGCATAAAACTTGTAAATGTGCATCGATTTTGATTCTTTTTCGTTTGAAAGAGTAAGTCTCTTTGGTGATCCCATTTGGATTTCGTCAAAATCTGATGATTAGACAGACTTTTTTTTTTTTAATAAAAACTTCAAATTTCTAAGATTTAACTCAAAGTGAGATTGACATAACTCCCGTAGAAATGCACCGATTGTTACATAATCATATAATAATTGCTGCTCAACAAACATAAGTCTGTAAACCCATCTCTTGTAAAATATATTCTCTCGAAAATCCATGTTTGGTGGGCATTAAACTGTACATATTAAATTTTTTGTTTTTATTCCGACACATGATATCGGATTTGTGGTTAATGGATGACATTTTGTTATTATAGAATTTTTAAGAATTATTTAATACTTGTTAGTGTATTTTTTTTAAGTTGGTTAATATATTTTTTGTATAAGCTCAATTTATTTCGTTGCGGGTCGGGTTTGAATCGGTTTTGGGTCAGGTTTTGACTCTTTAGAGTCGGTCTGGGGTTGATCCGATGTTTCAAAAGACAGTCCTGAATAGTTTTCAAGTGAAAAAATTCCTCCCGGCCTGTACCGGTAGGAAAGGGTAGCTTCCATATCCCTTGTTTTTAAAATTTCAGCTCATTTTTCTGAAACGCATGAAACTAAAACGCATGGGACCCGATTGTAGAAGGTTCAATCCCAGTTGTCGTTAATACTGAATTTGAATAAGAATTTCATCAAATTAGTCGGTTATATCCAAGTTGACTTCATTTATGAATTTTATGCGAATTATTTTTTGTAGAAAAATGTGACGACATTTCGTCAGGTATGGCCAAGTTTAGCCAGAATTGCACGCTGATGACTATGGCTATGTAACTTTGAACGTGTTAGAGAAACAACACATTCGTTAATACATACGAGTGCAATCGAACGACAGAATTTAAGATTGTTTTAAAATGTATTTTAAGATTGTTTTAAATGTTGAACATAGAATTCAAAATCCTATATCTCAGCCAATTAAGATAAAAGCGAAACAAAAAATGCTCCGGAATCTTTGTACCAAAGTCAAACACTTAAAAACTTTTCTAATTTCTTTAATTGCTAATTTCTTATTTCTAAATTATTTAAACTTTAAAAATTCAAAAATTTTTAAGTGGCCGCCATTTTGTATCAAGATGGTGAATGAAGTTGCCCTTCGAACTCAGCCGTGATCTTGGTATCTTATGTGCATATGCTCAGTCACATTCAGGTCGGTTCATAAATACGCGAGTTACAGCATAACAAAAATCAGATTGTTTCAAAATGTCAGTCAATCTAGAAAATTAAACTACTTTATATAAGCCATTTTTTAAGATAGTCCAAAAGAGAAAATGCTCCGGAATCCTGTATCACGATCTAACACTTAATTGAAACAAATTTTTTTATTTATAATATTTGTGTCCATCTTTTTGAACTTTTAAAAATTGAATTTTGTTAAGTGGCCGCCATTTTGATACATGATGGAGGATGAAGCTGGTCAACGAACTCCTTCGAGACTTTCGTATGCCGTGTACACATACTTAGTCACATTTAAATCGATTCATAACTAAGAGACTTACAGCATGACAAATGTCAAATATATATAAATCAACATGTAAACGGGGAGGGGGTGGGTCTGGGATGTCATTATAGGCGAACATATGTGGAATCCGGAACTGCTTCCCTCCGAACGGCTGCAATAAGTAGCTTTTTACTTTTTGTATTGGAAGCTACCTAAAGCTATGTATTTCAATATTAGTGAATGCATATTTGCTCACTTTTATACAAATATATATATATATATATATAAAGTTGATATAGAGATTTAATTGTAGACAACGTTTCGTAGATCGTTCATAACGATATTAAAATGTGGATTAATTTTCTTTCATTTTGGATTCGGGACTGTTTTCCGATCGGTTTCAGGTTGAAGTGTGTCCGGTTTGGTTCGGGTTTCGAGTTGACGATTTTTTTCTTTTTTGTCGGGTCGAGTTTCTGGTTGACTTTAAACAGAAATTTTGAGTTCGGGCTGGTTACAATCCAACCCCGTCTGGTTTCAACTGTAAATCTAAGATTTAAGTCTCTAAAATTGAAATGTAAACAATCACACTGAAATCCAAAATGAAATCGAAGTAGTAGTAACATTCTTTAATTCCAAGTAAAAAAAGTCCTTCCGGCCTTTACCGGGAGGAAAAGTGATTTCATAGTCCATGTTTTTAAAAATTCAACTCATTTTACTCAAACATTCAAAGCTAAAATGCTTGGAGCCCGATTATAGAAGATTCAATCCCGGTTTTCGTTAATACTGAATTTGAATGCGAATTTCAGCATGAGAGTTGCAGCATAACAAAAATCAAATTGTCTCAAAATGTCAGCCCCCCCCCCCCTAGAATTTCAAACTGTACATATCTCAGCTAGTTTTTAAGATAACGCCAAAACAAAAAATGTTCCGGAATCCTAATATCCTGATCTAACATTTAACGGAAATAACTTTTTCAATTTATAATTTTTTATACATCTTTTTTAATTAAAAGAATTTAAAAATTGTAACTTGCCGCCATTTGGAAACAAAATGGCACATGAAGCTGGCCAAAGAACTCGGTCGAGACCTTGGTATGTTCTGTACACAGGATCAGTCACATTCATATCGGTTCATAAATACGAGAGTTACAGCATAACAAATATCAGATTGTTTCAAAATCTCAGCTATCCTAGAATTTCAAACTGCCATATCTCAGCCCTTTTTTAAGATATAGCCAAAACAAAAAATGTTCTAGAATCCTTGTATCACGTTCTGACACTTAACAAAAACATTTTTTTTTTCACTTTATAATTTTTTATACATCTTTTGAATTTTTAAAAACGTTTAAAAATTTAACTGGTCACCATTTTGAAACAAAATGGCGGATAAAGCTGGCCAACGAACTCGGTCGAGACCTTGGTATGTCCTATACACATACTCAGTCACATCCGAATCGATTCATAATATATATATAAATCAACATTTGAACGACGGAGGGTGATTTTGGGGCCTGGGGGTCATGATCGCTGAAAATATACCAAAAGTTTCTGGAATTTATTTCCTCCGAACGGCTGCAATAGGTAGAATTTTGTAATGAAATCTACCTAAAAATGGGTATACAATTCAACATAATGGTAAATACTACTGCAAACCCAAGATTTACCACTCTATATTTAGATGTTTTAAAATTTTCAAACGATGATCGTCACACATGTGTGATGTTAACTACAATATGGTATGATGTAAATGTAAAATGTGTATGATGTAAAAAAAAAAATATTAAGTGTAACTACTCCTTGCTAAAATATGGCGCACAATGAATACAGAAAAAATAGACAATGTATGTAGTTGGTTAAGAAACAATTGCTTCAAATCGGGATTATCCTTTTTGAAAAAATGTACTTACACAATAACGATATTTTATGGTAGGATTAACATTTAAAAATATTATTTTTACATGAAAAACATTAATTCAAATTAGTAAAAATATCAACAGAAATAGCAAAAAGAAATTATAATCAATAATGTGAAATTAATCTGCAACATATTTCACCATTCAACCGAATTCGCTATCAGAAAAGATTATGGCTTCTGTATAAAAAATAATATTCTAGAGAATTTTATTTTGAATATAAAATGACGTTTCTAAGAGTCAAATAACGAAGCTGGAGTTCTTTTTTAACAGAAAAGTTGAAGAGTCTCTTAATCTTTTTTGAAAACTTTTATTGAAATTGACTGCAAATACATTTTCTTTTAACCAGAAAGAAATATTCAAATAGATCACCATAAAAAAAAAGAAGAAAGAAACTGTTGTCGAGTGTAATGCAAACGCAACTCATAAGAGTGTAAAAAATTTTCATTCCCGGGAAAAATTATTTTTAAATGTACTTTACATTATTTTTCTTTTCTTAAAATTTAGATTTAATGAATAAAAATAACTTTTTGTAATATTCTTACGTCTGAGTTAAACTTTATTTGTATGTCATATAAATAACCGAGGAACTTTAATGAAGTAGAACTTTATCTACAAATTTTTAATAAACGTAACTTATTTTCATTTAAATAATATTTTATAACTTTGTTGTTAACAGAAAGTGCTACACCATGTCGTGATTTTGTTTGCAGATGAATATATATAAAACATTCTAAGCATATGAATATATTTACATTTGAAGTTAAGGGAATTTTTTTATCTACGTAGATTCATAATTCATAAGAAACAAAACTACATTTTCAGCATAACTTTAATAATTTCACTGTATAAAATACATACAGTGTGAGATATTGTTTCTCTGTCTAAATGAGAAAACTAAACGAATAATATACAGGGTGGTCGAAAGCATTTTACCATTTTCTTTCCTAGAATTAAATATATTTACATTATTTAGTTCGAATTGAGATTCAACAGTAATCAATGACCAGTACATTTTTCTTTGTAAAAATTAAGATATGAAAACTTCAGATAGATGATATGTATACCATGCGGTAATTGTAGACAAATTGTAAAAATTGGGCATTGCCATTCGAAAATTTTGAGTTTCTATACCTATAACCGTAACTGTAAACGCCATTTTGTTGCCGGTCACATAATCCTAAGCTCATACCCCTGAATAACTATATATGAAATCTCACCTCTGTCGGTTGGACATACCGGCCGCTAGAGGTCCATATATCCGCAAAGTTTTTTATGACCACCCTGTATATTATAAAGCAATAAACTGCCTGTTCGGTAACACTGACGTCATGATATTATGTTATTAGACGAGAATGTCATGCTTTTAAAATATAAAAATGAGAGAACTGTAACAATCCGTTACGGTATATGTGTACAGCAAAGCGTGAGTGTATATAGACATGTGGATTAGCGTATAAACATATGCATGAGGAATTCTGAGTAAATTTAGAAATTCAGCTCTTACCAGAGTAGTTATTAAAAAATTCAAGCGAACTGGTAGTGTTAAAAATAAAGATTATGCAGGCAATCATCCGATAACACCAAATGTTGTGGAAACAGCAGAAGAAGTGATTGTAAGTAGTCTCAAGTCGTACACGCGAAGATACAGCCGGAAACTCGCAATTTCACACTCTATTGTTTGGAAAACTCGCCATTATCATTTAAACAAATAATCCTACTACATTCAAATTGTGTATAAACTTGAAGCTAAACACTTTGTAGTCTGGCAAGCTAGTTTTTACTATTTTTTGCAGGTTGTAGAGAAAGAGATCTTATGCGGGTGAAGCCCTCATGCATATTTTCAGACATTAATCCATGTAGATATCAGCACAAACAATGACTCTTCTTTCTTTTGTTGAAATAGTCTACCACATCACCAACAAGCAAATTGCATTTAAAACCTATTTCTCGAAATTGTATAAATACTTTATAAACACTATGTATTTATTGATAATATTATTGCATCACTATTTGAAATATCTAAACATCTCCATGCCGGAACAATATTTCATGCAAATATTGCTAATATATTTCAAGATATAGCCAATACTAAAGACATCGGCATAATTGTCGTCAATACTTTTCATATAGACATTTTTTCTCTTTGTTATGGCTAAATTGTATCATATTTTAAAATCAATACATCGGGGTTTGTTTTCAATCCCTGAGGTTGACAATGAGACCCTGAAATGACAGTATACTAGATATATGTTTCGAAAGACTGACGATCATCAAACAACATACTCCGATGTGAAATGTATACGAATCATAACTGGATTCAATGCAATACATCCAATATTAAACTAAATTTCGAGTTCCAACATAACACTAAACGTTTTTCTTCTGTAAATTATGACGAATCCAAACAATTATTCATTGTAGAGTACGGAAAAATATGATATTTCAGAAAAATATGATATTTCAGAAAAATATGATATTAATGTAAAAAATAAATGCAATAATTTATTCTTGTAATGTGTAAAATTAAGGTGAAGACGTCTTTCTTTAAAAAATGAATGCAATATCTACTTGGTATACACAAAGAGGGTATCATAATTTATGACTTTTATCCTGTACATTTACCTCTAGTGAGTCAGTTTGACTAAAAAACAATCTCCAGGAAGCTTTACTAATGACATGAACTTTTCTATATTAAAAATTAGTAAGGAATGTACTAAAAAACATGTGTTATAACAATGATTTCTTTTTCTTTAAAATCAAGTGTGATTACAGTCAGACGATAAAAAAGTAAGTTACATTATTTTTAATGTAACGAGTTTTCAGAGAATATTTTACAAGAAGACTGATCAAAGGATAAAAACTTTTTTGCTTAAACGATAATTTTTATAAACTAATACAGTGATATTAAAATTTTAATTAAAAAAAAATATTGTTGTGGAAAATTAAATGGTTCTCAAAATCAATTGCAGGTGGTAAAACATTTATTATTAACTTAGTTTCATACTGCAATAGGTTGTGATCTATCTAATATAAATCCACCACTATTTCAATTTGGATTATATCTAAAATTTTAATAGAGATTAACTTTTATTAATGTTAAAAATTCTTCTCATTTTAGTTATTATAGCCCAAATATAAAATTAAAGAACAAAATCATAATCACTTTTAAACAAAAACAATGAAATAGATTATGAAAAAGATTTTCTTAGTTCAAAATTGGAGATAGATTCATTCAGTAAAGAAAAATAAATTAAAAAAATAGTTTGATTTAAAGGTATCTTACGGAAAGAAAAGAAAACAAAAGAAAAAAAATAAAGTATTTTTACAGCGAAAACATTACCAAAAAAAAAATAAAAATAAAAACATTTGACAAAATATTTAACCAAATTTTCTAACTATTTTCTCTCAACTCAGTACTAGGAACTGTTTAACTGCATTATCTTCCGTGATACTAAAAGCCCTTCACGATCATCTTGGGAAAGTAATGTTTAAAAACATGTGTTGTATGATAAGAAGTTGAGATTTCTAACGTTAGTTTATTTCGGACAAATTTATTTTTAGTACCAATTCATGTGTTTATTTTTCTTCACTCCAGAAATTTGTATGATTTAAAAATATTTTAAAAACTACTTTCTGTTTTTCATTTAGTATGTTTAGCAGTCTAGGAAGTTGTTTTGACGTTTCTCGTTTCTCCTTTTCATTTCTTTAACTTAACCATCTCATTTACATTCGTAAATGCATAACACTTTCTGAAAAAGGTAATATTATTATACATATAAAATTTTATAGAACATGTATACCTTTCTATAGAAACGCTTCCGATCGCATAGCGTTTGAGGAATCCTTGAAACAATACGAGGGTGGGCTGATAAGTTCGAGGCCTGACAGTGAAACTACAAGATTTTTGACAAAATTTCATATTATTTTTCAATGTAGTCCCCTTGCAACTTAATACATTTAAGACACACTCTTGTGTGCGAATTCTTTAGTGCTGCTCTGTACGAGGGTGGTTCGAAAAGTTCTCGACCTGACAAAAAATACAAGATTTCTGACAATATTTCATTTTATTTTTCAACTTGCAATACAATACATTTCAGAAGACTCTGGAGAAATGTTCATTCTTTGGCGTTTTTGGTCGACGTACAACAAACGCGGCACGCATCGAGCGGAAAGCTTTTTCATACTCGAAACATCGTGGAAAATATAGTGGACACAGTCTACCGAGATGTTTGGAATGTCAGCAAGTTCGCGTATCTCAATCGGTGATCATTCAATACGGCGTTGTGAATTTTTGAGACGATTTCGTTGGTCGTAGCGGTTTTCGGACGTACTGAGCGTTCATCATCGTGAATTGATTTCCTACAATGTTTAAATTCAGCAGCCCACTTTTTTATCGTCAAATATGAAGGACAAGAATCCTTTAAGGTGGAATGTAACTCTTTTTGTATGTCCGTGGGGGTTAAACCTTTTTAAACAAAGTATTTTATGACAGCTCGAACTTCAATTTTTTTCCACTTTTAGAAAATGCCAAAACTTGTTTACTGTGCTTTATCGCCACACAATAACCAATAAACTCACATGACTGAAACTCAGCAGCATGTCATCTAAAGACTTACACTTTACAAACATCATTATCATTTGGTTATATTTGTTCCATCTCTGTGTCAGGCCTCGAACTTGTCAGCCCACCGTCGTATTCATGTACTAGGAAACATTTACTTTATTATAATTATTCACATAGCTAAGGTGCATAACAACATTTCTGTGTTCTCAATACTTCTAAACGTAGTTATAAAAACGTACAGTAACAAAACGTTAAAATATAACGATTGCATTTGATCTGATAAAACCAATCATACAAGAGCTTTACGTAATATTCGAAAGATAACCATTGCTAGAAAAATATAATTTAAAATTTCCAATATTAAAACTGTACGAATAGTACACACAAATGCCATGTAATACAAAAGAGAATTCTGTCATACGGAAAAGATAAAATTTATGAGAATTCAAATACAGTGCCTTCTATTCAAAGCATCTTAGTCATACTATATTTTAATAAACACACACTGATTTCATTGTTAAAGAAAACGTATCTCTAGCCGTTAAATTCCCCAAACGAAAAAGAGAAACTTACCTAGATGTCAAAAGCTGCAATAGTATATTTAGTGTTTTCATAAGAATGGAACAATAGAATAACTTAGAAGGATGAGAAAAATTTTGAATGTTTACAGATTTAATCTTAAATGAATTATTGTTAATTTTCTTAAATAAATCTTAATAAATATTTATAATGAAACTATTTGCCAACGAAGACAATTTTTTGGTAATGACAGAAAACGGGCTGGAATATCTTATGCAGACATACATTTGAGTCGAGAAATTATTAGGGCTAATTTTCTATATTTATTAGAATTTTTCAAAGTGCTGGTATATTAAAAACATACATCATACTTTTACTATTATTACATATTTTAAAACTTCATTCATTATTTAATGCGCATGTATTCTTTTTTAAATATATGTAGTATGCGTATTCCGAAACCCGATTTAAAGAACATTTGATAAACAACTTTTGTATGTGTAAACACAACTTTTAAAATTAGACCTATATCGAAAAGCCCTTCCGGCTGTTTCCGGGAAGAAAAGGTAGTTTCTCTATTGCTAGATTTTAAGAATTTATCTAATTTTACTCGAAAACACGAAGCTAAAATGTGTGGAACCCGATGACTGACGATTTCCAGCTTTCGTCAATACAGAATAAGTATGGGAATTTCGTCAAATTAATCAGTTATAGCTAAGTTGACTTCACTTATGGCGGTTTATTTTTGGTAGCCTAATTTGACAATATTGCGCCAAGAATCGCCCAGCTTGGCGAGAATTTGACGTTGCAGGACACCGTTATGTAAATACGTGTACGTCCCTGCGTGTGTGCAAAAATGTCAAGAATACGAATATGTTTTTTTTCTTTTAAATATGACGTCATTTTATGATATGAAAAGTTTAAGCGTTTCACAGCAGCAATAATGGTTAGAACAATGAAAGTTAATTTGCGAGGAACCACGTTCACGAAAATGAAACCCGATTATGAAAGAATCCCTTACTTTTATTATTGTTTGAGAATGACAGCCACATTTCAAATTGACATATCTCAGTAATTTCTAAGATAAAGGCAAAACGAAAAATGCTCTGAATTTCTTGTATGAAGGCTTAACACTTAATGAAAAAAAGTTTCGGTTTCTAATGTTTTTGTAATTTTTTTTTCAGTTTGAAATCTGTAAGTTGTCGTTAGTTTGAAACAAGATAGTGGAGGATCAAGCTGACCAATGAACTCGCTCAAGATCGTGGTAAGCACAACACACAAGCTCATTTCCATCCAAATTGGTTTGCAAATACGAGTGCTATCGCATGACAAAAATCTTATGTGTTTGACATATATATATATATATATATATATATATATATATATATATATATATATATATATATATATATATATATATATAGGCTATATAATATATGGTAATAATATAGGTAATAATAGGGTAGGGATAATATATAAGAATGGTTTTGGTGACTAAGGGTCGAGATCAGTGAAATTTTACCGAAATTTTCAGGAATTGCTTTCCTCCGGAAGGATACAATAAGTACTAGCTTTTTACTATTCTTAATGGAAACTACCTAAACGTCTGCGTAACATATATGATTTCTACATTGGATAAACATGTATTTGATGGACTTTTTTGAGAGAAGTTTTATAATTTATATACATCATAGTGAGAGAATGCTAGACCGGAAGTCGTCCGGATGGCTTACTTGATAAAGCGTTTGGTGCGCTATACCAAGGGATCCGGGATCGAATCCCGGTCTGGACACTTTTTCACTTTATTGGTTGTACGCTGTTTAGTAAAGTGATAATTCCCATAATTTGTATTTCAGAAGGATTATAATTCAGATTTTAAAAATCGTCATCTTCTCAAAAACATATACAGGGCAGCACAAAAGATACATCAAAGATCTCCAATACATTTCCGTTTACTGACGGAAATTCAAAAAGGGAAATTTTAAACTGTGCTACATGTTTTCTAACTGAACTAAAATTTAGTACTCTATTTAGTATATATATAAATCTATAGATCATATGCAGGGCAGCACAAAAGTTCTCGAGTACATTTCTGTATATTAACAGAAATTCCAGAAGAGGAATTTTAAACTGTGCTACGCGTTTCTTAACTGAACTAAAATTTAGAATTTTATGTAGTATAGATAGAAATCTATAGATAATATACAGGGCTCAAATCTTCCATCGCAGTTTCATTCTTAAATTAAATTTTCAATTTGTTTTAATGTTTAACTTGTAAAATAGCTTTTTAACCTTAGTAAAGTATTTCAGCAGCTTTTCTTTATATTTTTAGAATTAATAATTTATTTTGAATTCCGTAACTAAGTTACATCAGTATTGCTCATGATTTAAAAAAAAAAAAAAATCAGAATTCTTGTTACATAAATAAAGCATCATCTGGTTAGTATCTTTTTCTTACTATATATTATTTATGAGTGTTTTCCTTTCTTTTTAGTACTGGCAATTTATGTTTTTAATAATTTTCCTGGTTTGTTTTCTTTTTGCTTAGGTATTTTATGCACAATACTTTTCTTTTGTCCTGAGCAATACTAGCACTTTTTACTTACCCATCATACGTAGCATAGGATAAATCTTGTAACCGTTTTGAAAATCGAAAAAAAATTGTTGATGGATTTATACGTTTCAGATACTGGAGATTCCGGAAAACCTATTTTTAGAAAATAAAATTTGCCGTCCTTCTGTCTCTGTGTGTGTCTGTAAACGCTCTATCTCCCGAACAAATTGAGGTAGAGATTTGAAATTTGGTATGTACTTAGTATGTAATAATGGAAAGAAGCTTATTGAATTTCAGTAACCTCGATTATCCGGAACTATTTTTTTCGGACGCTCGAAATATTCTTTCTGATAAAATGCACATAAAAAGTTTCGAATTTGTTTATTTTAAGGAATGAATATAAAAGAAAATAAAAATACATACATTTTGCATAAAGAATGAAGTTCATTGGATAATGAGTTGCCGAGATATGTGTAATCCTATTTCCCACACTCTTCGATTTTTCATGGCCCTGTATTTCATTCAAATTTCAATCCAAAGAAATATTTTAATTGGAAATGAGACGCTTAATCAGATGCATAAAACCGCTAGTTAATAGGATTATTGTTTTTGGAGTTATACGGATGTTTCTTTTAAGCAATTCAGTAATCGAGCATTTAAAGTTTATGACGTCATCAAGCCACGATTTTATTCGAATTGCAATGCATTTTATAAGTAGTTTACACATGTTTTGTTTTCATATTTTACATTATGCATATCCATGATGGGTAAGTATTACGGTGGCCCCCCACGACTAGTTTTATTATTAGTGGTAAATCAAGTCATTGCTCCGCGAATTTTGCTTAAACATTGTTTAGCTTTGTTTCATTTGAAAATTTCTTAGCAATATGTATCATTATTTACAATTATAATCCTGTAATGTTTACAATTTATACTTGTAATTTTGTAACAGTGTATGTTAAAGTAAATAGTGGGTTTGTGTCTTCGCCCAAGGATTGCACTTATACTCTAAAGCGAAAGCTGGGTTTCCGGGATGGTCATCCCTTGTTTACTTAGATGTAATCTTTTACGTCTTTAGACGGTAAAGAGTTCTAAAATTATTTTGGAAGTGTTGGAAAGTGTTACACAATCTGTAATTGACAAGTGATTTTTCGTTCTTGTCTTTTCTTTGCCATAACTTCTATTGTAACATAAAATTTTGAATGGGGTATTGTTTAAAATTTTACAAATTAGCTAAATTCTAATGTGAGAAAATAAATTTATTCGCGAATTTAAGTCGATTTAAAGGTACCTGTCCAATTTAGGTTTTCTCTTTTCTGAAAGCGTCATACTGATATCAAAATACTTTGATTTCCTATCTTTAAAAAAAAAAAAAAATTGTTAGATATTTATAGACAGACCCAACTTTTGTTGTAATCTTCTTTTATTTTCTACTCTAAAATATCTTTTCTTTAAAATACAAAATTAAAGACAAAACAAAATATAAAAACTCCACAATGTTATACTAACATTTATATAGCAATACGGAAATTGTCTTAGTTTATATTTAGATATGCACTCAGTCTGAATTATGAAATATGCGTACAAGACGTCATTATAACATATTAACATAGTTTAAAAGTGTTTATGGATTCGGTTTGTCTGATTGTCTGTCTGTCTGTCTGATAATCTGTCGTTTGTCCGTGCTCTAACTCGCGTACATATATTCGGATTGTCCTGCAATTGATATATGTTATTGAGGTTTACTATGGCATGTTCGGTATTGAAAATGAAGTATGTAGAACTTATCGTTTGTTTTACAGGGACACTCAAAGAATCCCGTTACATTACGGTCTATGGGGAAAAATCATTTGCGGTTTATTTTAATGATATTACACAATTTCAAACATATGGAAATTCATATATATTATTGAGGTGCACTACAAGCGGCTTACTAATATGGTGTGCACAGCACTTATAGTTCCTTTACAGGGACACTCAAAAGAATCCCGCTGCATTACGGTCCATGGAGAAAAATCGTTTGCGATTTATTTTAATAATGTTTTACTATTTCAAACATATTAAAATTGATATATAATTTGACTTGACTTTGAATAAACTTGACCTTAACTTACTTCATATATATATTTTGGAAAAGAAAAAAATCTTTAAAAAAAAGTTTGTTAAGATATTTCACTGAAAATTACTTATATAAGTGCGTTGCTGCGAATGTATAAAGTAGTTTTACAGAATAAACTTGTCTAACATTTAGGCATTGTAACGTAATTTTTGAATAATCGTTAAACAGAGGGCAAGAAGAAAACTGTTGCTCTTATACTAATAAACACGGAAGTGTTTAGCCCTTTCTCTTTTGTTGCGTATATCCTAACTCTGGATTCTGAAAACATTTTTGAATGATAACAATTTTTATCTTATTTTTTGTTTAGCAAAATATATTTTTTAAATATTTCCTGTTATATAATTTTGTCTAATTTAGTAATACATCAAAATTTGAACGCACTTTCCATACAAAACACAAATGAAAAATTATAAGCAACTTTTGTTTTTGATAAATGTAAAGTTTCGTGTGTTTTCTATACAGATCTGTTTTCGTGCATTTATTTAAATATAAAACATTAGGAACATTTTAAAGATTTATTAACAGAATATTAAAATCATTAATCATATTATTATGCATCTAACTTCAGTGTTACGTTCATTAAAAGAGTTTTAAAATGGTGAAATTCAAACTCTGTGAAAGAGAATCTGAGATCTCCTGTGCTTTATGAGCATACATTCCGCTAACAATTTCTGAATAGTTTTTTTAGTAACGTAATGAATAGTTCTTTCAGTAACATAACGAATAGTTCTTTCAGTAACGTAACGAATAATTCTTTTAGTAACATAATGAATAGTTCTTTTAGTAACATAATAAGTAATTTCTATAAGGAGTAGAATATAAAATCTAGGAATAAAACACAGCTGGACGTGAACATTACGTCATATTTAAATTATCAATAAATATTGCATTGGGTTGACCAGAAAGTTCGTGCCGGTTGGAAAAACCAATTCGTACCGGAAAATTCTATCATTTAATTATTAGACATTGATTTCGATATCTAATGTCTAATAATTAAAGTGTAGAATTTTCTGGTACAAATTGATTTTCGCAATCGGCATGAACTTTCCGGTTAACCCAATATATTTGCCAAGAAAAAAATTAACATCATTATTAATATTTTTAACTCGATTTCTTATTCGATGTTTGCTGAAATGTCCGATAATATGTCAAAAAAAGAAAACAATCTGTACACTAGGCTATTATTTTCGTTCTAGTTTATGCATAAAAATAAAGGACCTTGCACTCACTCGTTTTTCAAGTTGTTTACATACAAAACATATTTTAATTAAATTAATATTAATGTACAAGAAAACAGGTGGTGTTTCAAAAAAATAAAAAAATAAAATAAAAAAATAAAATAAAATAAACAAAAATATTGTAGTCCATTTTAGTCATAGATGATATAATTCCCACCCGTGTGAAAATGGATCAGTAAATATCATCAAGTAAAGTCCCTAATAATTAGATTTTCGTTCATTACTTGACCAATAATGAAGATGGTATAACGATATTTTAAACAGACTTACTTTACTTACAGCGAAATATGAAGACATATAATTATTAGTCCATAATAAGTGTTAGAAGCTATCATTTCCAGAACTTGACAAAAATTTCCACCATGTCCAAATATCACTCAGGTAGATCTCTAATTCGGAATGCGCGTGAAAGACCATAATACTATCACCGAAATAATTACAGAGCATTTACAGCTCTTAGAACGATATCATAACACTTTTCAGAAAACAAAGTAGAAATTGTTGAACACTTTGTTGAAATATCTTCATCATTGTTAAAGTTATGAACTGGTACTGATGTTTAGCTTGCAATTAGACGTGTATAAGTGGATACAAATCTCGATTTCCTAAATAAAAATAGTTTGTCTTCACATATATTATCAATTCTAAATATTTGTTTTAATACCGCTGAGACATTTATAAATTAGGTATAATATATAATCACGCTGAGTAACCACCTTACCTCATGTGAATTAGAAAGTCGTCTTCATCATTTATTTAAAAAAAAATACCAAGGATTCGTTACTAAAGAACAATTAGTTGATTTTAATGCATTCATCAATTTAGAGTAAATTGTTTGATTTAATATTTTACTAGGCTCAAATTTATTTCTGCCATTATCGAGAGTGAAAGTTACAGTTTTTAGCACTTTCTTTAATGAAAAGAGAAACTATTTCATTCGAAAATAAAATAAAAGAAACTTCCTAGAATGTAGATAAAGAATTCATAATTACTCTGTCGTATGAAAGTAAAGATAATGTCATTTTAAAAAAAACGCGTGCGTTTACCTAGTAGTATGAATTAGTGTTTTCTAAAGAAGATATTATATTTTGCCAGAAATATTAATTTTATCATCATCATTATTATTATAGATGGCTATAAAAATATTTTTAAACGATAATTATTAAAGCTTTAAAATTATTTTTCAAATATTTTTATCAATTGTATGGGCGTCTTTTACTTTAAATGCTTCCCTTTTAACCATTTTGTTTAATAAACATTGCGTGTGACCATCTTGCTATAGCTTATTTTCTTTATGATAACAATATTTTGGGTTATATTAAAATATATTAAAGATGAAACGTAATTTAATATTAACTTTTCTTTGACGTGCTATTTTCTTCACAATTTGATATTTTATTATAATGAAAGTACAGTAATTTCTGACGTATAAGCCGTGGCTCAAATAAATCTGTTTCCCACCAGACATTTCATTTAATAAAATGTAGTTTGTTTCATCTTGGTACTTATTTGAATTTATCTGTTACAATTTTTTCTGGTTTGAAACAGACGTATTTTAGTCGCTGCTTATACACCAGAAATTTCGGTATCTTTAGCATAATAAATAATCCACTATTAATAAGAAATTACCTGCGGAAGATATTTTTGTCAAAATATAATAAAAGTTGTTAAATATATCTTTATACATCTGTTAGTTAAATTATACATAAATATATATTTAATTCAATAATTGTTTAGTGAGACAATTAGTAGTTTTTTTTCTCCAATGCAAACTGCAGTAACACATCTATTAGTGTTTATGGAAAAAGCAATCACATTTTTCAATTCCTACTATTAGTTCACACTCTCCCTATATATATTTATATATCTTGTTCAAAATTTCAATCGTTAATAAAATACTATTTATTCATCCACTCAAGTTTAAATACATTTTTTTAAACTTGTAGTGGATGACACTTGATGTTAATACAGTTTTTCAAATATTAATTCATTAATTAAATTTATTTAATTAATTTTAGTTTTATATGGGAGAAAAAATATCAACAATCAGCCTCCTTATTTCAGACAATAGTTCCATTTAAAAGCACTCACTCACAAGTCTTGATAGCTCAGTCGGTTAAGCTCTGAGCTCGTAACCACAAAGTCCCAGGATCAAGCCTCGCCTGGGACGGAAGGAAACCGTACTCGAAAATAAATCTATTTTGTATAAGATAATTATCAGGATATAAATTTAGGCATAAAAACCGTCAGTGGCGAAGCGTGTAGATCGCTGGAAAAAAAATCTTTTGACCTGAGTTGAAATTGACTTATTATTATTCTTTTTATATTACTTGTTACAAGTGAAAACACACAAACATATTAGAAGATGCATATACAAATTCATTTGTGAAAAAAAACCATTTCTGTTATTATTTTAACCATTTTATATCTATTCATTGGTGGTATCTAAAAAAGTTTGTTCTGAAAATTGTAATAATGAGTATTATTACTGTGCAGCAGGAGTTTTCAACTACGGTGTCCCGACATAATTGTGTGTCCAAAGAGACTATTAAGGGTGCCACTAAAATTTTTAAATTACCAGTATTTAATTATTATCTTTTGGTTATAAAATAAACCTCAAATAATACAAAAAAATCTAAAACAGATTTCCATTTCTCAACAATAATAATTCGTGTTAAATGAGCATTACTGTAATGAAGATTGTTAAAAATAATAATCGGTAATAACATCTACAATTCTATCCTTGATAAAAGTTTAAAGAGTATTTCCATCCCAAAAGTGTGAGTGTTTCAGTATAAAAATATCCGTAATTTTATTGCTCAATGTAATATCAATGAAAGAGATTAAACTTGATATTATTTTCCGCAAAGTTTTTTCTTCCAATTGTACAGTGGATTTAAATGTGTTGCTGATTAGATTATCTTGAGGTTGCTGATTGAAAACTCCTGGAATAAAGTCTAATCATTGCTTGCTTGAATATTTTGAACAGAGTACTTTCTTTAAAATACAAAAAAGTTTATTTTTGTATTTCTGCTGAAGGGCTATTTGCTTTGCGTCTTTTTTTGCATGAAAAATCATCAGCAACATTCGATCCATTTGAAAATTTTTCTTTACTCAGATTCAGGTAATGTAATAGATATTTACAAATTGTGGAAAAGTACAAATTTAAAAGCGCCGTGCATGTAGATTATAAAGAAGTAATGCAAATAACTTATTAAACTAAGTAAATAAATGAAATTTACATTGGCTAAGTTGCCTAAAAGAACGGAATTTAAGTTTCATTACAAGCTTTGATTATAATAGCGACACGTAAATCATAATTGATTTATATTTTACTGTTCTATTTTATTCGCTAAATATTTCAGAAATTTATAATTTTTATTGATTTCACATTTTTTTAAATATTTCTAAACATCCTCTTTTCTTTTAATTTAAATATTTCTCTTTAATTCTTTATTACATAAGTATACATATATACCATAGCCTGCTTCTTTTATCTTTCAATTATATAGGATGTCACTTTTGTCGTTGACCAGTAGCCTATGATTTATCAAAGGCATAAGCATAAATTTCAAATGTACAATTCCAATTGAATCGGTGATTGTTGAATGGAACTAAGCTCTTGTTTTGCAATTTCCCAAGTCATGGAGGTAATAATGCCTTTCAACACTAACTATTAAATTCCTCCCTCCCAAACATGGATAGGTAGTACCCGGACTCACTTCCTTTTTTCACAAAACGGTCAATAAAAATGAAAAAAAAAATATAGAAACCATCTTAAAATTGGAAAATATCAAAATATTTACTTAGTTTCTTACAACATTCACTGATACAATTACAAAAATGTTTCGAGTATTTTATTTATTATATGAAAATCCATTTACGTCAATATGGTTATTTTTTAAAGTTACGAAATTGGAATTTTTCTGTAGACTTTGGGTCATACAACTTATCAAACACAGCAGCTGAAAGGAAAATGCGAACACTTGAGGAGACTATTATAAATGATTTAAAAGATCTATTCAAAATATGGATAGGATATGTTGACGGTTTATTTGTAATAATTAAGAAAGGTATAGACATCCTTCTTCACTGTAAAAACTTAATTCATATGGCTAGAATATACAATTTACCATAGAAACAGAAAAAAGCAACACACTAGCATTCCTGGACGTACAACGCCATTGATCAGAAGATAAGCTACTAACAACAGTATTCAGAAAACTAAATGCAAATGTTCATGTAATTTCAAAATACTCACAAGAAATCCCTTCCCACACAAAACAGCTGCAATAAATACATTTATTCATAGAGCCTTTAAAGTACAGGTTTGTTATAATTAAAGTTCGCCTATTCAGAAGGCTCTAGAGCCGGTTCTGTGGCTCTAAATGAAACAAAATTTCACTAGTACGTAGTTGAAGAGATGCGCTCTGCGAAAATCGAAAAAAAAAAATTAGTTAAAATTTTTGTCAATAGGTGGCGCTGCGTCAATATTTAAGCCGATATTTGCAGATTCCTTTATTTTGTAAAAAATAAAATACAGGAAATTTTATTTCACAGTTGGTTAAAGTAAACTTTTTCAGATTCGTTATATAAATTTCGGTCAATCCAGATGAAACACACAAAATCACAAAATTTCACCCAAAGCTTGAAAAAGATCACATTTTATTCAAATTTTCGACGAACGACGTCAAAGTGACGTCGCAACTTCGAAAACTTGAAATACCCTTCTAAACACCTGACGATTGAAAACTTGCTGATAAAGTGTGTCTGTGATTTCTTTGACACTGGAACAGTTGATTGTTTCTGAAAAGCATTTGAATCTACGCTTTGTGGATAATGGTAACTTTGAAAGAAAAGGCACTTCTTGTAAAGTTATTTTATCAAAATAACAGCAACGCAGCTGCAGTTCTTCGAGAATTCCGGAAACTAAAAGATGTTAGACGTGGACCAATGTCGGATCATGGAGTTCACAAAATGATTAAAAAGTTCGAGGAAACAGGAAAACTCGACATTCTTCCAGGCAGAGGACGAAAAAAGGTAGACATTTCTAGCATTGAAGATATTGCTACTGCTGCCGTGGATTTAGCAAACCAGTCATCATTTGGTAATGCAAGTGTGCCAGCTATTGCGAATGAAGTCGATATGCCGATTTCCACTGTGAGAAAAGTGATGCGTCAAATTTTGCGCTACTATCCATACAAGATTCATAGGGTGCAACAACTAATAAGGGTGATACCGAAAGTCGGCTATCATTTTCACTACAGTTTCTTGCACGAATGAATGTGGACAATTCTTGGCCCTGGAATATTCTATGGAGTGATTAAGCGCATTTTTATTTAAACGGACAAGTGAACACACACAACTGTCGAATTTGGGCGAAAGAGAATCTTAATGTTGTCCAAGAAGTTCCATTGCATGCAGCTAAAGTGACGGTGTGGTGCGGTTTCACAGCTACGTTTATGATAGGGCCATATTTTTTTGAGGAACTAACATCCACAGGACCCATTACATGTTCCGTAAATGGGAGAAGGTATCTCAATATGTTGTCAAATTTTCTGATTCCCGAGCTGCAACAGCGAGGCTGCCTTCAAAATATCGTTTTTATGGAAGACGTTGCACCACCGCACATTACTAGAGCAGTTCAGACTTTCTTAACAAGCCATTTTACAGAAGACCGCATCATAAATCATTATTTTCAAATAGTCTGGCCACCACGATTGCCTGATCTAACACCATGCGATATTTGGTTGTGGGGATTTTTGGAAAAATTCTGTATCTAAAGACAGATGTCAGACAATCTCTGATCTGAAAGACAGTATTAGACTTCATATTCGCTCAATCTCACAGGACAGTTTACGCAATGCTGTAGAAAGCACAATTCTGAGAATGGAATGCGTTATTGAAAATGGTGGAGGATTCATTGAGCATGCGTAATATTATTCTTCGTTATTTCCTCGCTGCCGAGCGACACGTTTTATTTTTGTTGATGCAGATTACATCACATGAAAGTATATTCATTTTTCTGTATTGTTTGGAGTCATAGGTCAGGCTCTAGAATTGTCTGATTAGGTGAACTTTAATTATAACAATTCGCAGTTCGTCGAAGTTTGTTGAAACTTTTAAATTTGTGTGCTTCGTCTGGATTGACTGAAATTGATATAATGAATATGCAAACATCGCCTTAAATATTGGCGCAGCGGCACCTACTGACGAAAATGCAACTAGTTTTTTTTCGATTTTCGCAGAGCGCATCTCTTCAATTACGTACTAGTGAAATTTTGTTTCGTTTGGAGCCATAGAACCGGCTCTAGAACCTTCTGAATAGGCGAACTTTAATTATAACAAACCTTTATGTTCAACGGAAGACTTATTACGCACAGAAATAAACAAAATTAAAACAATAGCTAAGAATGCAGGATACTCCACGAAATTAATACAAAAGTTAATCAAAAAAGCAACGTCAAGATATGATGGAATACAACTAGCTCAAAAAGAAATAAAATTTAGAAATTCTATTCCATTTATAAAGGGTATTTCCCTAAAATTGAAAAGAAAAAAGAATTAAATAAGTACTCCCATCATCCGAGAACCATCGATTTTCAAATTAATAAAATCAGACGCAGAGAAGCTTAATTAACCTATTTCATATATAGGTATGACAAAGAGGAAAATTCAAGACAGAGTGAAAGAACACAGACAAGATATAAACTTAAATAAATCTACCGCTGAAATAGCTAGATTAAATAATAAATCTCCAATTGCAATATACTTCAATAATGTCAAAAAATTAAGCAAGTTATGATAATTTAAACTACGCATTACTAAGAGAAGCCATAGAGATAATTACAGCAAAATCAGAAACATGCAATGATATGATACACGCGAAGATTGATAACAGATGGCGCCATATGTTATTAGGCATAGAAAAAAATGAGAAAGTTTTCAATAGAGTGATTAGCAATGAAGAAACACAACATCAGTAATGGAAGATGCCTCGGGATCAACAGGTGGAAATATTCTTTTTAAACTTTCAAACATATTGACTAGTTTTAGTGTAATTTGAAAAATTTTAAAGCTTTTAGACATGCTCTGAAGCTTGTAGACACTTTCTCTTTGATGTGTTTTTAAAATAAATTAATGTCTGTTTTAATGGGTAGTACGGATAGTTATCAGATAAGTTATTTTCAGAAAACCTTTCTAAATTCTCTAACAAATAAAAAAGAAACGAAAATCCACTTTTCTACGAACAAAACTTATCTAGTTATGACATTTTGAATTGTATGCATTTTTGGCCTTTTTTGGCACTGAAAACGGAAAATACACTTTTGTATTCACCTAAAACATATTTTCATGTACCAACTTGCACGCGTAAAATATTTCAGCTGCCAGTGATAACTTACAGTATGGGTGTATAACTGCTTCCATAGGAAAATGATGTTTACCTTTTAGAAAAAATATGTATATTCCAAATTACTGATGAATTTCTTCTTAGCATTGTTATGTCTACTGATAGCGGCATTACAAAAAACAAACAAACAAGTAAACAGACAAACAAAAAAACTTATTTATATAACACATATAAATATTTAAATTTTTTTCGTAAATGTTTGTGTTTGAATGCCAAATGGTTCAGTGTGAGATAACATGCATATAATTAACCCAATGCTTAAATGTGCTTCAAGCAATTAGAGTCCACAAAAGATAACTAATACAAATTTGTAATCTTTATTTTCTAAAGCCAAAATACAAGTACAACCAAAATTATGAATATTTTGAGAGAGAAAACATATTAATATAACTTTGGTTGTCGGTCTCTCTATCAGTCCATGAAATGTTCTTATGTATTTAAATGTGCAAAAAAGGTGCTTTTAATTAAAAAAATTAAAAGACTGTGACACCCATTTTAGATTCTGGTATTAAAATTGGCAGAATTTTAATTAAGAGGACTATAAAAATGAAATTTTTTTAAAAATCTGGAATGTACATAGCATATAAATTTGATTGATGTCCTTTTAACACCTCTCAGAAATTTCCATAAATACAGAAATTAGGATGAAAGTGAACAGTAGTTTTAGATTTTTTCTTATCGCAGACGGTTAGAGATTTTTTGTTGGGTTGAAGTTTTGGAAGACTTATGAGTTATTAAAATCGGCACAGTTTTAATTAAGAGGACTATAATACTTACATTTTTTTTAAATCTGGAATTTACATAGCAAATAAATTTGATTGATGTTCTTTAAACCCTTCTCTGAAATTTTCATAAATACAGAAATTGGGATTAACGTTAATAGTAGTTTAAGATTTTTTTTTTTATCGCAGACGATTAGAGATTTTTTGTTGTGTTGAAGTTTTGGAAGACATATGAGTTAAAACTGAAATATTCCAAATGAAGTGACGATGCGTTTATAAATTGTGACAATAAACCTAATTGTTTCAGATCGAAATCAACAACTATTAAATTTAAATGAAATGAAGCCAACTATAGTAGCAACATTTCTTTCATGTTTTACACTAACTTCAAATAATTAAAATAAACGTTCAAATAGATGCTTTTATACCTTTTAATAAATGATTCCTTAAAAAACAGCTTTATGAGGAAAATATTAGCTGTCTAGAGTTAAAATTAATGAATTATAAAAACATGAAGTTTTCATGTCGCCTAACTATTTTTAAGTGTATACAAAAAATTGTTTGTATTTTATTAAAGTATATTTAAAATGATTGTATGCAGTAAACATTAAAATGTAGTAATTAATAATGCATCATTAATTATGTAGTAGATAGTAAACTCGCAGGCTATGTTTTTTCGTTTTTGTGTATATTAAAAGAATTTGTTTCCTTTTAATTTTAAGAATAGTTTAGTTTTCTATATGATGGTTATGAAACTGAAACAACATGACTATCAAGATAAGACTATCTCTGTGGGATTAATATGTATAATTACTAACTTTAAGCTAAAGTAAAGTAAATTATTAAATACAAAAATTGTGTCTGTATGAGTAATTCGTAATAAACAAATATATATTTTATTCTTACTCAAAAAGAATCAATAAAATAATAAATTCTTATTAAATTAGTGGATTAAATTACATTAATAAATATATGGATTAAAATCAATAACTTTAAAATTAACTCTAAAAGAATTGCTTGAATAGTAATAAAACTACGAAATAAAATTAATAACAACGACATTCAGCTGAAGTAAAGTGAATTATCACAAAGTAGTTGGCAAAGAAATTAATTATCGTCATTTTGAACAATTTGTTTGTATATTAAAGGAATTTATTTCCTCTTAATCTTAAGAATAGTTTAGTTTTATATATGATGGTTACGAAAGTGAAATAGTTATGAACACCAAGATAAGACCAGCTATGTGGGATTGATATGTGTAATTACTAACTTTAAGCTAAAGTAAAGGAAATTATTAGAAAAAAAAAATTGTGTCTTTATAAGTAATTCGTAATACACACAAATATATTTTTTTATTCTTACTCAAAAATAATCCATAAAAGAATAAATTCTTCTATCATTTAAAAGATTTGAGTGAGACGAAACATGCCAAACACCCTAATAAAAGTTATTTTACTGTGTGTTTATTATGTTGTTAATTTACATTTTTTAGCATTTAAAAGAAATATATTATTACAAGGTGTTATAATTTATTATATTGTTAAAATAAAACGTTTTGTGGAAAAATACGAATTTAGTTGCTTATTAGGAATTATTGACTATAAACCTTTTTAGAATCTTGGAATTCTTAAAATAAGAAATTGTAATAAATAGTAGTTTTTAATGCTATTTTATCTTATTGAAGTGCTCGTGTTCAGTTAATCGATAATTCAATTTAAAATTTGAAGAAATAATAAATGAGAAGAAATTTTAAGAGAATAAGGCAGACAATTTAAGATGCTGCCCGTGCTCTCGTGTAAACATAGTTGGATTGCCATGTAATTATTTTATGACATTTAAGTTGTTCGCTATTGAAAATGAAGTATGTAGTAATTATAGTTCGTTTACACGTACGCTCAAAAGAATTTCGTAACGTTATGGTGTTTTGGGAAAAATAGTTTGAAGTGTATTTTAGTAATATAATAAATAATATATTTCCTATATATTAGAGTATTTTAATGTTGTTACACAATTTCAAACAGATTGAAACGGGTATACAGCAAAGAGATGTACTGCAATATGCTTACTGTAGAATATGGTGTGCATAGCAATTATCATTCATATAGATATACAGGGGCATACAAAATAATTCAGTTACAATACTATCTATTAGCGATAACGGCTGGAAGTGCGTTTTCAGCTGTGGTATGCGTTTTTAAACTTAACTTAATTTTTGCATATTACTTACTGTGCATAAATTTTATAAATCATATGCATAGCTGCGCAAAAGAATTCGGGTTCGTTTATCGTTTATTGACGGAAATTGCTGAAAGGGATGTTTTAACTGAGGTTTCTAATTGAACTAAATTTTATCATACTATGTAGTATATAAACAAATCTATAGATCAAGTCTGCATATAATTTTTTGATTACAGGTAGTAATTGCTGAAATTACTTTTTCAAATGTGTTATGCGTTTTTGAAATTATCTAGTTAGATATCATCTTTCACATTATTAGACGGTGAAGTTTTGTTGCCGTATTCTGTATGTGTTCGAAAGTGTTTCATAATCAATGCCTGATTAATGATTTTTCGTTTTTGATTTTACGATTTAGGCTTTATCTTTCGTAAAAATTGGCCACTTTTTACTTACCCATCATACGTAGTATAGGGTGAGTCTCGTAATCGTTTTATCAATGGTTAAATCAATTTTATTTGACGGATTTACACGTTTCAGGCACTGGATATTCCAAAAAGCATATTTTTAGAAGGAAAAAAAATGCCGTCCGCCTGTCTGTGTGCGTGTGTGTCTGTAAACGCTCTATCTCCCGAACAAATGGAGATACGTGAAATTTGGTATGTACTCAGTATGTAATAATGAGAAGAAGCCTATTGAATTTCAGTAGCCTCGATTATCCGGAACTATTTTTTTCGGATTCTCGAAATATTCGTTCTGATAAAAGGTATATAAAAATTCTCGAAAATTTTTATTTTAAGGAGTGTGTATAAAAGACAATAAAAAAAATTATCATCATGATTATCATTTTTGGAGTTATAAGGATGTTTCTTTTACGCAATTCAATAATAGAGCATTTAAAGATTATGACATCAGCAAGCCACGATTTTATTCGAATTTAAATGCATTTTATAAATAGTTTACACATGTTTTATTTTCATATTTTATATTATGCATATCCATGATGAGTAAGTATTACGGTGGCCCCCAATGATTAGTTTAATACAGTGTTAATGAGTACGGTACTAGTATTCGTTTTTACAATAATCGTCGTATCGTGTACAAATCTTTTTTACAGTATCACATCAAGAAATTTAGTATACCATCATCTACTACCCCGTATATCGTTATTTTTTTTTTCGCCAAACCACTGACTCTAAATTACCAACAGTAAATTTCAGTGTATTCAATTTCAAAAAGTAAAAATCATCAGTGCAGTAAAATGAAAAACATTCCCTTGAAGTCTTTATTTTTAATAAAAAATTACATGTTATTAATATCAGTAACGCGTACGACAATTATAATATTAATTGTACTTATATTAATGTAGTTGTTGTAAATGAATCATTATAATTTTTAAACTTGTTATTTTATTCCTTTTTTTTTATTCATCAGATAATTGAAATTTAAAAATTGGATGGTAACGCATTAGAAAATAGTTCATAGTTTTTATGCATAATCTCGTTTTTATAAACAATTGTCATAAATTATAGTATATATTTTACCAGAAAAGACAGAATGTTATACAATAAAATACAAAAGTTATTTTTAATTTAATTCAGTGATGATTTCATCAAACTGTGGTAGCAAATTTGCAAAGAAAAAAAATTGAAATAGTGGGAGTAATTTGAAATTTTCTAAATTACACTTAACTAAACATTTTATATTTAAATAATAGCGACAATGAAACATAAAAATATTTGTTTTTCTAAGAAGTGGTTTGATATATTTTTTTATCATTATTTAAATTATTTAAACACGCACAAATACAAAAATATTTTAATGTTAACTTTATCAATTTAATAAATTATCGATACTACTACTAAAGTTTATAAAGAAATTTATATTTATGATTTTCAAATTCTTAAATAAATTATTAATTTATATTATTAAACTATATTTACCTAAAAATAAATATTAAATCTGAAAAAAAATGCATTACCTGTTTTAAAGAAATATTGCACATAATACTTTATAAAAATAAAAATAAAATCGTAATTCTGTAGATTTGTGAAAGAAAAAATTAGTTTTTCTTGAAATTTTACATTTTTCAAATCATAATTTTTTGTTGCTCAAAACGGGTAAACTATATACTGATTGGGAAACGGAAATAGCTTTGTAATCCTACGGATTTGCGAAGTAAAGTATAAAGCTATTTTTAGTAAGATTTTACAAATTTTGACGTCTCAATTATAGTCTACTCAAAACTTCTAAGTGAGAAAGCTTTTGAAACGAAAATAGCATTGTAATCTTTCAAATAAAAAAATAATAAGTTTATTTTAATAAGATTTTTCTTATTTCGCGTCCTAGCATTACTTTGATCTGCAATTCATTTTATGAATTAAAGTACTAATTAATTAAATATATGTTTCAAGAAAACATATTTAAAATTACTTTAGGTAAAATGGTCTGTTTGTGTAACTGAAGAAGAAATGCATGCAAAGAATTTTATTAGAATTAAGTTCTATAATATCATATAAATTTTAAGACTTTATATAAAAATCAAAATTAAAATTGAAAATTTAGTATACTGTTAGCGATTTTTACTTCTTAAATTAGTATATTATTATGTAGTAAGAATATTAATATATTTGAAGTGAGAATGAAAAATAACTAGACAGACCATTATATGAGGAAAAGTCGTTAAGTAAGTCACAAAAGATAATTAAATAATAATTTACAATGATATTCATTTCAAAACTATTTTTATTGTTTAACATATTCTCCACCAACATTTATACTTATATCACCGTTTTATGAGTGCTCCAACACCAGCTGCGTACAATTCTTTGGGTTGCTGTCTCAGTCACGTTAGGACTTCAAGTTGAACACAGGAGACAATTCAAAAGTTTGGTTGGCAACGTCTTCAACATCCACCATACAGCTTAGACTTAGATCCAAGCGATTTTCATCTGTTTAATACACTAAAAAACCATCTTGGAAACAAGATGATGTTCACATATGATGAAAAGGCTCACCTTGAAGTCCTAATGTGGCTGAGACAGCAATTCAAAGAATTGTATGCAGCTGGTGTTGAGGCACTGATAAAATGCTGATATAAGTGCATAAATATTGGTGGAGAATATGTTGAGAAATAAAAATAGTTTTGAAGTTAATATCATTGTAAGCTATTATTTAATTATCTTTTGTGACTTACTTAATGACTTTCCTTCGTACATGTACAGTCAGACAAAAGAACACACGCACCCCCCCCCCCCCCCCACAATTTAATCTTCAAATTACCACACAGGAAAACGAAAATAACCAATCGATTTGGAATTGTGTCTTTTTCTAAATTATGTTTAAAAGGTAAGCTTAAAGAGCCGTTTCCATATTGAAATTGTAACAAACATTTAAAATGGCAATACAAGCACCTACTTTTGATATCATAATTGGATTTTTAGGTAAATTTTACCTTCGGATGCCAAACGAGAAATCATTATGGGGATTAAGTTTAGGAATTATTTAAATGTAAATTTTTGAACTCTTAATGTTAAAATCAATTCAATTAGTTGAAAAACAAGCTGAAATGCATGTAGTATATAAATCACAATTCAATATCTACTTAGAGGAATGTAACTAATAAATTATGTATTATGACACTGATATACTAAAAACAAAAATAAATACTGTAACCTATAAACATTTTAGTAGAAATTTATTGCTAGAGTCTTCAAATATGCAAATCCAAATCAATAGCTTATCCCTCCCAGTAGCTATTGCGTTATGTTTGAACAACTACATGCACTACAGTTTGTTTTGCAATTATTGGAAATGGGTTTAACCTTAGGAGGTTAAAATTTCACATCCCTAAAAAACCGACTTCCATTTCCGTATCTGTAGTTGAAGCTATTCACAATTGGATTCTTTCAAACTCTTTTCGAAACCGGATACTAAAATGTTTTTATATTTATTAAATACAAATGTAAACCAAATACTATTTGTCGTTAAATTTAAACCTTAATCACAGAAAAAGTATCTTGTGGTGCGATTCTACACCGTCTTACCAAAATTTATTTTACGAAAGCAATGAAAACACTTAATCCAGAAAACGGATTTTAAATAGTGGAAACGTCTGTCAAAACGTTTGTACTGTTTAGCGTTTTTTCAAATTCTTGAAGAATTTTACTTAACTAAGGGGAGAAAATTCTCAATTATTAGTTCTGGATTTTCTCAATAGTGGTATAGTTGGATAGCTCTTGGCATGATGATCAAGAAAAAAAAGAAGGAACTCCCCAACTAAATCCTAGCATTCGAGAGATACGTGCCAATTTCTTTCGAGATGTCATGTAATGAAAAGTAAAAAGTTTGAAATCGGCTGGGTAGTTCTGAAGAAATTGTGATTATTAAAAGTTTTATACTACTCTCAATATTTTAAATACATAATTGTTTGAAAAACGTTGGTACTAATTATTTATCTCTTAAACGTAATTACTATGTCAGATTAAAAAAATCAATATAAAGAACGTTTTTCGCTCTGGTACACCGTCGGTAGCAGAGGTACAGACATAAAAAGTAGCCTATATTTGAGCAGAGATTCTAACCATTATTTTGCCATTATTATATTTATATTAGTTCGGTAGTTCCATAAATTACCACTTACAAACAAACAATCAAGCGTTTGTTCTTTATAATATTCGTATAGATGACACATTTTTCGGGCGATTCAAAGCGAAACGCAACTCTCTCGCTTAATAAATAATTAATACGAATAAAAACAATACAAAAATAAATACCTACAAAATTAAAATTCTGTTTGTTTTCTAAGCAGCTTTAAAATAGGAAAAAAAACGTGGGTGAGAAATCACTTCCTATAGCACATAGAATTATTACAATCAATCAAAAAAAATTCTCTTAAATAAACTTCATGCGTGGAAATGCTACTTTTGGATATTTTAAAAAATAAGTAATGATAGAAAAATATCAACGAATTCCAACAACGAAATGCTTTCAAATATAAATAAAAAAATATGAAGATGAAAAATTATGATTCTCTGAAGTTCTTAAAATTTTATATTAAACATTATTTTTTTACTTATTCCTTACTGCAGAATATTTTTTCCTTAAATAAGCTGGAAATAAGCTGAACATATTCTCCATGCGTGGGTTGAAAGCATTTTTATTTCCCTTCTGCACTTAAATGTCATATAATCCTGTTAGCAGACTGCAATTCAAATCTTTCATAATTTCTTTAGCCACATTTCAATCCATAAAACTATTTTTTTTTAATTGAGGATAAGACAAAAATATACATGATCTATTTAAAGTGATGGTCAGAGCTTACAGCTGTGGTCAAGGTAACAAAATTTTGTACAGGAAATGAAAGGTGAAAAAGTCAAAAATACGGGGTATTTCGTTTTTTTCCTTTGTCATAATTTAACTCATTATAATTGGAATTTTTTTTTCTTAAAAATGCAAAAATATGCATTTAACACCACTTTTTTTAGAATAAACATTTGGCGTCATATTTTATTCAGGAGTTTTCGTCATCAAATAAATAAAGTAGTTCTCTTCAGAATTACTGGTGTGCAAACAACAAAAGTGGTTTTAGCTATGGCGTTGCTTTAATGCAACGCTAGGCTAATATGGGTTAAGGATAATGCCACTTTGACCGGTTCAAGTTTTGATTTTTTTTTCTTTTTTGCCGTTTAAAGTACTCTTCATAAACATGAAAATTGTATTGCATTAGTTAGAAATCGATTAGAAATTTAAAAGACAAATTTGGAGCTATTGAAGTGTAGTGCGCCACAGCTAATAGACAGTAACGAAAATATTAAGTGAGTTTCGTTCAGAACAGTATTTTAAAAATCGGAATATACAGCCGCACCAGTTTTTAATCAATCAGCTTGATATTTAAAAAAATAATAATCGTTGCATGCTTTTCTAGTGAAATGCGTAGAATTTTCAGCGTAACTTTAATTAATGAAATAATGACTTGAAAACTCAAAGGTTTGTTTGGGAAAGCATTCATCCAACCGTTTTCCGATAACAAATTCGTACAATTTCTAATTGCGTTGCATGACATATCACATATGACATGTCGTGCAACAGAGATTCAAACAATGTGTCTCTTAAACCAAAACTTGAAAAATTGAATCACACATACAAATTGCTTTTTGAGGTAGAATCATGTAATTGTTGTGGAGTGTAAAAAATACCAGATTTATTTGAATTTGGCAAAGCTATACACCGCTGTCTATGAACAATATATCAGTGAATGTAAATAAACAAAATACCTCTTATTGAGCTGATGTTTGTTTGCTTCTAGTGGAAAGTCGTAATTGGAAAAGGCAAGAAATTAACTCACAAGAAATAAATGACTTAAAATATAAAAAGGAAATATTGTATAACCTATATTTAATGGCATATGATGCTTAGAAGCCTAAATGCTAACAATCACTAGCTAACGAACTCGACATTGAAGACGTATGTCTTTTGATAAAGACGAAGGCATAAATAATTACTTAAGAAGGAGCAATAAATATCCCGTTAGTTGGCAGATGAGAGAGAAGTTAAAGTCTATTGCATGTCGTTACTGTGTTTCTCATAGTGTAACTGTAATATATATATATATATATCAATATCTGATGTTTGTCATACTGTAGCACTCGTATTTATAAACCGATTTGGATTAAACTATGCGTGTATATTAGGCTCACCAATATCTCGACGAAGTTCGTTGGTCAGCTTGGTCCGCCATCTTGCTTGAGAATGGCGGCTACTAAAAGATTTGAAACTAAACAAATTATACAAACAAATTCGAAATTCAAATTTATTTTTTGCTTAAGTGCTTGGCTTTGATACAAGCATTCCGGAGCATTTGTTTTACCTCTATCTTAAAAAATGGCTGTAATATAGCAATTTGAAATTGTAGGGTGGCCGACATTTTGAAACAAGACAGCCGATTAAAACAAATCTGGGCTTAATTTATGAGTTTTAGTGAACGGGATTTCTCGCAATTAATCATCTTTCATTCTTGTATTTTCACAATCATACGCATAAAACTATATATTCATATTCGTTAGCGTCAAATTCTCGCCAAGATTGGCGATACTTGGCGAAACATCGCCAAATTTGGAGACAAAAATAATTCTCCATAAATGAAGTCATCTTGGCCAGAATAAAACAGAATTAAAACACTCCTACTCTGACCTCCGTACACCGTTAAAAATCTTCAGCTTCTGCTGCAGACACTCCACCGCTTTTAGAGAAAATGGTTACTTTACTATATTATGGAGCATTTTCATTGGCCAAACTAGAGATATTCTATAAAAGTGGTGGACTGATATGCAGCAAAAGCTGAGAGATGTTTAACAATGTATCTATCGAACTACTCAGTGTAAAGGCTTCAAATTTTCAACACGTATTATTATTCAAGACATGGTGAAACAGATTACGCGAAAAACAATTTAGTTTCAGAAAAAACAATAGATGGCCCTGTACCATAGACAATATAAAAAAAAAGACAACTTCAAGCGTTCAAGAGAGTGGATTCATCATGGACATGGAGGATTTTGTGGAGCAATGAGGCCCATTTCCATGTCAATAGAACAGTGAATACCCATAACTGTAGCATTTGGGAAACTGAAAACCCTGATACCTTCCAAGAGATTCCACACCACTCACCGTAAGTGACAGTCTGGTGTAGATTTGCAGCCACATTTATTCTTGGAACTAACTTTTTCGAACAGTGTATTCGCAATAGCCCTGCGAGATGCATTGTAATGGTCAACAGTTGAACAGAAAAAAGCTCGAAAATTTTGTTGTAGCCCATTTACAAGAGCGGCAATGTCTTGACTCAATTATCCTTATGCAAAATGGAGCACCTCCACATGTTGGACACTATGTACAGCAGTTTCTTCAGCAAAGTTCACTACACTAATCACGGAGTAATCAGCCGTGCGTTTCTGATAACCTAGCCATCTTGTTCTCCAGATCTTATTCCGTGGAATTTTGGCTGTGGGTACACTTAAAAAATCTTGTTTATCGAGGACGTATGATAACCTTGGCAGACTTTCAGAAGGTATCACAGTGCTCCGGAGAACCATTTCAGTTGACCACTTACTATCCGCAGTTCAACAAGCTGTCCACAGAGTGCAGATTTTAAAATTTCAACAAGGGAACAATATTGAGCAGTATTCCCAGCGTTGATAAGGTCCTTGTCCCATGAATGTTTGGTACATTCAAATAAAATGTGTTTAAAATGTGTTTTTGTATCTTTTTGCAGCATGTCCAATTGTACAGCGCCATCCATCTGTGATTTCTGGAATATTCTTTTCGCGTAATCCGTTTACCAAAGATTTCAATAGTATGTGTACATAATTTGAAGCTTATACACTGAGTAGTTTAATATTTAGAGGTGTACGAGTAGGGGTGTTTTAATTCTGGCTACCCTGTATATCTGATATTTGTCATGCTATAACTATCTTATTTATGAACCGATTTGAATGTACAGGACATACCAAGGTCTGGACCAAGTTCGTTAGCCAGCTTCATCCGCCATTTTGTTTCAAAATGAAGTGCAATTAAAGTTTTTAAAAATTCAAAAAGATGGACAAAAAAAATATAAATAGAAAAAATTGTTTTCGTTAAGTGTTTATCGTGATACATGGATTTCGGAGCAGTTTTGTTTTGGCTATATCTTTAAAAAATGGTTGAGCTGTTTGAAATTCTAAGGTGGCTGACAGTTTGGAAAAATCTGATATTTGTAAAGCTCTAATTTTCGTATTTATGACAGAGCATACCAAGGTTTCGATGGAGTTTGTTGACTAACTTCATGTGCTATTTTGTTTCAAAATGACGGCCATTTAAAAGTTTTAATTTCTTTAATCTAAAAAGATGTGCTAAAAAAATTAGAAATTTAAAAAAAGTATATTCCTTTAAGTGATTGACTTTGATGCAAGGATTCCATAGCATTTTTTGTTTCGCCTTTATCATAAAAATTAGCTCAGATATAGCGGTTTGAAATTCTAGGGTAGCTGACGTTTTGAAAAATTCTGAATTTTGTCATGCGATTGCATTCGTATTTATTAACCAATTTAGATGTGACTGAACAAGCGTACAGGACATACCGGATCTCGACCGAGTTCGTTATCTAGCTTCATCCGCCGTCTTATTTTAAAATGGACACTTTTATTTTTTTAATTTTTAAAAATTCAAAAAAGTGTGAAAAAAAGGGAAATTTAATTTTTGTTATTCTTTAAGTGTTCGACTTTCTGAAACGCATTCCGGAGAATTTTTTGCCTCACCTCTATCCTTAAAAATTACTATAGCAGTTTGAAATTCTAGGATCACTGACATTTTGAAACAATCTTATTTTCATCCACCGACATCACTCGTATTTATTAACCGATTTGTATGTGACTGAGCATGTGTACCACACTTACCAAGGTCACGACCGAGCTGGATGTACCAACGGAATTTCAGGGAAAGAGAAGAGAACCAGTCAATAGCAGTACAAAGTGAGAATATATATAAATAGGGCTTTACAAATATGATCAAATCTGGTAGCCAGGAAAAAATTACTAGTCACCAGCAAAAATTATTTATCCCCCATCCTCTTTCCTGTCATTGATTTAAAATAAAACACAAGAGTTTTTTATGAACTAATTGAGAAAAATAATAACAAGCATAGTTTAGAATTATTAGTTACATAGTTTAAAATAGTACATAATTTAGAAAGATAATATGTCTAAACTATATTTTCTAGTGAAACTTATAATCACATATTATGTTGACAACTTATATAAACACAAAAATCAGATTTGAAACTTAAAAAAAAAAAAAAAAAAAAAAAAAAAAACAAGCATTTTTAGTATTGTATCCAATTTTAGATGTCTAGATATCACAGAGGCTGGATTAACACTATTTCTTACTGTTTTATTGAAATATCCTCTCTCCCCCCACATTCTAATCACTTGACAAACACTAGCTGGCTATAGCTGAAAAGAATGGTGTTTTCTGTGCATGAGTTGGGAAATATTTTTTTAATTTAATTCTTCCAGTAAAAGTACGAGAGATGCCGCGCACGAGTATGTTTGGAGGAGAAAAAAAGCGCCATTTCTGCTCATTTCATATGTCAATTTTTTTTTTACAGAAATCACCCCGAAAGATTAAACAACTTGGTCGCCAGATCAAAAAACTTGGTAGCCAGTGGCGAACTGGCGACCGCATTTGTCAAGCCCTATATATAACCAACATTAAATTAAGAGGTAGAAATTTAAAAAAAATAAATTATTTATATTTTTTAATAAACTGAGAAAAAAGAAACAGCAGAGTAAAGATGAATAAGATTTTTATACTTTTAATAGACGTTAAAAGTTTCTAGAAAATATGGATAAAATATGAAAGTTGATTTACAACTTATTTTAGCAAAATCGAAATTGAAATTACGTTTCGTGTCTCAGCAACGTTTTGCGTAAGCCGATTTTTAAGTTTATCGTTTGAAAACTTAAGACATGTGCTCTTTTAATAAAAATTTCATATTTAATTTAGTCTGGTCGAAGCGGGAAAATCTACGGTCGTTTTTACTCTTACGATGGTAAGTTTAATGTTACTGAAACCGGTCTACACTTTTAGGTAGATTTCGTAATAAATATTACCTATTACATTCTACCTTATGTTGGAATTTCTGGAAAATTTTTCCAGATCTACGCCGATCATCACTCCCAGAATCCAAAACCACCCCCAGTTCAAAACTTTGTCTATCTATCTATCTATCTATCTATCTATCTGTATCACTTTTTTATGGATATGATAACTTCAATAATAACTGATACATAAAATCAAGGGGCATAAAATCTCGGTCAAGTTCGTTAATGGGCAAAATCGGGGCGGGGGATAGAGGGCTCTTTGTGAAAACAGAGAAAACCCTAGAACTTCTTAATTATGATACGTATCGAATCCGTTTAAAGTTATTATTACTTCTAGGAAAGGGCCGAAAATTTATGTATGACAGATTTTTGATATAATTAAAAATGGCCTCAAGTAGGGGGGGGGAATAGGGGATTAAAAAGAATAATAATAAATTTATCCATTCACAAGATATCAAATCCGCTTAGATTTATTATAAATCCTCTTAATATTATCTACAACTTTTATACTGGCAAGTTTTTTATAGGACTAACACTTACAGCAAAAATAAATAAATAAATAAATAAATAAAAATAAATAAAAACAAAATATCCCTGCCGGCTTCGCCTACAGATACAGGTAGATTTTGAAGTGGGTGGTCCGAACTGCCGCATCATGGCAAAAAGGTCATGTCTTCTGAAATTTCCAATAAGCGGGCTCCCCACGGCCTGCTTCTTCGAAATCTACCTGTCTATGTGGGCCGAGCCGTCAGGGATATTTTAGTAGATAGTTTGTTATTTTAAATGTTAATTTTATGTACTACTTCTGATACAGCACTAAATTTCCATACTAAATGGAAAATATAAAGAAATATAAAATAAGGTATTTGATTATATATATATATATATTTGTAGGATTCCAGTTTGAACACTTCATGTAAACGATATGAACTGACACTCTACTATTATTATCCATGATTAGACACTTCACTTCATCAAATGAACTAACTACTATTATTATCCATGGTTAGACATGCGCGAGTTGTAAATAGTTTGAATCGCGAGATTTGGCTAAGAGCCGGTTTTCTAATTTTTGTTATGAAGCAAGATATAAAAGGAATATAGCCGGAAAAGGTATTATTAGGCCTCGCCGGATTGTTGTAAGCTACATTGTTGTTATACAGTTTTTGCTAAAAGTGTATTAGTTGAAATTAAAGTTAGTATTCTGTTGTTCATCGATTATGTGTCATATTGGTTCAGTAAAGTGACTATTTATACATAATCTTCTCTCATATATATATATATATATATATATATATATATATATACATATATAATAAACTCTTGATTCAGTATTAGCTACAATTTATTATTTATATACATTAATCAGTATTTCATCAGATTATTTTTATTTTATCTAGACCTTCAATTAAACCTTCAAATGCCTCACAATAAAATAAATGTTTCTAGATTAAAAATCCCCTTTCTTACTAATTACAAATAAAGGCAGCATCAAAAGACGCAAACAATCTCGTTATTTTCTTCAAAAGATTTAATTGAATGCCTGTGGCATAATTATGTCCCTTTCCTATTAACATACACCATTCCGTCTTTAACTGCGGGATTTTAAGGAAACAGGATTTCTGTAATTATTATCTTTATTTAGTTGTATATTAGTATTAAAAAGGAATAAATAGTGTCTTTGATTAAGGCACAGTTAATTGCTTTAATTAATCTATTAGTTTTTATAATAAATTTAACAGAAATTTGCGTTGTATTAAAATTGTAAATTGAAAACTACATTTAAATCAGTCCCGTTCATATTAACAAATTATTCTTATTGATTTATTTTTTAGGGTTTCGTTCATCTCACGAAACCCTATTAGTCCCGCTTCATTGTCTGTCTGTCATAGAGCCGGTTCTCAGAAACTATATAACTTACACTCATGAAATTTTGTGTACTTATAGCTGAATACCTACTATGAAGCTCAAAATCATAAAATTTGAAAAAATTCGTATTATTTTACCATATACAGATAAAAAACAAAAAATCTAACAGCCTTTTCCTATTAAATTTAAACATTTTTCGTTATAGCAGTTACCAAAAATTAAAAATCCACAATAAAATTATTTCTACAATAATTAATTTTCTACTGAAAGATTTCCACGTGAAAAATGAAAAAGAAATAAAAAGTTTCACCAATTGAAAAAAAAATTAATATGACGTCATATTGGTAATAAAATGGAAATTTTCAAACATTTCTCAATAATACAACGAGTATAAGTATGTGTAAATGCAGAAAGCAGCTTAATATGACGTCATTAGAGAATTAAAAAGAAAATTAATCTGACGTCTAAAATTTTAAAGGTCTCTATATACAACATGTTTATTTTTAAATTGATTTTTTTAAATATCGCATTTAGTCCACATGACAGATATTATTATGACAGAGTATAATAGCGGGCTTCGCCCGCTATCGGACCGGTTCAGATTTTCGAAAAAACAAGAAAAATAGACCGGTAAATTTTTACTTATGAAATTTATCTGGATTTATTAAATTAAGGATAAAGTGTTTTGAAAGGAATATTAAACGACATTTATAAGATACCATTCCTCTCCTTTCTGCGATCTTTGATCACACTTACCCACTTGATTGATAATTACATTTAGTGACTAAAAATATAATTTCAAAAATGAAAGAAAAGTAAGGTTGGTTAGTTGCTTGTATAAGGTTTAATGGCAAAAGATCCCTTTAGGGACATGCTGAAAAGAGAGAGAGAGGGGAAAGAACAGAAAGAGAAAAATTAAATGCAAGATAATAATAACAAAACATTTCCATTCTTTTCTGTCATTTTCTTCCTTTTCCCCCCTCTTTTTTTTGTTACAGTTAATTTTAATGGAGAGTGATTTTGTTCTTTTCTATTTAAAAGCAGACGATTTTCGGAGCAAAAAGGTTAATGAATAAAGCAATTTTTCACATTTTTCTGACATACTTGCCTTTATATTCATTACAATTAAATAAATTAATTTTATGGAATTAAAAATCATAATTTCATTCTTATTACGTATTAGGGCCTAATCAAGGACCGTAATATTTAAAAAAAATTAAGCGTTATTTCAATATCACCGACATAATTACATCTCCATTACTTATTAAAAAAACACTATTTCCACTTTATTTGCATGTTTTTAAAGAGACAAGTTTTGTGTAATTACTTTTTTTTATTACTTTTTATGTTCTTATATAAAATGTGCTAAATATACTTTTTTTTTATCAAAGTACAATAAATTGTAATATAATCTAATATTTAATTTTATAATAAATTTGACGATATCCGCACTCAAATCAAATTGCACTTAAAAATATAGCAACCTTTTAAACAATCTATACTATTTAATTTTTTCTGGTCGAAGCGGGAAAATCTACGGTCGTTTTTACTCTTACGATGGTAAGTTTAATGTTACTGAAACCGGTCTACACTTTTAGGTAGATTTCGTAATAAATATTACCTATTACATTCTACCTTATGTTGGAATTTCTGGAAAATTTTTCCAGATCTACGCCGATCATCACTCCCAGAATCCAAAACCACCCCCAGTTCAAAACTTTGTCTATCTATCTATCTATCTATCTATCTATCTGTATCACTTTTTTATGGATATGATAACTTCAATAATAACTGATACATAAAATCAAGGGGCATAAAATCTCGGTCAAGTTCGTTAATGGGCAAAATCGGGGCGGGGGATAGAGGGCTCTTTGTGAAAACAGAGAAAACCCTAGAACTTCTTAATTATGATACGTATCGAATCCGTTTAAAGTTATTATTACTTCTAGGAAAGGGCCGAAAATTTATGTATGACAGATTTTTGATATAATTAAAAATGGCCTCAAGTAGGGGGGGGGGGAATAGGGGATTAAAAATAATAATAATAAATTTATCCATTCACAAGATATCAAATCCGCTTAGATTTATTATAAATCCTCTTAATATTATCTACAACTTTTATACTGGCAAGTTTTTTATAGGACTAACACTTACAGCAAAAATAAATAAATAAATAAATAAATAAAAATAAATAAAAACAAAATATCCCTGCCGGCTTCGCCTACAGATACAGGTAGATTTTGAAGTGGGTGGTCCGAACTGCCGCATCATGGCAAAAAGGTCATGTCTTCTGAAATTTCCAATAAGCGGGCTCCCCACGGCCTGCTTCTTCGAAATCTACCTGTCTATGTGGGCCGAGCCGTCAGGGATATTTTAGTAGATAGTTTGTTATTTTAAATGTTAATTTTATGTACTACTTCTGATACAGCACTAAATTTCCATACTAAATGGAAAATATAAAGAAATATAAAATAAGGTATTTGATTATATATATATATATATTTGTAGGATTCCAGTTTGAACACTTCATGTAAACGATATGAACTGACACTCTACTATTATTATCCATGATTAGACACTTCACTTCATCAAATGAACTAACTACTATTATTATCCATGGTTAGACATGCGCGAGTTGTAAATAGTTTGAATCGCGAGATTTGGCTAAGAGCCGGTTTTCTAATTTTTGTTATGAAGCAAGATATAAAAGGAATATAGCCGGAAAAGGTATTATTAGGCCTCGCCGGATTGTTGTAAGCTACATTGTTGTTATACAGTTTTTGCTAAAAGTGTATTAGTTGAAATTAAAGTTAGTATTCTGTTGTTCATCGATTATGTGTCATATTGGTTCAGTAAAGTGACTATTTATACATAATCTTCTCTCATATAGATATATATATATATATATATATATATATATATATATATATATACATATATAATAAACTCTTGATTCAGTATTAGCTACAATTTATTATTTATATACATTAATCAGTATTTCATCAGATTATTTTTATTTTATCTAGACCTTCAATTAAACCTTCAAATGCCTCACAATAAAATAAATGTTTCTAGATTAAAAATCCCCTTTCTTACTAATTACAAATAAAGGCAGCATCAAAAGACGCAAACAATCTCGTTATTTTCTTCAAAAGATTTAATTGAATGCCTCTGGCATAATTATGTCCCTTTCCTATTAACATACACCATTCCGTCTTTAACTGCGGGATTTTAATGAAACAGGATTTCTGTAATTATTATCTTTATTTAGTTGTATATTAGTATTAAAAAGGAATAAATAGTGTCTTTGATTAAGGCACAGTTAATTGCTTTAATTAATCTATTAGTTTTTATAATAAATTTAACAGAAATTTGCGTTGTATTAAAATTGTAAATTGAAAACTACATTTAAATCAGTCCCGTTCATATTAACAAATTATTCTTATTGATTTATTTTTTAGGGTTTCGTTCATCTCACGAAACCCTATTAGTCCCGCTTCATTGTCTGTCTGTCATAGAGCCGGTTCTCAGAAACTATATAACTTACACTCATGAAATTTTGTGTACTTATAGCTGAATACCTACTATGAAGCTCAAAATCATAAAATTTGAAAAAATTCGTATTATTTTACCATATACAGATAAAAAACAAAAAATCTAACAGCCTTTTCCTATTAAATTTAAACATTTTTCGTTATAGCAGTTACCAAAAATTAAAAATCCACAATAAAATTATTTCTACAATAATTAATTTTCTACTGAAAGATTTCCACGTGAAAAATGAAAAAGAAATAAAAAGTTTCACCAATTGAAAAAAAAATTAATATGACGTCATATTGGTAATAAAATGGAAATTTTCAAACATTTCTCAATAATACAACGAGTATAAGTATGTGTAAATACAGAAAGCAGCTTAATATGACGTCATTAGAGAATTAAAAAGAAAATTAATCTGACGTCTAAAATTTTAAAGGTCTCTATATACAACATGTTTATTTTTAAATTGATTTTTTTAAATATCGCATTTAGTCCACATGACAGATATTATTATGACAGAGTATAATAGCGGGCTTCGCCCGCTATCGGACCGGTTCAGATTTTCGAAAAAACAAGAAAAATAGACCGGTAAATTTTTACTTATGAAATTTATCTGGATTTATTAAATTAAGGATAAAGTGTTTTGAAAGGAATATTAAACGACATTTATAAGATACCATTCCTCTCCTTTCTGCGATCTTTGATCACACTTACCCACTTGATTGATAATTACATTTAGTGACTAAAAATATAATTTCAAAAATGAAAGAAAAGTAAGGTTGGTTAGTTGCTTGTATAAGGTTTAATGGCAAAAGATCCCTTTAGGGACATGCTGAAAAGAGAGAGAGAGGGGAAAGAACAGAAAGAGAAAAATTAAATGCAAGATAATAATAACAAAACATTTCCATTCTTTTCTGTCATTTTCTTCCTTTTCCCCCCTCTTTTTTTTGTTACAGTTAATTTTAATGGAGAGTGATTTTGTTCTTTTCTATTTAAAAGCAGACGATTTTCGGAGCAAAAAGGTTAATGAATAAAGCAATTTTTCACATTTTTCTGACATACTTGCCTTTAAATTCATTACAATTAAATAAATTAATTTTATGGAATTAAAAATCATAATTTCATTCTTATTACGTATTAGGGCCTAATCAAGGACCGTAATATTTTAAAAAAATTAAGCGTTATTTCAATATCACCGACATAATTACATCTCCATTACTTATTAAAAAAACACTATTTCCACTTTATTTGCATGTTTTTAAAGAGACAAGTTTTGTGTAATTACTTTTTTTTTATTACTTTTTATGTTCTTATATAAAATGTGCTAAATATACTTTTTTTTATCAAAGTACAATAAATTGTAATATAATCTAATATTTAATTTTATAATAAATTTGACGATATCCGCACTCAAATCAAATTGCACTTAAAAATATAGCAACCTTTTAAACAATCCTATATATTATTATGATATTCTCACTGAACTTGCTAATATGAATAATATTTAAATTTTAAAATAAGTTTTTTTATACACATATCAATTCTAGTAGCAAAATAGTATTAGAACAATAGTGTTTATATTTGTTATTATGTTGGATATTTTAGAGGTCTTGGCATGACATATTACCTCAACACTGGCATGTTTACATTTCTCCAACAATGGTTGAATATTGGGAGGGAATATTGCGCTTTCTGATTATGAAGTAAAAAACAATATTGCTGCAATACTGATAGTTCATTGGAAGTTAATTCCCACGAATTCAACTTTGGAGTTCAATTTACCTCAATATAACCATATTAATCAATATTTATTTGGTTTCTACTATGGCAATAACTGATGCAATTGTTTTTAATATATCTCGGAATTAATAGTTCAAAGGCCTTCACGAAAGAAAATTCCGTTTTTTAACGATTTAAGCAGCTACTAAATTGCAGATTAAACATTCGGCAATAAATAAAAATAAAAACACAATTGTTATGTCATTTCGCAAGCAACAATAACGAAAAAAATCACATGTACAACAGCTAGTACTACATTAATGTATGTTTTTCTCGGGAAAAATTTAAGTGATTTCAACATCTTTTTAATAGATTTTACAGTAGCTAAACTTTATATTAATAGTTCGGTAGGAAATATAAATATAAAATAGATTACATACATAATTTCGAAGTTTAGCTGCTTCCAAAACAATTAGAAAAATATTGATATCCCTTAATTAGATCTCGAAAAAAAGGTTCATCAATATCAGCTGTTCTATGTGTGATTTTATCATTGATGTTGTCTGTTTAAGAAAAAAACACGTTTCCCTTTTATCATATACTGATAATAACTATTAATTATGGTTTATTTCTTTGAAATTCTAATCACTTCTTTGTATCACTTCATCAATATAAGTGAGAAGAGACAGGAAAGGGACAGTTTTCATTTAAAAAAATCTTACTATAAGTTTTAGATAGAATTGTCCTGTAAAATTATTTAGTGTTATCTGCTAAAAAAATTCAACATAGGTGAAAATGCTTGAAAATTTTGATTTTCCGACAGCTTGAAAATTGTGTACCATTCTTCCCTCAATTTATATTTTAACGAATATTGTACTTTAACAGGTGTAAACTAAATAACAAGAAAGATAAATCATACGTGAAGCATAGATTATGAAACTGTAACACCGGACATTTGGGTCGGAAAGCTGTCATCCCTGATTTGAAAACCCAATTTCAGCCATTACCATCTATTGTCCAAGAAACATGCTAATGTTTTTGTGCACCCCTGTATATGATCTATAAAATGGTTTATATACTACATAGTAAGCCAAACGTAGTTCTGTTAGGAAACGCATAACATAGTTAAAAATTCCTCTTCAGCAAATTCCGTCAATAAGCCAGAATGTACTCGAATTCTTTTGTGCAGCCCTGTATATGATCTATAGAATTTTTGTACGGCAAGTAATATGCAAGCAATTAGTTGAATATAAAAACGCATACCACAATTGAAAACGCACTTCCAGCAATTATTGTTCAGAGACAGAACCGGATTATGTTTTGTGTCCATGTAAATGAACAATGAATGCTATGTTTGCAATAGATTATAAAATGCACCTCAGTGAAGTATATCAATTTCAATATATTTGAACTAGATAAACATTATTAAAATACACTGTAAAATGTTTCCCCCATAGACCATACGTCTTTTGTGTGCCCTTATAAACGTGCTATAAATGCTACACACTTCGTTTTCAATATTGATTATTCCATGGTATACCTCAGTAACATTTATTAATTACATGGAAATCTAACTATATTTACCCGAGTTAGAGCATGGCCAAACGGTCAGATAAACCGAATTCATAAAAACTTTTCAACTATGTTGGAAATTGCTAAAAAACATGATTTTGCTTTATTAATTATTATGTGTTGTACAAAATTTGCAGCTGAAAGATTAAAAACGTTTGTAGTTAGAAAATCTCTCTCCTTTTTTTATAGATTAAAAGTAAGTAGTTTATTTTGAAATCAATTTTGACAGTTGCATATTACATAATAAATATTCCAAAAAAATTTCAACTATTACCAAAAAGATTTAATATCATGAAAGTAATTCATGAAAGTGTTCCATTCCTTCCTTCATATAGTATATTTTGTGTACGGCGCATTATGTTAATCATACTACATTTTAGGCTTAACATAATTAGTGAATTGTAAGCACATTATATACGGAATTATGGTAATAATTTATTATTTTCGTTTAAGAATTTAATAAAGGCCAAAATAAAATATCATTTGATATTCACTTTTAATATTTAATAAGGATACTTTTCTTGTTATCACAACACATTTAACAAATGTTTAAAATCGGGCATGTGTCGTACATTGGTTTGTAGGTGACTCCATCTTGTGGTAATAAAAATAAATAACAGTTTAGTTTAAACAAAATTAGTGTTGTCCCACTCCTACAACCTATCCCATATGTAGTATATATACTTGCACGTTTAATTCTAATCAGCCTGCTATGGTTTTTCACATTTCACAATCATGCATTTATATAATCTAAACTGAATTTGTTTCTCTTTTTGTTAAAAAAGAGGATAGGAAGAAATAGAGTACATTATTTCCTTAAAGAATTTATCATCCTGGAAGAAATTATACAAAGAAATAATTCATTATTTAAAATCAAAGCCGGCGTCATTGCAAATGTAATGAACAGTATTTGTTTTAATTTCGAAAGGAAACATCGATCAGCCTGAGACATTTACAAGATAATCTGAAGTAGTAAAATACGGAAGAGATTGTTTAAATCACTTTGGTAATTTTTAACAAGGAAATTAAATTTATAAATGATTAGAGATTGGAAACATTTATTTAATACCTCCCTTTTGGCAAGATTAATTTAGAAAAGAAGATTAAGGTATTCACATTAAATACGATTAAACCTATAATAAAGTTAGAATAAAAGGAAAATGGATATACTAAACAATTAATTTGGAATTACAGTGCGTTATTGTTAGCTTGAATACATGTTTTTTTTATGTAATTTAATAAATATATTTTTTAACTAAAATAAGTGTGCATATTATTTAGTTAAAAAACATATATATTTAATTATTTTGTACTATATTTATATTCAAGGATTGGAGTATCATAGTTATTTAAAATATCTTCTTTCTTAGGAATTTCCACTAAGTAATGGGTTTCACTGACCAGACAAACTATTATTGAGGGTTCATTTCTATTTATTTCTGCCCAGGGCAATAACATCACTTAACTTGCAATACTCCAATGACTCTTCAATCGTACTCCTCCAATTCATCCCCTCCTTTGTCTACCTGTCGGACTTCGAAGGAGTCTTATTTTAAAATATTTAAATTATTTTATATTGATATTAAAAGATTGTATATTTATATAGTGTTTCACTGATAAATTTAAATTAATATATTTTTTAAATAAAATAACAGTTTTACGTAATTAAAAATTATTTATTTTTTTTAAATTTCATCTAGATTTCAATGGACATTTCTGCTTCCCTGTTATATGGTATTATTATAGCAATTATTTTAAATCCTTAGTCACTTTAATAAAGTTTAACTGTTATTAGATTTGCTGCCATTTTCAAAGTTATATGCAATAAGAAAACAAAATAGTTTCTTCTAATTAATTATAGAGAAGACTTGAGATATTTGACACACTTTCTACAAAAATGCTCGTAATTTGAGTTTGATATACAATAGAATCCCAGTTCATCTGATATAAATAACTCATAATGTATTGTATTTTTTTATGGTGTCATAATTCGGAAATATACTAAATGATATATTTTTAAGTTTCTATAATTATTTCAACTGGGTAAAACCTTCCTATTATTTTAGAGAAGTTTGACTGATTCACAGCAAAAGAGATTTGGCTCACCAAATCATATAAATATTTTCATGCCAGTAATGCATTCAATGAAATCTAACTTTTAACTTGCATTTATTTGATTGTGTTTCATTAAATAAAATTCCTGTCACTAAACATTTGAATGAGTCATTAACTAAAGCTATTGTTTCTCAAATATGTTAGCTTTTCAAGTTGAAAGCATTTGAAATTAATGAAAAATGCCATAAACAAAAAGAAATTAAATTTAAATTTCGGATCTAGTCTTTTTGAACCACTATACACAGTACTTGAGACTGGATGCCGTGGCTTATGGAGATTAAACTAACTCAATATCTTTAGCACAAGGTATGTACAACATACCTACCTTGTATACGTATATTATACATACTTTATGCATATTTAAGATCTTTTCTAAATAATTTCTTCAGATGTTTAAAACACTGTTGTTTGATTTTATAGTTATTTTCATTTATTCATTGACATTTTTGCATTCAGTTTGAATCCAAATGCTGTATTTTAGTTTATATTTCGATAAAATATTTATGTAAGTTATGTCATTAAAAACTGAAATAAGTAAATTATATTTTTTGATAAATCCAATTATAATGTGCAGGAACAAGGGGTAGTTACTTGGCGTTAGGTCAGGATTAAACCTAGGATCTCATTGCGTCATATGGTTAGGAAGAACTTCATCAGTCTCCGAATATAGCCCTGACAAGTGACTACCAATTGTTACTGCACTTTAAGAAGCACCTTGGTGGTCAGCAAAGCAATGACGATGACGTCGTCAAAATGGTAATGCAGTGATTAGCATAACAGCAACAGATTTCTATAAGGATTAATAGAAAAGCTGGTTGTACTATACGATAAGTACCCTAATAAAGGTGGAAATTATGTTGAAAAGTAGATAAAGGTCTACTCTTTCAAGTAAAAATAAAATTGTTTAAAAATGGAAAAGTTGTTTTTTTAATATCAAAACAGTACTTACTTAAAAAAATACGCTTCGCACACTAGATGAAGAATGTTAAGTTCTGGACGGGCTAAACTACATACAAATGCAGCCTGTCAAACACACCACAGCGTCCATTTAAAAAATAATAGCATAAAAACACAAAGTAAAAACTATGTCATGTTCTAATTAACTACATTATATTTTAAATCATTAGATAAAAGACAATTTTGATTTTTTTCACGTCTTATTATTCTATTTGTCTCTTATCAACCCCACTTTTCTATAACTTACTGTAACACATATTTCAAAACTAATAAACTTCCAACTCATTGAAACTTTGTTCACACATATTAAAACAACGATTCCTTCATAAATTATTCTAGAAAATTTATTGTAATTATAAGGATTTCTGTAAATCGTTTTCCTGTAATTAAATGTAGCAAATATTATTCGATTATAGATGATTTCTACCGCTAACATTATGTTTTTATATTTTTTCAGATATGATCAACACACACAGAAAAAAGCTGTATAAAATACTGTAGTCAATATTTCCTTCTTCAATTTAGAAAATGGCTGATTCTCCAGACAGCATCTTGGACGCCGTGTTACATGGAAATTTAACCAGTGTTCCTGAGCCGCCTTCAAGAGCATTCAAATTAATGGTTGTCTCTACGAAATCAGGTTAGAATATAAATTGTTGCTTTAAGAGACTTAATTTTCAACTAAGGTAAATTTATTATAACTTTTCGGTATTGTTAACTACTTGGCGACAGATGTCTCGTATACGTGCTGTATAGTGTGTATACACGGTTTTTATTTTTGGGCATCACTATTTCCGAGTGGTATATTTTATGTACCTAACTCAAAATTTGTGGCATCAAATAACGCAAAGATTGCTATTAGAACAGTGGTACTCAAAAAAATATGTAGTATACAGGACGCTCGTAAAGAAAGGGTTAGTGAATAATTTTGTCAATGCACCTAATGTATGAAAAGCATATTCTTATTATAATATAATTTCAAAACTAAATTTTTGTTCTAAAAAATTTATGTGATACACTTTTTTTCGTAAGTCAATACGAATTCTACCTCATATCTATTTTATTAACAGAACTAGCTGACCCGCCCGACGTTGCTCGGACCAGTGATAGTAACCTTAAACAGAACTCAAGTTTCTAAGATTTTTTTTTAAGAAGCTGCACTAAGGGCCCCAAGTAGGAGATTAATATTCAAAATTGGTGGTAGCTGAGGTTCCAGAATTTTTTTTTGTCGTTCATATAGTATCTGGAAGTACTAAGCAGTGTTTAGAAAAAAAAATAGTGAATCGGTAAATTTTTAAAGGAGCTATAGTAGGAGGCCTAAAGGAACCAAGTGATAGTTTTGAGCAGGGCTCTAAGAGGGAAACATCTTAAAAGATTCTAGTACGCTTTAGACCTTCAGTTAGTCGAAATTAAACATAGGGTATAAATTAATCATTAGAATAAAATGTTAAAGAAATGTTAAAAAAAGGTCCCTAGGGCCCCAATAAAAATATGAGGGTGGTGAGAGAGGAGTCCAAGACTCAACTTTAGAGTTATGTATTCAAAATTAGAGAAGCATTTTGTAACACAGTTGTGTCTGTTGCAGAACTCAAGGCGAAAGTATTTCCAAATATTCGACATTTTACAGATCATAAACGGCTTTGCAAACATGAGATTCTTGTACTAAAAAATGATAGTGTAAACAACATCAACTTGAAGATTCAAGAAGAGTTGCATGAAGAAGCTGCATTGTACAAATCAATAGATAATGTTGTTGAAAAAAATTGAGCTTTGAAGTAATTGTTTTTCACTTCGTTCCATCATGTACAGTTCAAAGACAGTTTGACATTTTTCCTTTTCAGCTTTTATTGTTCCAATGATGAATGGAAGAAAGCTGATTTATAGTTGATTTCTGATGAGTTTATTATATAAATTTATATATTTTTAGACGGTATTTTCATTAGATTCATTTGTATAACATTTCGACTGCTTTCTTTTATTAAGTTTTTACACAACAAGTTTAATTTTGAAATTGATTTTTACAAACAAACATTTTAAACTCCCGACTGACGTCGGGCACTTCTGATAGTATATATTAAATGTAAAAAAAAATATTAGAATGTTCAACTGAAAATTATTTTTACCTGTGTTCTGTAATCATGAAAGCCCGGGTCTAATGTTATTGTTAAAACGCATTTCAAGCAGTATTTTCTGTGAGAAAAGTCGTGTTATAAGTACAGATAATGAAATGAACATTATTCAGTTATTAATCAAAGATAGAAATGAATGATATTCATTTCGCTAGACTACACCTAAAAGACTGATAATTTTGCTCAATTATTTTTGAAAAAAGAACGTGCTACTGTAATACTTCAATAGTTTAATTAAATGTCGATCTATGTTTGAAACAATATGGCTTTAAGATGTGATTTAAAAACTACCTCACATAGCCGATAATGTATCTGAATTTAAATATAAGCCTTTGTAATAGAATAAATAATTTTAAACACATCGTTTTTAACAGGAAACATGCTATAATAAAAATTATGAATATCCTGTCTACCCGCGTATATTTACGAAATCTTAAATGCGTACGAACAGACAGACAAATCGAAATCACAAGCACTATTAACATTTGTCAGACGTATTAATTTATTTTTTGTCCATATTATTCCACATGATTATATCTCTTCGGTATTAAAAACTGTACAGAAAATATAAAAAGATAATTAAAATTGCAATTATTAGACTTAACTCCACGGCGCCTTGTAATCCATTGGGAATCTTGGTGATGTTGGTGACTCCGTTTTCCAGGCCATGGGCGCTGGAGTGCTATATAAGCATATGCCCAAATCATGTGGTCGCCTAACTTGGAACCCCCAAAGATTGTTTTTTTAGCTCGCTTCGTACTCATTTTATCGACTCCGAACCAATAAAAGATTGTAAAATTACAATTATGAATGGAAATTGTCGCCTGAATTTCGCATATATAAAACTGATCAAATAATGGTAATAGAAATAAAAATTTGGTCAAACATTGTTTAACATTGCGCTAAAAACTCAAGACCATATTGTAAATGTTTTATTAATGCTTATATTACGTACAATGTTTTGAAAAATTCTTTACCAGCATTGGTGAATTGTTTCCATAACATAAAATTTATTAGAAAAAAATGACTGTTATATGATATGTAGAATAAATTTTAAGTATTTAAAATTAGATTAAGAATTCGTCAGTAATATTATTGTAGCGTTTTATCACTGAGCTCCAAATATAGCAGGAGATCTGTCTTCCTAATGCCCAACATGCTTTCCAGCGGTCAGCGCGGAAGGATACAGTGACGGAATTTTAGTTCGCATTAATGGCAAAACATGCTGTCTATCGCATTCCCTTACATGATTAGTGAATTATTTATGAAAAAAATAAGCATAGCTTAATTATAAAAGCATAAATTAGGATAATCGTAAATGAAAATACTAATATCTGACATTGACAACACGGACTATTTTTTACTTTTGCCTTGCAAGCTTTATTTGCCTTTCATGCTTCTGACCGCTGATTCTGAACGTTTTATCGCTACTTCCATAGTTTTAATTTAATCGTTTTTATTTTGCCCCTCGCGCAAACGATATTCTTTTGTTGACAATTTTTTTTTTTTTTTTATGAACTGGAAATGTAATTCCGAAATATATTAAGATGTAATATTTAAGGGAAAGATATGCTGTACGCGAAATGTTATGTATTTGTTTTGTGATCGTTAATATATACGTTTTGTGTGTTTACATTTTGTTACTTCAATTACTACTTAAATAGTATGAACATTTATGTTCGAAGATACAGAAGTATTTAAAATAGTCTTTTATCTTCCGAAAGATGAGCTTAGGTAAGCCATTCGTTCATTCTGGATTAATACATTCGTATGTTCCAGTTATATAACATTTTAACTTTGAAATGAATATTGATAGTTTAAATATCAATATAAATAATACTGAAGCTAAAATTTTATAGAAAGGGACAGATTTAATAATTATTATTGCACCTTTTATATATGGAATTGTATTGAAAAACAGTGATTTTAGAACTTCTCAAGTATTTTTTATACGTTAGGCAGAGGGTTAATAACCTACCAGACGGGTCCAATTGTACATTCAAAATGACTGTTCGAACAAGAATTTGTTTCATAAAATAAGTTAAATATTAACCAAAGAGACCAAAGTCAATATTAACCAAAGTCAATAAAATAGTTAATAGTGTTAAAAATTCTTTTGGGAAATATTTTTCTCACGATTGAGTAAAATTTCTGGTAGTTCTAGGGTTAATTAGCTACTTTTAAATTTTTTCCTAGCTGATTTTTATGAATTAATTTATTTTACAAAGTGATAAATAATGAACTTTTATTCATTTAATGAGACACAAATGTAATACAATGTAAAGTTTATTCCGATAAGAATATGTAATTGACTAATTATGCAACTGTAGGCAGTTTTATAAATGTATAAATGAAATTACTAAAATACCACCCCATTCGAAACTATAAAATTTAACTATCTTTAAGTGACATTTAAAAAAATTTCTTTTATCAAAATATGCCACTTAGAACAATGCGTAATTGCGATTCTAATGAGTATAATTACTGTTAATAAATATATAACTTTAAAAGTTATATCGGAATTTGTGATTGATAGAATACATTAACGTATTCAAACATATAAGCGTCGCCCAAATGAAAGTGGCATTGCTGTAATAACTCCACCATTTGAAGAGAAAGATGACTGCGCATGCTCCTATAGAGGGGGCAGAGTGCTGGAAATGCATGCGATATCGTCAAATTCCGCCAGATGCGCGTGTGATAGCGTGGGAGCTTGTTAAAAGGCATCGTTTGCATAATGGATGCCTCCAAACTAAGACTCCTATGATAGGAGCTGACGCATATACATTTTGTTTCCCATTATTGGTGCCCAGTTCAGCATCAATCTACCGCAGCCGGAGTTGGGGTTGCCTAAGACTCGATTCTGATTGGCTGAACCTATTCTGATTAGCTTGGTTTTTCGAGTGGGCTCCAATTAGGGTGCTAAATCTACGTGGATGCGTCAGCCTCTATTATAGGAGTTCTACTCCAAACGGTGTCAACGCGCAGTCGTGCAATTTTTAACAGCAGAAAATGTGAGTGCTAGTGAAATCTATCGTCGAATGCAAAGTGTGTATGGCACAAAGTGTATGTCACGCAGATCAGTATTCCGATGGTGTAGGGATTTTCGTAGTGGAAGAAGCAGTATTCACAACCTGGTCAAGTGCATGTGGTTATCACCAAGGACCTACAAGGTGACTTTGTCTAGCGTATCTGTTACGTCTGTATTACTTCTTTCTTTTGTAAACTAATTTATATCAATACCATTAAACCATTTCTCAAACCGACTGTAGTGCCATTTTCATTTGGGCGACCCATATATAAATGAAATTTTCTTTCTTCTTAATTTGATCAATATATCACTTTTTGCAGAAAGTTTTCGTGAGTTTTTATTTTCTAGGATGAAATTTCAAATATATATATAAAAAAACAATTTCTCGACGAATAATGTTTGTCCCGAAGAAAATAAATGTGTATTTGCATCGCAAACATCTTACGACCAGTAATCTCTATTTTAAATAAGAAAAAAATACTTTGTAAACTAAGCTAAAATGTTTTTTTATTAGCTCTTATTTTTCGATTCGCAGCTACATTAAATAAAAGATACGTGATGTTCTGTGTATTCAAAGCTAAAAAGGTATTTCCGTCTTTTTACGTAAGGATTGAACAATGGGGGAACGGATAAATTTATACAATAGGCACGACAAAAGAAGAAAAATCGAAATCAATAGAGTATTTTTATAGAAAAAATTAGGACATAGAAAAGTTTTAAAATTCTCTTTAATTGAACCAGTAATCAGTGATTTTTTCATTTAAATTAAATATAGGATAATTCTGCCTTAGAACTAATTTTTAAACAGGTATTAGTAACATATCATTATTTCTTTACATATTAAGTTTGCCACAATTGACAATTTTTTAATTATTTTCTCACTACTATTTACAAACAGTAATCTTTATAGTATTTTTCTACTAGAAATCTGCCATGAAAATTATTGTTTGAAAATATTGGTAGAAAAATAGTAAACAAATGTCCCTTGTGGCAACTTTTCTATATTCATGAGAAGAAAATACTGGATTAGTGGAAATTTTCCACTTCAAATTTTTTATAGATTTATACTTTCTAGAATTTCTTAATGCGGCTTGGTTATTTTTTCACTGATGTCAGTCCGTTTGTGCGTCACATAGATTTTGTGGGTGCTGTAAGTCAAGAATAGACAATGTTCAGTACCTTTTTAGCATTCATATTTTGTTTGACTTTGACATTAATTGGTGCCTGTTAGATTTTGGAGTATATCGCACGAAAGGTGGTACTGCTAAGCCGTATTATTAATGATGTTCAATATAGATATATCATGGTATTTATGGATCGGATTGCTACAAATTTAATATGCAACACTGTTAAAAATTTGCAGCAAACTCTCCGGTCATTCGACCGTTTTTATAGAAAACGGTTACATAACCGTAATTTAACTTTATTCTCCCATATTAGGATCAGAATAGAGTTAAATTACGGTTATGTAACCGTTTTCTATAAAAACGGTCGAATGTCCGGACAGTTTTCTGTAAATGTTTTAACAGTGAAGATATTTCCTATACAAAATCACTCAATGTTTGATGATTTGTTTGAGGACGCTGCTATTGCTATGTTTTTTCGATGAATACTTTGTTTAAGTATCTCCGTTTCTACAGGGTAAAAAATAACAAAAATGTATATTTGCAGTTTTTAATATGAATATATATGTTCGTACACTTTTAAATTTGAAAATCTAATAAAATGCTTTGTTGTATTGTATTTTTTTTTAGTGATCCCATCTTATCATTGATCACTGAATCTCTATATTAAAGATATGCGCTGTACTTCATAGTCATATTTTTTTGTGTACTTTAAATGCTCTATTTAAATTAACGTATTAAAACTGTATAGAAGAACGTTTTGTGATAGCCACAACACATTAGTGATTTTATCATAATTGTCTAAAATTATAGCATATGAAAAATTGAAGATTGTGAAAGCATGCCTAAAACTACAAAATTCCTTTTCTAATTAACTATTTAAATAGTTAATTTTTACAAGGTATATTATTACATGTAAAAGTGTTGTTTGTAGTAATACATTCAGATGACATGCAAAATTTCATGTAAAATAAAATTTTTATATAATTTGTAAAAATGCCTTTTCTTGTACATCTTCTGAAACATATTACACAGTGTTAAAAAGGCTGAAATTTTTTTAATGTTGGAAAAAGCGTTTATAAAAAAACAGTATAATCTTCTTCTTATGCAGGATTCCGTAAACATTTCCGTTATATACAGAAATAGTTTGAAGAAGAAACAATCATAACAACAGGTTGGCTTTTAAAATAAATGGGTTCTTTTGCACTACGTAAATTTCGGAAATCATGTTTCTCTTATCTTCGAAGTCTGTTATCTTTTGATTGCTCCTGCTCCTAAAAGATTATGAAAATAAGAGAAAAGTTTCTAAAATCGTGAATAACTACAAAGTTAGATAGAATTTTAGTAAACATTTCTTTTATATAAGTTTGATTTTATATCATCTCCGTAATTTTTTATAGTAAACGAAGCAATTAAAGGCAAATCGGTGTAAATCATCAATTTTTAAGAGTCTAAATTCAGTACATGGAGGGTATGTAGACATATCAGCTTACGCCTAAAAATATCTATATAAGCAATAGTTCAAGAAAATCGTCTATAAATAGCACCCGAAGACATTTTGCATCATAATAAATCATTGTAGCGCTTCCAGAAAATCTTAGTTTTTCAGCATTTCAAAACATGTGATTTGCAGAAACTCTCATTTGAAACATCTGAAATATAACTTTTCCTGAATCAGCAAAACATTATTTCGAAATACTCCATTTGTTAATTAAATTTGGATACCAGATATTCTAAATTTGAAAGTCTAAGGGAGACAACTCAGGCCTGGAAAAACCAAGCCTTTAGAGCAGTGGTTCCCAACCTGGGGTACGCGTACCCCTGGGAGTACGTAGCAGGCTTGCTGGGTGTACGTGAAAATAATATCCGTAATGGCGGAAATCACAAAAATGGTTTAACTGAAAACACATAAAGAAAGTTGATAAATTTGGATTACAAAGTTAGTCTCATGTGTAAATGTAATGTGTTACAGTCAAAATGAGGGTAAAAGCCCACTAGACTTAATAAACTATTGATAATTCTATGTCACTAGCTCTGCCCACTGCTAATCATATTACATGAGTACTTGCATATTTTCCCAATTTTTGAAAAAACTACTATTGATCATTATCGTTCTTTTAACACGGCTTATTTATTCCCGTTTTTAATAATAATGACAAAATCAGGCCCTTATTTTCGTTTTCTAATAGGCGGAGTTACATCACTTACGTATACTAATTTGAAAGCTCCCTTCCTTTTAAAGAGTATTTAATTTGAAGTATTTACTTATTATTTGAATGATTTGGTTTAATATTTAAAATGGATAACTGGTTAAAATTCAGAACTCTTAAGAGTACTGCAACTGCGGTTGAAATTCAATCTGATATTCGGGAACTGCAAGTTCTTCGAAACAGTCTGATTATTTAGAATTGCTAGAGAACCTGAGTGCAACTGTTAATAAACATGATTTCATAACTGATAAATACTGAATAATAATATTTTATAACATTTTAAATAATACTGAAAACGTCAGTGCTCCCTTAATGAATAGAAAATATAATAATGAATAATTCTTGAAATAAGTATTTTGCATTCACGGGAGATGAATATTTTAACAATACGAGGGGGAGGAGAGGAATAGGTGGGTGGGTATGATAAATGGGGGTACTCGGAAATGAAAAGCCTAAGCAAGGAGTACATGAAAAAAAAAGTTGGAATCGCTGTTTTAGAGGATAACATCTCCCCCGGATTGTCTCTCGGCAAGCAAGATCTCGCTTGGTGAAACTCCAATTCAGCTTCGACAGAAGGTACACACCGATGCCCCAAACACACAAACAACCCCGAGCGTTCATTTTTTTTATAAATTAGAGGGTTACAGACTTAAGCCATTAAAGACCTTGCGCTACCGTAAATGCGACAATGGGCTTCAGAAGAAAGGTTTCCAGAATATCACAGATTGAAGTCATGAATGATTTGCGCCGCCGTATACGTGACAATGGGCGGCCAAATACATTTCAAGAGTGATAATGATAAGCTACGGCTGCGAAGGCAGTCGTACTTCACCGCCGATTCCAGGCTCTCGTGAGCCTATACGAGGTCACTGCCAAAGAGGGCCGGTTTACCCGGACACTTCCAAGGTGGTGCTCTTCGGCCTGGGAAAAGACGGGGGCCGAAGCCTACCTGCGCCACTCACCCTAACCCAAATGAGTGAAGTCAGCGGTCGTTGCGACATGCGGTGAAGCCCCAAGTAAAGAACACCACCACGACCACACGACACTTGGGCGGAACGCGGAAGTGAACAATGGCTTCCCATAAGGGAAACCGGGTCCTTGGCCAGTGTCAAACACTCCCACCACCCATTAATGTAACCACATCTTCCGATTATCAAATCCTAGAGAGCGAGGAAGCGACTAGTTCATCGGATATGGCGAGCAGGACGGGCTTCTCGCCAACCCGGGATTTCGAAGAAACTGGCGCATAGACACGCCTTGGCTAAGGTCGTCCCCATCAAATGGATCTCTCCATTTAATGTCTCATACACATATAATATTACTAGAGCAGAAGGTTTCTCGCCAACCCGGGACAACAAATAAATTTAAATGGTCTTAAGCTCAGAGTGGAGATGAAAAAGCAACAAGTTTAATATATAATTTCCTATTGCGCAATACCAATGATCCTGGTTCGAATCCGGGCCTAGACACTTTTTCACTCTGTTGGTTTCACCCCTGATTTAGTAAAGAACCAGCGATTATAAATTCATCTAGTATTTCTACAGACGTATGCCAATTATACAAAAATGATATATATATATTTAACGATGCTGGATTAAATGGCACTTTGCGTCTTATGTTAGCCGCAGGAATTGTGGTCCATGAAGACATTTCATCTTGTGCTGCAGGACTGCAGCCTTGCCAACTTATTAGAGTGAGGAGTGCCAGGCTGGATATCGTCCAGGTAGCTTAATGGTAGAGCAGTGGCGCACAATGCCAATGATCCTGGTTCGAATTAAGCCTTAGACAAATTTTCACTCTGTTGGTTTCACGCTTGACTTAGCAAAAAATCAGCGATTATAAATTCATGTAGTAAAACTGTAATTATTCAGAATATTTATAAATGTCTCAGAAAAAGTCATATAAACCAATAAATAGTTGATATCTCTTAACTATCTTCTATTATCTAGTTATAATACTTATTTGCATAATTAAAAAAAAGATGAGTATCTATGATTCATGCAATATTGCTTAAATAAATTATTCATTGATACGCTTATGGGATTTCACTTTTTCTTTTCATTTAACCACTATCACGTGTGTTTCAGGTTGTTTTCACGTGAAAATGTAATTTCTTAAGCAAATTTTGAACTATGCAAAAAGAAACACCTATATACGATTCTTTTCCTGCAGCATGTAAATGTAAAAAAAAATAAATATTATTAGTTTCAAACCGTTCCCTTCCGCATAAAATAAATAAAACAAAGCACACCGAAAGCGTAATTTTGAAATAAGTTTTGAAATGTCATTTCTATTTTATGTTTTCATTTTTGTATCATTAAAATAAATTCATAGATCATATACTTACGTGATAAAGCAATACAGTTACTATCAACACTGAAGTATGTTTAACCTTATAAATTTAAGAAAATATACTTACTTTTATAATAAACTTAATGTCTAATTTATGGCTATATCATTATACTAATACTATATCAAAGCAAAAGCTTAAGCATCTCAAAAGGCTTATTTTCAATACTTGCGTGTTTTAAGTAAGGTATTAGGGGTATTAAAACAAATATCTATACAAACCATGCGAGTTCTTCATTAATTAAACTAACAAGGTCTCTGTTGTCTTTAAAATTAAATATGAGATATTTTTAAAATGTAGTTTAATTAATAATGATTATTATTAGAAAAATGACTTAAATGTAAATTATCAAAATTAATTTTAATTGAGAAATGCTATTTTTCCGAAAAATGTTTAGATTAGTTCCTGAAGAAATTTTATTTAAAAAAAAATATTTTCATTACATTTTCCAGTTTAATTTTTCAATGTATTTGGGGAAGAAACTATTAATTATACATTTAATCCAAAAACTATTTTGATTATAGTGATCATTTTGGAATATCAAAATGGATTATTTTCGTAATTAAGAAATATAAGTTTATTAGAGAATAATTGGAAGAAATGATATATTCTAATTTTTTGATCTGATTTAATTGAACGTTACACATAGATATATTTGTTGACATTTTTATAAGAATGCGATAAAACTTTGCAAAGCTGTAGTAAAAATACAAAGATTCTCTTAGTTTTGAATTTTTGGTTTTCAAAATTTAGCACATTTCTGGCCATTGAAGCAGCATATTTTTCCAAATTTTCAGATTTCGTTTTCTTTTAAAAATGAAATGTTTTCTCTTTGTATAGTAATACATCGATAACTCAATATGCCAGATGAGTCGATATTTTTTATACAAATAGTTGGACTAATTGCATTTTATATGGACAAAACTGTAGTAACTCGACACTTTTTGATAAAACAATCGCTTGTAATATTTTTTTATTAACAACATTGCTTACGACTGCTGTATTTTTTTGTCATCGCTATATCCAAAAGAACAATATTTATCTTATTTAATTGCAGATTACCGCATTTAAATAATGCGGAGATTGCTATTCGGAATAATTGTGATAAACATTCGCAGCAGTTGGCAGCTGTGTAATAAAATCGAGAATGCTGATTCTTTCGGCCATACAATCACTAATATTCTAAAAGTTGTTATTCAGGACATTTCTTCAAATGCAGGGATTGCAATCTCGTAAAATGAGATCCCACAATTCCGCAAAGATTCCGCCTCTTACGATAGCACAAGAATCCAGCTGCGGATCCGACATAGACCGCTGATTCTGCTTGAGGGGTTAACGCGGATTTCACAAAATGCTCCAACATTCGAAAAAAAAAAAAAGAAAAGAAAAAAAAGGACAGCAGAAATTATGCTTAGTTGAGATTCACTTGCAATCTAACAAAAGTGTATTATACAAGAGCAAAAAATAGTTAAACTGCTCAAAAATGCGTATATGGTTTAAAAAAAAAAATCAATCCTATAATATGTAGATTAACAACAATTTATCGCTTGAGAGTCTAATATTTAATTATAATACAGTTATTTAAAAAAAAAAGAACAGCAGAAATTATGCTTAGTTGAGATTCACTTGCAATCTAACAAAAGTGTATTATACAAGAGCAAAAAATAGTTAAACTGCTCAAAAATGTGTATATGGTTTTGAAAAAAAATCAATCCTATAATATGTAGATTAACAAAAATTTATCGCTTGATAGTCTAATATTTAATTATAATACAGTTATAAAAAAAAAAAAAAAAAAAAAAAAAAAAAAAAAAAAAAAGAACAGCAGAAATTATGCTTAGTTGAGATTCACTTGCAATCTAACAAAAGTGTATTATACAAGAGCAAAAAATAGTTAAACTGCTCAAAAATGTGTATATGGTTTTGAAAAAAAAAATCAATCTTATAATATGTAGATTAACAACAATTTATCGCTTGAGAGTCTAATATTTAATTATAATACAGTTATTAAAAAAAAAAAAAAACACTATTTTATAAGTATTCAGTGTTTATCTTAAAAATCACCCGTAATTTCATGACTGTAATTCATGTAATTAAAAAAAATTCCTTACGATAAGTTAATTTGACGTGGACCCCAATTATTGAAAATTCTCCGCTTCGATTTACACTTGATAGATAGCGGGAGCTAGTGAATACATTAATATATATATATACATATTACAAAATTTAATTTTTTCCGTAATCTGCTAAATTATACTAAAAAATTTTTCTATTTAATAATGTTCCGTATATAACCCCAGTTTATTAAAATAATTCTAATTCTTAAAATAATCTTTTACTATCCATATGTAAAGCCAGTTTATCCTAATCTACTTAATAATATTTATTCGAAAGTAGTTAGATCTAAAAATGGCGATAGCTTTTTTTAATTTAGTCTTTAAATAGAACATCTTTATTTTAACCCATTATTAAAATTCATTATTATTATTCCCGTGTAATCAAATTGCTATAACTTCTTTATTTAAATGCTAAAATATCGCATTTCTAAAATTATTCCGCTCAGAAAACCTTATTCCCGTAAAGTTATTCTATTATTAAATATTAAATGTCTATTAAAATATTTCCGTAAAACTTTAATTCTTTTTTTTCCTTCTACAAAGATTAATTTTCTTTTTATTATTATTTTTTTTTATTACGTATTAAATTCGAAGTTTAACTACAGCCTCAAAACAGATAAATTGGTTTGTTGATATGGCAGGCATCTGGTACGAGATTATTGGAAAATTCTAGAAAAGCGTTCTGAGCGCAAATGATTTTTCTCGCGAGGAAACCGTTTTTCGACAAGATAATTCCACCGGAAATGCTAATAGAGTTCTTTAAAAAACCTTGTTATTTGATGAAAGTTGGTCACGTGACGTGTTTTTGTGTTCTTTCGCCAGTGAGTTTAAAAACTCTTACACATCCTGATTCGGAGAGAATTTTTGACTTTGGTGTTTGCTAAAAGAAACGGGACGGATTTTGGAAAATAATGGAACGTTGTGATCGGAGAGAACTTTGACAGTGGAACAGTTTGACGCTTTAGCGTTGGCTAACGAGCAGAGTAAAAATTTAACTGTTTTCTAATACGGAACATCGTCTTTTTAATTAATAATGTAGAGAGTTTGATAAAGTTTTAGAAGGGTTTCGTGCCCAGTGGATTCAATCCATTCACCTAAATATTATCTTTAAATTTGGGACAATTATTGACTGTCGCAATGGATCGTATTGCTGCATAGATTTAACTACAGCCTACCGAGCATTCCTCCTGTAGTGATGTCTTCAAACTGTCAATAAACTTTTTTGTTCTACTGAAAATGGACTGAAGTAATTTGTTGTTGGTGACACCACACGGCCTCCTGATGCGATAGAGAAGGGAAACCTTGCACAGAGTTAAACATGTTTATCAACGATCTTCCGACTGCTATTCACACCGAATTCGAACTTGAATTTACAACATATATATATATATGTGTGTGTGTGTGTATATATATTTGTTCTGTTTCTGTTTAAAAGATATGGCAACAGGAAAGAAAAAGATCATTATTTAAACTATCTATTCAGGATTTCTAACTAGTTTTCTCAACGTATAATCATAATTTCATTAACATAACTGTTAAAAGATAATATGGTATTTTTAAAAATTATTACAAGCTCTATTTTTTATTTATATTTTTACTTTTTAATGTCTAAAATATTTCATTATTGCAGTTTCAGAGCTAGTTGGCAACATATCTTTGTACATAATTTTTATAATTCTAGAATATGAATGAGAAAGTGAATGAAAGTTCGATTACAAAATCGCATCTTTACATACAAAAACCCCATTAAATTAAATTAAATAGTGTAAAAATGTATTCCACTTGGGAAAAACCTGGCTGTAACTTTATATCAACCTATAGCTGTATTGATTTCCACTTATAACGATTTTATTAATAAAGTACAAAAAGTACTCTAAAAATTCGAGAGCAAGAAACTTTGCCTATTTGCAGAAATATGCATGAGAAGACTTTGGGTAAGATCTAAGATTGATTTCGGAATATTTAAGGCGCTGGAACAACTCTCTTAATACATCTTAAAACTTAAAACGTGAATAAGAAGAGCTCTAATTAAGTAGTGTCTGGGTACAATTCACTACCAAGGAGTAGACCAATGTTAATGATTTATTTCTTTGTTTATAAGGACTAACTATTCGCTGAAGATTTTTGAAGGATATATTCAGCATATGGAATTAATGATAATTTATTTTCTTTTAATATTAACATATCTTTCTTGATCATTAGCTCTGGAACATCACCGTTTATTTATTTTTGAATTTAAAAACTTTCAGTTCTTTTTAGGACTTACTTATATAATGTATGTAGCAAAAAATAATGTTTGTAATATATATATATATCAACACTTGAAATTCAACCCCTAAGGGAATGAAAAAGTGTGTTGAAGATTAAAAACAAGTTATTATTCCGTAATCGGATACAGCCAATTTGTGTAATTTAGCGACCATGCTCAGGCGCAAAACTAATTTTATTGTTCTAACAATTGTTGTCACTCTCATAATCTTGAAACACCGTTGTTACCAGCATAGTTAATGTTTGTCGCTAACTTTGGCTATGTATTTGATTATTAAAAATCATACAAATAAGATAATTGTTGCTGATTTTTGATGGATATTTTGAATAAGACATTTATCCAACTGAATATTTGTTTAGCCTTTTTTCAGTTTCGTGTTTTATAAATTATCTTTTCGGTTTTCGCGTTCTAGCAAACGGATTTCAATCTTTACACAAAATAGAGTACATTTCCTTCTCTTCTCAAAACACATATTTTGGAAGTAGGGATTTAGGATTTAAATACTAATCGCTATATTAAAGAAATATGGGCTTGAAGTACACATGGCTCCGACATAGTGATTGCCATTTTAACGGTTTATACACACAAATTGTTTTAATGATTTATGAGGCGCGTATCGCACCGAGAATAGAGATCGCCGAATTGACGATTTATGGCTGCTCAGTACTAAGGGCCCCGATATTATAACTACTTTATTAACAATTTATGGCACGAAAATTACAGGATCAAGTTACAATGATTGCCATATTTTTTGGTCATCCCATTTTTGTTTAGACCTTCCACCTAGATTGAGACAAGCAACGTTGAACGGGTCTGCCAATTTGTATTTATATTAATTACAGGTATACTCTGAAAAAGCTCGTATATATTGCCTAAATTTGCCATTTAAAAGAGATTTTTCTTTTTGCTAAAATGTCGATATTTAAATTTAAAAGAATTTAAAAAAAGTTTTATATATTTTTAGATGAAGAACATAACTTTAAGAATATAAGAAAGAAACAGATGGTATGAGTGAAAATCTAGAAATAAAGAATATTTTTAAAACTTCAATAAATGCTTGATAAGGGTGCAAAAAGATAAACGAAATAAATGATCTTATTATGAAAAAAGTTTTTATTAACTGAATTATTTTATATTTAAACAGATATTTTTCTAAAGAAGTCAATGTTACATAAAAACTTTCAAGCTAAATTAATTTTAAACTGTATACATAATTTTCTGTCTAGAAAAATTTCATTAAATATTGCGATTATTAGCAGCTGTTTGCATCTTTTCTTTTTTTTTTTTAAGCATTTTTCCAAGATAAAAATTTAGGCATTTAATTAGAGAATATCTTTTAATTAAATATTTATATTAAATTTATCGAATAGTTTACAAATATATATTTTTTTATTTTATCTAGAGAAGACATCGTAAAATTGAGTAGAATATCAGTGCAATTTCAAGAATTTTTCAAATAAATTTTGTAAAGTAATTGTATATTTCAAATATTACACAGAGAAAATATCATGCATTATTAAAGTATTGGTCGTTTTACACAAAGTAGTTTTAGTTTTGTTCCCAAAACGAATTACAATAATTAAATATTTTTAAATTCCTATTCATTTATAATCACCGCCTGATTGAAGTTGTCTGAACCGTCTAAATTAAACTTTTATTCACCTGACCAGACGATTTTGCCCTACTTTGTTATTCATGAAACGTGCTTCTATGCAAACGGAAGTCTTGTTATCATTTGATGAGGCTCTAGTCTTAACTTATCTTTCGTGGTCTTATCACTTATCCCCTTCCCCTTAGAGGGGAAAAGTCTAATAATTCAAAAGCTCACATATCCCTTTTAATTCCTGGCATCACAAACGTGATGGCGATACAACATTACCTATCGTATTGGTTTATTAAGTTCAGACTGCTTTAACCCCTTGAAGGGCGCCGGTATATTATATATACCACTTAATTTTAATCCCAAAATGCCACAATGACACCAGAATTTTAGAATCAAAATTTGAATGTATAAGGTACATGAAGGAAAGTTTTTACTTATTTTAAAATAAATTCGTTTCTGAATCTTGGTATAAATCAATCATTTCAATATTTTAGCTCCAAGAGTACTTTGCCCCTGAAGGGGTTAATACCCACCAATAATGAGATCGTAATGATGTCTTCTAGCTTCAAGTTAAAAGGATTTGCTGTCGGATATCAGCTCTATGCAGAATTTCAGGTTTTGAAGGCTTAATTTTGATTATATATCGATTAATTAAAATAATCCTTGGGTCTTAAATAAATATGGCTTTAAGTCACTCACAATTCAGCTAGAAAGAGTTTTAATATTAGATTATGTCCAAAACATCGAGCTTCGATCTCGCTCTGTTCTCTTTGAGGGTTCACCGCTCTTTATGCCCTTTCCATCAGCTAAATGATCATTCAAAACATTTTTTATCGCTCTTTGCGAACATTTAAAAATATTTAAATTTGGCGATGAATATATATAGCAGCTGTGGAGTCCAACATTTTACCAAACTGTTGTTCAGTGATAGTTACGAAACGATGTATTAATTATATTATTTTACAGTTTTTTTTTCTTTTTTTACAGTTTGCAATGACTCGACGTGATACACAACATTCATTTTAAAAAGGCACACATCATTCTAAGTATCAATTAAAATTAAATGATAAAATAATTTTATTTAAATACTCCTAAAGAATTAAAATGGAGAAAAATATTTTTTAAATTAATAGTAATGAGATACGTCGATTGTTTTTTAATTTGAATTTTTACTTGCTCACCAACCCTGCGGGACCTTAAATATAATTAAAATCAGTGTTAACGAAAATCTTTCGAAACAAACCTAATGTTGGAAGCCCCACTGCCTTTGGCAGTGTATACCAGTGGATTTACGTGATATTAAACGAAAATCTACCCCAACGAGGGATAGAGTTGAGGGGACACACTGCCCTCGGCAGCGTACACGTTGCGGAAGACGCGAAAAAAAATTGCATTTTCTGTTTCTTGGTTCTTCATTTGCGGAACTTACATTAGGCCTCATCCCTACGACGTTTCATACCATTTTGCCAAGTTCATTATGGTTTTTAGTTTATTTAAAAACTAATCACAAAATCCAAAAAATGGTTTTGAGGTGCATAACTACAGACATAGAGGTATCTTTTAGGCCAAATCTTGTAGCTCTACGCGTAGCGGTCGCTTTAAAATATAGCACACAGACAGACACGCACACACATAGACAAACTTCTTTATTTTATTATAGATTTTATTCCTGTAGGAAAAAATAAAAATAACAATCACTAATGTCGACAGGGATTACTTTTTTTTAATCATAAAATGTATTTACTCAAACAAACGACACCCCCAAAATGAACTTTATACCTCACAGTTTTAGGCCAGATTTCACATAATGTTATTTTTTTTTAAAGCTACGCATTTTCCTATTGACATAAAACTTTTCATTGTATTTATGACTAATTTTAAATTTTGATATATTTTTAAATTTATCATTTTTATTTTCTTTATTTAATGGTAAGCTGAGTTTCATTAAAGTTAAAATACACATTATAAAGCAAAAGCATGTCTATGAGTAATGCTGATGTCATTTTGACAGTGGCAACACCTCACCCTTAAATGTTGCATTTACATCAATTTTTGCGATCAATGTAATTTACTGCATTTTTTTAACTTCCAAACACTGGACAATTTCAATTTTTACACAATTAATTTAAAAAAAATCTTCTTTTTCTTTTTCTTTTCCTTTTTCTTTTTTTATTTCTTTTTTTAATAAGAAAATAAGTGTTCTATCAAATGCAATTTATTTGAAAACTGTATCTCAATGTACTGATTTCGATTCCCAATTTTTGATTACTTTTAATTTTATCTCTATCGCTTTCAACCCGATTACAAACTATTAATCGTTTACACTTAAAACAATATAATTAGTTCAGCATTTGTTTCCGGCTACTATTTTATAACGAAATTAAAATTTTATCTAACAGATAAATAAAATAATTAAATACTATAAATAAGTCACAAATTTAATAGACATAATGCACTTAAACCACTGAAATTATTAGAATCAAAAAAATTTCTGTGCAAAACAAATCAATTCTCTGCAAAAAGAAAAAAAAAATGTTGATGATTTTACAGTGTGATACTGGCATCTCAGCTGCTAGTATTATACCGTAAAATCAACAATTTTGTTTTGCAGTGTAGTGATAATTTTGGCAATTATTTCGACTATTAACTTCAGGCATGCGGCTTATACGAAAGTATCGCTTTTAATAAATTTTAAAACTTTATTTGAATGCATTATTGATATTTTATAGATAAAAACACTTTATGGTGCAGTTAGTGGACAATATAAAAGAATATATTAAATGTAAAATATCTATTAGAGTTTTCAATTTAAAATATAAAGGTTTTTACCTATATTCTATAACCCAGGAAACCGTGGTTGTATTCCTTAGTATATATAAATCACAAATGCCAAGTAGATAAGAATATAAACATAACAAATAAATTATTAAACATATTTTCTTGCGACTAATGGAATTTTCTAAAACACATTTCACGATATTTCTTACTAATAAACATAATTGATCATTCAACGGTTAAAAAAATACAATATTTTACAATATTTTTTAAACTGCGACGTTTAAAATGCATTTATGTATTTTGGAAAATCTTTTTATCTTTCTGTTTGTTTCAATATTTGAAGTACGCGCATACACACAAAGAATGCAAATACTTTTTCAGATTTACATTTTAGAAGAGTAGCTTACGTTTTACCGGTGCGGGAACTATTTGATGGAACTATTTGGATGTATCTGAATAAGCATTAATGCTTCAATATTCAAAGTGCAGAATTTGAAAGTCTCTGGCTCTCTCTCCTCTTCCCCTACACTTTACTATTTTCCTTTTTTTGTTATGTCTTTGAAAAGTCTAAATTGAGTGATTTTGCAATACACGTCTCCGAGTTTCAACTTACGACTACTAAGAAGAAAATACTTTTTTTTCTGAAAAAGAGAAGAATCATCACTTTTAAATTCGATAGTAGTGACTTTATAGAGATAGTTATACAACATTTCATATAATAAATATGTATATATATATGATTCAACCATATAAAATTATTTTGTTTAAAACATAATAAAATATATACTATATTTAAAGAAATCACTCTAAATAACTTTGAAGAACAATGAGAATAGATTGAATATTTTACGGAAAACTCAAGTAGACAAATTCGATGCCTTTCCGAAAATTAGTAACAAATAAATATTTTATGAAAATATACACATAAATATAGAATGCTTATTAGCACAGCGTTAACTATTCCATAGCTTTAAATTTAAAGGATCCAGAAACTGCTGTTTCCACTTGCTTTGATACTAAAAATAAATATATATCATAGATCAATATGCATACAAAATCTGACAAGTATTTTTTTACGAACTGTCCTTTAAATTGCGCTAACTGAAAATAAATTATTCAAGAAAAACAATTCAATACAACATGGCAGGGAACAAGAAATTATATGAAATTTATTAAAAAAGGCAAAATGTTTGAATAAATATTGCAGTTACCATTTTGCTTTTAATACTAAAACATACTAATATAAGTAAACGCAATGAAATTGTACAATAATTTCTTATAAAAAAAATTACACTGGAAATGGTATGATAGTAGTAATTTGAAACAGGCTCTATTTACTATGAAAATGCGCTATGAGATTGCTGTTAGTGCAGAAAAAGGTTTAGTCTGGTTAAAGAAAGACCCTCTCACAATCTTTTAGAACAACTTTAGAACATGTAATTAAGGGATGAAAATTTTTGACTAAAATAAAAGCATTTAATCAAAGGCTAGATCACGACTGAAGATCATTTTGCACGCTAATGATTTACACCATCTTTCTCAATTTGCACTTTTTCCTCAAAAATAAAACGTAATAAAATAATAAAACGTAACAAAAAAGAGATATATGTATATCTCTTAATAAAAATAAAAAAGTTATTTCAAAGGCTGCAAAGGCAAAAATAATGCATTTGTCTTTCGATGGACTTTTGAAAGATGCTGTTTGTTCCAATATGTCCCCCTAAAATTACTAAATAGTAAAATTACATGATAATCATGGAATTCAACACATGAATAGTCCCTAAACTTCCCAGATACGAGCCATAATAAAATATAGTGAGATATCAGTAAAAAAAAACTTTTTTTAAAAGAGGAATTAACTAGTATTAGAAAATGGTAACCGATTTATGGGGCATTTTTATGTATTCATTACCTTTGGTGTCCTTTTTCATGGATGTGAAACGAAAACAACAAGAAAATTTATTTACCAAAATGGTGAAATGATTAAAAAATAAACGATTATAGGTTTTGTAAATTACAGCTTCTTGAATAAAAGAATGTAACTTCTGCTACAATAAATGTTCATAATTATGTTTATTCATATGTTTGCTATTTTTTTCTGCTCAGTACTATACAATCGCTGTTACCACATATAAAATGCAATGGAAATTACTTTAATTTTATGTTTATTTCCACATTTGAAGTACACGCGTACACTCAAAGATTGCAAATACTTTTTCAGTCTTACAAGAGCAGCTTACCTTTATACAATGCAGGAACTGTGGAACTGTTTATTGGAACTATTTGGATGCATCTGAATAAACATTAGTGCTACAACATTAAAAGTGAATGATTTGAAAATACCTGTCTCTCTCTACCTGCACACCTTTTCTATTGCTCATTCTTCTTTAAAATGTATTTTTGATGTACCATAAACGGAGCAAATGTCTAGTATAGGTCTCCGATTTTCAATTTAGGATTACTCTGAGGAAAATGAATTTTCTTTGAAATAACTCGCGATATAGATTTAAAATAAAAAAGAGATCTATGTATATCTCTTAACATGAATAGCAGTGATATTTCAGGAATAACTAACATAATATTCAAACTCCTATTGAACAGAATCTAACACAGACAACATAACCTAACACATATTGAACAGAATATATTTGCTTCAGTTATCTTCAAAGCACATTGTTTAACTGAGGGGTCTAGAACATTTCAACGCAAGGGCCACATCAATAAATTCTTAAAATTCCGCGCTCTTTAAAAAAAAATTATAAACGCTTTAGCTACTAGACCAGAGTCGGGTTGTATATAGGCGCTGCGGTACTGCGCCTATATGCGACTTTGGTTCTCATTTCTGGTTTTCATTTCCTTCTTCACAAACAACATTTTATTTATTTATATTTGCACGGCACATTAAATTTTGGCGCCAGAATTTCTCTACAATTATTTTATTTAGCAACAGTAGTAGTGGTAGTACAAGTGGTATGTAAATATAATAAAAATAATCTGACAGACAGCACTCAGTAGAGAGAACTATTCTACCAACATTGGGTTTTGTACATTTTTATACCCTTCCATTAGAAAGCATACATACAAGCCATGGCATAATATTAGCGTTTGACATAACTATCCGTCTTGCAAGGTTTCTGCTTTCAACGGCACGAAAGAAGCAATCATAATGTCAGTGCTCCCAAATGGATTATTGGGCATGTGCGATTTCTCCTGGGTTAACTGGGTATTAGTCAAATTTTGTTTTATTTGGGACCCTGATACTATCACTTGAGAAATTGGAATCGGTAAATTTTAATTATACTATTCCTGTAAATAAATATTGGTAGAAAACAATATACTATCAATTTATTGAACGTTTTATCTTTTGATCAAGTAGTCTCAGAGAACACTAACAGTGAATGCAACAATTTTTGGGACACTATTTAAAGGTTAACCGGCAGTTGATGTAGATAGTGAATACGAGGGTAAAGTTTTGCTTTTATGTCTTAATTAGAAAATTGTTATAATGCGCGTAGTGCATGAATTCTTGAGAAATTATTTATCTACTTATGACTTAAAATAATTATTAAATATTTAGTTTAAAAAAAATCAAAGCAACACAACTGATGAATTACTCTTTTAGAATGTTATAGAAGTTGCTCTAAATTATTTTTAAAAAGATAATAAGCTTTAAAGCTTTTGCTATCTTTTGACCTTTCAAAGATACTTGAGCTTTTCCCATATTTTCTACGGCAAATTAGGAATCATGTGATTCGAAATCAGCTTCAGTTGAAAAATTTATAAATATTAGACCTCTTTAAACTTAAACGGTGTGGAATTACAATAAAATAGCATTAGCTCTAGCTTAGTCATATTTTAACAGTTGTTTGTGAAAGTATTCCTGAATAATTTTAGTTAAAAATTCTGCATAATATTTTATCTTCCTTCCTGGTATATGCATTGATCCTTTTACACCAAGGGTATTCAACCTGTGGTTGGCGATCCACCAACTATCGCTATGAAAAAAATATTTAATGACAGAAACTTTGCGATTAAAAAAAGGTCTTTTGAAATTTGTGGTAACAAACGAATTTCATAAGGTTGAAGACGCCAACTTTAGATATATTCTGCAAAAGAGTTTTGCCTTATACTCAGATTTGGTTTGCCTGCGACACTGCGGTCATCCTTTACACACCAGAGCTAAACAGACTGGAACATCCGTTTAAATTATCTCCGGAAAACTACAAATACCCGTGCCTGAGGTGGGATTTGAACCCGGTATCTTGTTCAGTAGCCGCCTCTCTAACCAATAGACAAGGTAGTGGGCCTTTATACTTAGAAATAATTATCAAAGCTCAGATATACCGTAAAAAAATTATATTAACTAAATATACGGCTCAATTATGCAAATGTTATCCTGCATTCAGTGCATGAATTCTTATGAAAATATACCTATATTTATAAATTAAACTAAAAATTAAATATATGTAACTTCTTTAAAGCAAAATTCAAAGAAGTGGAGTTGTTTCAATATTCTTTGAAGTTTTATGCAACTGGGCCTAATGCTTTATAAGATAACAAGGTTTAAATCTTTCTCTAACTTTTGAAATTTCAAAGGTACCCGAGCCCTTAAAAATATTCTCTATGGGGAATTACGAATTACGTGATTCAAAATCAATTCCGATTCAAAAGTGTATTAATATTTCACCTCTTGAAAACTTTGACAGTACGAAATTACGAGAATTAGCTTTAGCCAGACAGTCATTTTCAAATAATTGCTTGTGAAAGTATGCTTGAAAAATTCTAGTTAAAATTCTGAGTACATTTTTATCTTTCTCCGTGCTATATTTATTGATCCCTTTAGAATCGACAAAAGATTTCGCCTTATATTCAGAAATTATTCTCAAATTTTTCTCAAATCTCTAGCGTAAAGAAAAGGAAATTATATATATATATATATATGTGTGTGACAGATTAAGATATTTAGGAGAATAAACGATTAAAGTATTTAAATGAAAGGATCTTAAAAGAGAATATATTAAATCGATATGTTTTGTATATGTTAAGAAAAACTGTCTAGTCGTATGTCTGGAATTTGAAAGTTGATTAATGCTTACGGATTTATTTTTAAAAGTTTCTTAGAAAATATATTTATTTATTGTTTTTAAGGATTTTACTTGCTTGTTTTTATAATCTAAATTGAAATATTTTCTAATCTTTTATATGAAATATTTACGGTAAAAAATCATGATTCAATGGCGCTTTATATAATGAACGTGCTGAAGCTTGCATTTAAAATATTCTTACTATTAGTGTTTTTATTTGTACATTCGTTTCCATGATCCCAGCAGATTTATCCTGTAATATTTTATTTAAATTACTTACGATAAACACTATAATCAGGATTCGGTGATACATATCAATGGATATATATATTGATATATATTGGATATTTATTTTCAAAATATCATGAAGTTTGATATTTTTTATATTTTTGCATATTTGATATTTATTTTCAAAATATTGCGTGTAATATTTTTGCTATTTTCTGTCAAAACAAGTGTAAATAATTTTTTTAGCTATTATTAGCTAATTTTCTTAGAACTTGATTACTAAATCTTACTAGTTTGTTTTTTGTGAGTGTAAAAAGCAAATTGTGTCTGTTTTCAATTAGTTGATCTTAAATTTTGTTAAGTGAAAAAAAAAATAGAAAAAGACATTTAGAATATTATTTTATTAAGATTTCCTGCTAAAGGACATATGTTTTAATGTCTAATTTATATTTACTCTGAAAATATTTATAATCATCAATAAGTTGAATGTTTTGAAAATATCGGATGTATATATATAAAATATCGGATATACCGGGTGATTATAATTAAAGTTACGATTTCAAAAATCGATAATTTTAAAACTACTGGTCAGAATGACTTGATATTTTAGCAGAACAATCGTGAGGCAATGGAATTTTGTTTGGCGAAGGAAAAAAAATAGTTCCAAATTGTGCCGATAGATGGCGTTGGCAGGGTAATGTCAGGGAAAGACCAAAAATGTATTCTTGAACCCTTTCCGGCGCGGTGTAAATTTGTTTGCAAAATGATGAAATAATAGACTGACACCGGAATTTACAAACGAATCCATTAGTAAAAAGAAACTTGCTTATTTTCTGGTTCTTAATGAAAGGAAAATTTTAATTAAATATTCTTGGTGCCGTTAAAAACAGTTTTAGAATTAAAATTGGGTGTCCTTTTTTGTGACCACCGCCCGTTAAAGTGTTAAACATAGGAATGATGTTGACAAAAGGAAAAAAAATAGAGTTCAGAGATTTACTAAAAAATTATTAGCGAAAAGACAGGACTACGTGTTTACAGCAACGACAGCGATAATGACAAAAAATGAAAAAAAAAAGAGCTTCATGGAACGAACACCTTACTGATTATTAAGGCATAAGTTGCTCAATATGCCCTCCGCCCTGTTCCGCTACTAATTGGAAGCGCAAAACGGCATGCTCCACAACAGATCGGAGGGTATCTGTACTAATGCAATGGGTGTGTTGTGTGATGCTTGCCTTCAAGTCGGCTAGATTCTGAATCCGCCCGCTATAAACAACATTCTTCAGGTACCCCCAAAGCCAGAAATCACACGGGTTTAATTCGGGGGAACCTGGCGGCCACGTTGTTGAAAAATGGCGGCTTATGATCCTATCATCTCCGAAATTATCACTCAGTAGCTGCTTCACAGTAGTAGCAACGTGCGGAGGAGCGCCATCTTGCATGAATATTATGCGATCCACACACTGACGCTGTTGAAGTGCCGGAAGAACATGGTTACGCAAAAGTGCTTCATACCGCTTGCCAGTAACTGTGCAGGTAACGGGACCCGCAGGTGTGATCTCCTCGAAGAAAAATGGACCGACGATAAACACTGCCGTTATTCCGCACCACACAGTGACCTTTTCAGACTGAAGAGGTAATGGCTGTAGCTGGGACGGATTCTCGGTCGCCCATATCCTGCAATTTTGCGTATTTACAGAACCTTGCAAATGAAAGTGGGCTTCGTCAGACCACAGAATGTTCCATGGCCATCCGTTGTCCACTTCCATCCGGGCAAGAAATTGTAGTGCAAAAGATTGACGTGCTTCCAGGTCAGCAGGTAGCAACTCCTGCACATGAGTTATCTTGTACGGATAACAGCGTAAGACGTTCCGTAGGACTTTACGCACCGTGCTGTTCGGCATATCCAGCATTCGGCCAATCCCCCTTGCACTGCTGATTCCAGCATCACTGTCAGTATGTTCCTGTAATGCTGTAGCCACATCTTCCACTGACGCAGCTGAAACTGGTTTCCTTCCTCTACCCCATTTAACGTCAAATGAACCGGTCTCTTCGAATTTAGCAATCATTTTTTGCAGACCATTTGTTGTTATTGGACCTTTTTTTATGGATTTTAATGTCCGAAACTTCCTAATAGCTGTAAGTGCACAGTCATCGTTCTTATAAAAAAGCTTCAAGAGCAGAGCGCGATCCTTCATAGTCAGAGTCATGATGAAGCATTCAGGCAAAGAGCTGCTGCTCTGCATTTTTATGGTTGCTATGTCTGCGGTGCGCATGTTACGTATTAGTAATTTGCATATATTCAGACAATGTGAACTCAGACAGCGCCATCTATGGGCACATTTTGAAACTTTTTTTTTTCCTTCGCCAAACAAAATTCCATTGCCTCACGATTGTTCTGCTAAAATATCAAGTCAATCTGACCAGTAGTTTTAAAATTATCGATTTTTGAAATCGTAACTTTAATTATAATCACCCGGTATAAAGAAACATGCGCCGAAGGCGTCCCGGTGCGGGACGCACCGCACACAATCGACCACCGTGCCCAAGTCCTGAGAGACTTATACTGCACCAGTAGCTTTGTCTCGCTACGGCGCTACGGCCGGCCAGAGAGCCGCACCTCATTGCGGACCCTCCAACCTAGTACCCACGATTCGATGACATAGGTCGCTAGGACAGTAACCCCATTCTGGGGAAACTCCCCACAGGACGAACCAGTGGCAAACTGGCGAAGGCCACCCGGCGACTTCGTCGCCGAAACCACATAAGGAGAATCGGTTTCTAGGTCGTAACGGACAACCACGACAACTTTTGCTTTCCCACGGAGGCCGAACGTTGACATGCATAGAAGAGCAAGCAACTAGTCTCTTCCTCCATGAGGTTCACATATCATACACTACTACATATATATCACTACTACAAATATCACTACTACATATATATATCACTACTACACATATATCACTACAAAAGAGCAGTCCTTCCCTAGGGAGATACCCGCGAGGCATCGAGATCCAAGCGACATGGTATCCCCTGGGAGATCACGCTCAAAATAGAGAAGAAAGCTCCACTACCGGACTCTGAGGGACGTGGAACCCCTCAAACGCGCTAAAGAAGCGGGCCCGGCCGGGTTTCGGACCAAGGTCTCGAGTTTCGACCGATCGATGCCGCGTTAGTCGGCAGCCTCCGGCCCGGTTCCTCGTAGTCACATGACAGAAGGTGGCGGACTCCCTACGCACAGAGAGCGGTCTCGTCCCTGGCCTCTGGCGACCTTTGGATAGTGACCGTCCCTTTGGTTCGGGCAACTCCTGTGGTGGCCATTGAGGTCGGCTCACAACTCTCCAGCTGCAGAGGATAGCGTGGGGTCGCCAAGACGACTATTTCACCTCTGCCGCCGCTACGCCGCAGATAGTTGCTGCATGCCGTATCTCCCGACGCCCGGCGAACTACAGAGTCACCACACATCGTGCTCTTCAGAGATCGATCCCGTCTCCGTCAATTCCTTGGTCAAGTTTTGGAGAGATCCGGCTGGCATTGGCTCCGGCCTTTGCCCAAAGTTCACTGGGATCGGCCGTACGGGATAACTTTCCACCACCTACGGAGGAGGCTCCGAGCATTGGCCAATCCTCGCGCCGCAGAGAACCTGCGCTTGCGAGGAGGAGACCCACTATGCCCGCTGTCCCCATTGGGTTTTCACCCATGCGGGTTTTAGAGCGGTGTCTCCGGCTTTCAGAAATCCCTCTCACTGGCGGACCACGATGAGGAACCCAGACCAGTCATCTCCTGTCCCCGTCTCGCAACGAACGCAAACCATGGAGCGCCCGCGCACTGCTCCGCTCCCGGTCATCTCCTCCACTGAAGGAGTCGGGTCAGGACCACGGAGAGGGACCCGCCAGATAATCACCCGGTATATCAAAATACCGTATATTTTTGATATTTTTGAAAATATCATAATATTTACGAACCCTGATTATAACTAACTGGCATTTTATGTCAGTAACCTGAAAAAGTCTTCATTTAACGTATTCTTACATTTATTCTGATATTACTAACCTCTATATACAACAAATTGCTTTTTAAAACGTAAAGATTTTGTGTGCTGTGAAAATAATTAAATGTAACCTGAGAAAATCTGATATATATATTTTTTTTCATGTAAGTCTTAATTGGTGCCTTTTTTGTTCATTTTTTTTTGTTACATAAACAGTAGGCATTAAAAATATTATCTTTTTAAAAGCTTTCTTTAAAATTATTTTTATTGTTTATTTCATTATTCTTTTTTCTTTCTTAATCGGAATGAGTTATAATTCTGTCAGTTATAATTTGTACTGGCAAAATCAGATTGACATTATTTGTAGGTTAAAGAAATTTCGTGGCAAGAACGAGAGCTGACAATCAAATGTTATGTTTTCGTGACAGATTTTCCAAAAACATGTCGATGGGATAGCTATAGTTTTTAGCTATACATAGATGTATCCCATTTTTTAAATTTTCGATTAAAAATATAACTTTCGGAATAAAATCTCAGTTATTTACGAAATTTTTAGTACACTGTACCAGAAGGTTTTATCGATTTATTTTTCTAGAGAGAGAGCGGGGGGGGGGGGGGATTTGGTTAGGAACCTGAAAGATTTGGCCATGTTTATGATCAAGTCAAAAACATCTCTGAGTAAATATGACATCATATCGGCGGAGTCAACGATCTAAGAAATCAATTTTCCATTTTTACTTACCCATTATCCGGAACTATTTTTTTCGAATTCTCAAAATATTCATTCTGATAAAAGGTATATAAAAATTTTTGAAATTGTTTATTTTAAGGAGTGAATATAAAAGACAATAAAAAGACTTAAATTTTTCATAAAAATGAAGTTGATCGGATAATTAGTTGCCGAGATATTTGTAATTATATTTTCCACACTCTTCGATTTTTCATGACCCTATATTTCATTCAAACTTCAATTCAAAGATATATATTAATTGGAAATGAGACGCTTAATCCGACGCAGTAAACCGTAGGTTAATATGATTATCAATTTTGGAGTTATAAGGATGTTTCTTTTACGCAATTCACTAATAGAGTATTCAAAATTTATGACGTCATCAAGCCACAATTTTATTCGAATTGCAATGCATTTTATAAATAGTTTACACATGTTTTATTTTCATATTTTATATTATGCATATCCATGATGGGTAAGTGTTACGGTGCCTACTCCCTCCCCAACGACTAGTTTGAAAATTTGGTTACTTCTGAACATCACATTATTTACATTTTTAAACAGCCATATAGAGAAAAAAATGTACTGTCAAATGCAATTTTTTGAAAACCGTATCTCTATTTATTGAATTTTTATGGTTTTTAAAAGAAAATTAAAGCAAAATTAAAAACAAAATCTATGTCTATTGCCTGAAATCCAATTACAAAAAATTTACTGGTTTGCACTTAAAACAATATAAAAAGTTCAGAGTTTTTCGACGAATATTTTATAACAAAATTAACAGTTCATAAATACATATATAAATAAAATAATATAAATAAAACACCAATTTAACAGCTAGGTAATCGAACTACGTGCTTAAACACTGAAATAATCAGAATCGAAAAACCTGCTGTAAGTAGCAAAATCTTGGGTAATCTAATACCGTTAATAATAACGGACATGCTGCTAATACGAATGTATTGCTTTTAATAAATTTCAAAATTTTGTTTGAATGCATAATATTTTATATAAAAATCCTTTTTGTTGTTACTAGTGGACAAAGCGAAAAATACATATTAACTGTAAAAAATCTGTCAGAGTTTTCCTCAAAAAGGGTTTTCACCTAAATTCTACATACTGAAAAGTATTTGTTGTAATTCGGGAAGCCCCAGTTGCGTCGTCTGGTTATATAAAAGGATTCATGAAAATTCATCGAAAACTTTTAAAGGGAAAGTAACCCGAATTACTGTTCCCTTACCATAAAAGCCCAGAAAAGCCAAGTAAAAAAAAAAGGCCCAAGTTTCTCCTTAGTATACTCACGAAATAACTTAGTAAACCGTCTTTTACCATTTTTTTTTTTTTTTTTTTGTTTCATCTGACGTGGTTTTCGCCAAGTGTTTATGCAGTATTTTAAATATATATATATACTTTTAATATGTCTTCGCCGTTTTAAACCCAATAAATTTTACTACTTGAAAGGATCGGGTGTAAAGCGATGTAACTAACAAAATATAAGTTTTAAGATACTTAATATTCAATTTTTCTAAAAAAAAAAAAAAATGTACATGTAAATACCTTGTAATTGCTTCTTCCAAAACAGATGATTTCTTTCCGACAGAATATTTGGTTAACTATATACATCATTTTTTGTATGATAGATTTTTTTTTGTTGGATAGAATTTTTGTCTGGCTTCGAACCTGTGTATTCTCCAAAAGTAGATGGGTGCACTCTGTTTTCTACCCCACCTGCCCACATCAAACGACTTTGTTGTAAGCCTGAATATCACTTACAAAAATTGAACTTTAATTTTTTTCTCAATTGGATGGGTTTTTAACAATCAAAGCAAGTTTGTTTTGTTTAAAATGTATTTCGGTGACAGTCGGTGATGACATTGTTAAAACTGTCGATTCTAAATCATATGATATTTATCAGCGCACACTAATAAATTAAACGCAGGAAATTTTCCCCATGTAGCAGTAACGTTTACGAAAATTCAATGTAACTTTGTTGAAAATTTGCTTTTAGGTTTGAAAAACTGAAAAATCCCTGACGGCTCGACCAACAGGCACAGGTAGATTTTGAAGACGCAGACCATGAGGCACCTGTTTATTGGTAATTGGAGAAGAAATGACCTTTTTGCCATGATGCGGCAGTTGGAACAGCCCACTTCGAAATTTACATGTGTCTGTAGGCGGAGCCGGCAGGGATTTTTTGTTACATAGTTATGCATAAGATTTTTTCCTGTGTCTGAAGTAATAAATGTATACATCACATTCATCTGTTTGGAGTAAATAATTTTTGTTGTGTTCAGAAAAGGACTACTGAGCGACGTGCGTAACAACACGAACATATGTTAATTCAAACTACGAACACAATTGGTAAATGTTATCTATATTTCAGTTCCATCCAAAATCTTCTTCATGCCAAAATAATCGTTGAATTCCAATTCTTATAGCAAAAGGTAATTTTCGTAAAAGTAAAGAAATATTCATACGATTTATTCATAAGCACGTAATTAAACTATTCTTCTGGATTAGCTATTTAATGGTTAAATAAATCCGAGATCATGATATGCTGTGCGTTTTCTAAATCGCAACGAAAGATTGCCTAAATTATAACAAATTTGAAAAATCTAAATTCATATACTGTTTTTAAAATCATGTTCATGAATGTAAAGTATTGATTTCAATTGTGAATTCATCTGAAATTAAATGAAAATAATTTATATCTATTTTTTCGGTATTATTTCAATGCTATTACAATTAGTTAAATAATACCAAAACAACAACAACCACTATCGTCAGGTAAATAAAGTTAAAAACTTTGTTCATTACACCATAAAAAATAAACACACCATCATTACACCATAAAATGATCCGCTGTGCCGGATCATATAAAACTGATTTTGCAGCAGATATGAAAACAAAACATGGTTGAAGTTAACCACACAACGCGACCTTCGTCTAGCCTTTCATGTTAAATATAATTTAGTAATTCACATGCACATAATTAATCAATTCTTCAGCGCTTTAACGATTAGCTAATCCCAATATATTGATATGTAGAGTTCGATGCACATTTTTATCTTCTTTACCCATTTTGTGGGGAAAAAAAGTTATTTTTGTGAAATTTATTATATTTTTACGGAGAATAAAATTTCGTAAAGAAATCTTAAATCCCATTACTTGAAGTGACACTAAGCATTTATTAATGTTAACTTTTTTTTTAGCCCTCCTGTTAAAATGTTCGTTTCTGGTGAATTCGCTATGCTTGCAAATTGAACATTTGCAAATTTTATACTCCTACAAAAATTATAAACTGTTCGTTTTCATCGAATGGAATATTGTGAACCGTTTTTGGGCCACTTTTATTTAGAAGAATTTCTTAGAGTTCCCTTTTTTATTAAAAATAATTATGTGAAGGTGCCTTTTTTGTTAAATGGAATTTTGTGAAGAAGAATCAATTTTACCTTATCGGCCTTTGATATGTCGTACCTTTTTTAAACCGAAATAGTGGATTCCATAAATTATAATAAATTAGAGAATTTTAAATTCATTCATTTTCTAAACCGGCACAAAAGATTGCATAAATAAATTAGAGGCGTTTAATCATTTAGCCAGAAACTGAGTATTTTAATTGTCATCTGCATGAATATAAAATATTAATTTCAATTCATATGAAATTAATTGACAAAAATTTTATTTTAATTATTTGGGAGCTGTGGCAGTGTTATTACAATATATATTCTATGCATATAAACGAAGTTAGAATTTCAAAACTTATTAGTTGTAATAGTAATATAGTAAAAATTAGATAGTACCTTTATTTTATTGTACTAGTACTATACTAACATTTTTCATCCCCGTCGAGCACATGAACATACATTAAGTATGAACAACAGTATCGAAACTAAAAAAAAAATTCTGTACTTTATTTCTATCCAAACTTTCATACCCATTTAATATGTAAATTAAAAGACTAATACGAACATAAATGTTTTGATGGAAGTAAAATAAATTTATTCATAAGATTTATTCATAAGCACCAATTTAATCTATTCTTCTGGTGCTTTAACGATTAAATAAATCTGATGTGTTGGTATATCATAAATTCTACAAACTCCCGAAACAAAGGATTCCATAAATTAGAATAAATTAGAGAATTTTAAATTTGTTCATATTCTAAACAGACACAAAAGATTATATTAGAGACGTTTAACCATCTAGTAAGAAACGGGTATTGTAATTGTCATCTCCATGAATATGAAATATTAATTTCAATTCCACTTAAACGACAAGAATTTTATTTTAATTATTTAGGGGCTATGGCAGTGTTTTGACAATAATACTTCGATTTATATAAATGAAGTTATAACTTAAAAAGCTAATAGTTGGAAAAATAGTAATAGGGTTAAAATATATTAGTATCTTTGATTAATTGTACTGGCACTGTACTTGCATTATAAATCGCCTTCGTACACACGAAAATTCATTAAATACGAAAAACATTATCGGTGCTCAAAATTTTTCTGTATTTTATTTCTATGCCATGCTTATATGTAGATTAAAAGACTAATACCAACATAAATGCTTTGATGGAATTGAAATAAGTTTATTCACAAGATTTATTCATAAGTACGTATTCAATCTATTCTTCTGATGCATTAACGATTAAATAAATCCGATGTGATGATATGTCTTACATTTTCGAAATCAAAACAAAAGATTCTGAAATTCGCTTAAATTAGATATACTAAAAATCATTTACTTAAAAGCGAAGTATTGTAGATGTCATCTATGTAAATGAAATATTATTTAAAAATTTTACCCATTTCCTGGCACAACAACTTTTTATTACTTTTTCGCTCACAGGCCATCAAAGCCTGAGAGATAATGTGCCCGCCCGTTCTGTATGCATGTATGTACGTAACGCAATAACTCTTGATAGAAATATCCGTTTTGCTTCAAATTTTGTTTATATGTTCATTGTGATAAGGGGCTTCCCCCCTTAATTTAGATAAATGGATTTTTCATGCAGAATTATCCAATTTGCTTCAAATTTTGTATATAGGTTTATTGTGATAAGGCGCTTCCTTGATTAATTTTGGAGGTTCATTAATTAAGTATAAAGAGGAAAATGGGGTCTAACACCCCCTTAATTTCGATAAATGTGTTTTTCATGCAGAATTATCCGATTTGCTTCAAATTTTGTATATAGGTTAATTGTGATAAGGCTCTTCCCTAGATTTGTTGGTTCATTGGTTAAGTATAAAGGGTGGGACGGGGGGTTGATCCTCCTTTAATTTAGATAAATGGGTTTTTCATTCAGAATTAGTCGATTTGCTTATAATTTTGTATATGTTTATTGTGATAAGGCGCTTCTCTGATTAGTTTTGGGGGCTCATTGGTCATAAAGAGGGGAACAGGGGGCTAATCCCTTTTAATTTAGATAAATGAGTTTTTCATGCAGTATTATCCGATTTGCTTCAAATTTTGTATATATGTTCAGTGTGCAAAGGAGATTGCCTGATTAGTTTTGGGGGTTCATTGGTTAAGTATAAAAGGGGAAACGGGGGCTAATCTCCCTTTAATTTAGACAAATGGGTTTTTCATGCAGAATTTTCCGATTTGCTTCAAATTTTGTATATAGGTTCATTGTGATAAGGCGCGTAACCTTAGTAGTTTTGGAGGTTAATTGGTTAAGTATAAAGGGGGGAAACGGGAAGGGGGCTAATTCCCTCTTTAATTTAACTAAATGGGTATTTCATAAAGAATTATCCGATTTGTTTCAAATTTGGCTCTGATATTTTTCTGATCTGATCAGATTTTGCTTCTGATATTCTGATAAGAAGATTATTGTGATAAGGTGCTTCCCAGATTAGATTTGTAGGTTCATTGGTTAAGTATAAAAGGGGGAAACGGTGTGTGTGGGGGGGGGTGTAATCTGCCCTTATTTGTTTTTAGAAGGGCATCAATCTTTGAAATAAGAGTATAATATACAATGTGAGTACAAGAGTAAATATCCTGTAAGATCAATGTCGTCAGTTTAACTGGGCATTTTTCTTTTTCTTTTTATATTAATATCTATTTTAAGATAAGTAGCTCATACTATTGACAAATCTGCAAAGAAAAAAATAATTAGCTTTGTTAGTTTAAGTATTATAAAATGGTACAAAAGCACCATCAGTAAGAATAATCAAAAATGAGGCAAAATCAGATATTGATAAAACAGCAAAAAACACAAGTGGAACTTAAATGAATTTTTTTTTAAAGAAGAATCAAAATTCATAGAAATTCAAATTTTATTTATTTAACAAATGTATCAAAGTTCTTAGTAATGCAAGCGCGATGCATTTTTTAACAAGAATCAAGAACCATAATTTGACGTCTTTAAGAAATTTAAAAAATATCGACTAATAAACAAAAACAATTAGTTAATTTCAACAAACATTACAGTTTTCAATATTATTGTTGATCCAAATACTTATTTTCATAAGTGTTCAAATTATTTAAGAAAACGGTGCGTTTTAATGGGTTAATTAGTTTGAAATTAAATGACAAGGATTTTATTTTAATTAAATGGATGCAATGCAATGTTTTTTTCAATATTACCTTCTATGCATATACAGGAAGTTAGAAAAAATAGGTTGTAAAGATAATTATAGTAGTGATATATTGGAAAGTTCTGCATTCGGCAAGTTCTGTGGTATACTTCTGTTGAAATAATGTTGAAATGATTGGATATCACCAGACAAATTTATTTTAAAATAAGTAAAAACAGTTTCTTCACGTACATTATAGAAATAATTTTTTTTTTCCAAAATTTCAGTGGGAATGTACATTTATGGGTTCAAAATATATAAAAAACCGCAAAACTTTCCGGATGACCTGATAGTTAAAAATTCGTTAACATCCTTCTTTTATTGTACAACTTCAACTAAGTTTTATCTCGCAGTAGTAGACACGAACATACATTAACTGTGAACAATAATATCAATGCTGGAAAATTTTCTGTATTTTATTTCTAATCCGAGGCCAATCTAATCGGTGAATTCAGGGTTAAATACCAAAATATATTTTCATGGAAGTAAATTTTATTAATAAATTTTATTATGCGTATAATTAATCTATTCTTCTATGCTTTAACAATTGATTAAATTCGATAAATTGTTATGCAGAAGATTTTCTGTAACAAAACAAAAGAGTGAATAAATTATAATAAATTGGTGTAGTTTAGTTAGAAACAAAGCTTTACAAATGCAAATTCCATGAATGCAAAATGTGAATTTTTACTAAGAAGTCATATGAAGCTAAATGAATTTTTTTTTACTATTGTTTAAAGATTATACAGATGGTATTACAATACTGTATTATTTTAAAGCGTTTAAGTCGGCAAAAATAGTTGCAGCGAAATCTCATGTAAAGCATCTGACGTTGATATGCGATATTCTGAGAAAACACTGAAGCCATTTGAAAAATTTTTAATGCACTGTAAAAAAAAAACTTTATTAATCTAAAAACTTTAATATAACCACGAACGAAAATATAAAATAACCTCTTCCGAGACACACACGATTCCGAAAATAGATCTTTATCTTCAAAAATTTTAGAAACCAATATGTATGTTTGAAATTTAAAGTATTATTTATATAAAAAAAAAAATTCTTTTGCTGCCCCGAGTTGTTTTCACAGTGAGTAGTTTTTACAATTCTGAGTACATTTTAAAGTATATTAACAAGTTTTCTCAACCCTTTTTAGATTTCTATAAATTATAAATTAAACATTTTCAGGCCAGAAAAAAGTAAAAAATATAATAGTTACGCTATTCCGTAAACAAAACAAAACCACATGTAAAACATCTTACATTGATGTACTTTTTTCTCAGGAACGATTGAAGCGATTCCAATATTTTTTTAATAATAGTTTTGGGAGCTAAACTATAAATTGATCCTTCGGCAGGAAATAAAAATAAAATGTAAAACAGTTACGCAATTTCGCAATTAAAGAAATCTCGTTTACTTCATTAACGTAACTTTTGTCTTTTTTATGTGATTTCGCAACTTGTTGCCCCTTAAATATGCTTAGAAGTAAATATATATATATATATATCATAACACTTCTAACAGTTTTTTATTCTAGAGAATAAAATTATTTTTAACATAATCATACATAGTTCTTCTTTCATATAAAACATCCAATAAATCCAATGCCTTTTTTCTTAAAGAAGAAAGTCATTATTTTTTACACTGAAGGATATAATTTTACGCTGTATTAAATTTGCAATTTTCCGTGGGAAAATATTCTGTTTCTCATTCCAAAATCTGACTGTTTCAGACACATGCGTAAAAAAAATCTTTTGATACAGCTAATCAAAGGTAATATTTGCATGAAATCACTATTTTTAAATACATGGATTCTCTTGAGAATGTACAGCAAATATTTCATTTTTTTTTCCATTTTTTTCCCTAATCGTGATCGTTTTTATGTCAATATTTAGCTTCTCAAAGGGTTTCCTTGAAATTAGTTTTTCAGAGAAGCTTTTTAATTCAGAACTCAGAATGTGATTTTAAGATTTAACCAAATGCGGTTGGAAGTAAAAATAATCGCCAGGAAATAAAAATAAAATATAAAATGGTTACGCAATTGAAGAAAATCTCGTTTTCTTCATTAGCGTAAATTTTGCATTTTTAATGTGATTTCGAATCTTGTTGTCGCCCCTGAAATATGTTTAGAAGTAAAAAAAAAATATTAAATAAAAATCATAACACTTTTAATAGTTCTTTTTTCTGGAGAATAAAATGATTCTTAACATAATAATACATAGTTCTTCTTTCATATAAAAATCCAATAAATCCAATGTTTTTTTTCTTAAAGAAGAAAGTGATTACCTTTTATACTGAAGAATGTAATTTTATACTTTTTTAAGTTTACAATTTTCAGTGGGAAAATGTTTATTTTTCATTACAAAATATGACTGTTTCAGACACATACGTAAAAAAAAATCTTTTGCTACAACTAATCAAAGGTAATATTTGCATGAAATCACTATTTTTAAATACACGAATTCCGTTGAGAATGTAGAGCAAATATTTCATTTCTCTTTTTCCATTTTCTTCCCTAATCGTGATCGTTTTTATGTCAATATTTAGCGACTCAAAGGGTTTCCTTGAAATTAGCTTTACACAGAAGCTTTTTAATTCAGAGCTCAGAATGTGATTTTAAGATGTAACCAAATGCGGTTGGTAGTAAAAATAATGTGGGTGTTACATACTAAATTTACTAAATGATACTTTTGAAAGTAAAATTTTCGAAATACGCTGCTGTCCAACAGCCTCGCGAAATATCTTGTACTTTGATGCGTACTCGAGTTTTAAGAAACACTCTTTTAATTTATTCTTGTTTTCTATAAAAATGTTGGTCGTTCTTGATTTAAAATTCCACGTCTTAACTTATAGACTTACTAGTCAGTCTTCACCTGTCTAGCCGGTCGCTTTCATGTGGGGCCCAGAGGGCTTCTGCAGCGTATAGACCAACGTCGTTTGGTGCTCAGAAAGTGCATTTTAATAAATCACAAAAATAGGCGTCACAAAAATAAGATATACTAAATGTATAAATTGTAATCAGCTTATAAATTTATCAGGGCACTAAAGAGAAGTAGTTCTGAAGTACGGACTGCATCTGGATAGAACAAAATGTAATTTGAATGATTAAAAAAAAAATTATACACTGCCATAAAAAAAAAAAAAAAAAAAAAAAAAAAAAACTTTCAAGATGATTCATTTGAAGGTGAAAAAAAAAACATCAAAACGTATTTCACTTAATTTCTCAAAGATCTTTCCTGATAATGGTGAAACGTAAACAATAGTTTAACAATTCACCATCGCTCATTATCATTGTTCATCATCATTCAAAACATTGTAGCACAGAATAAAAACTTCTCAACACATAAAAAATAATTAAAAATCGGATAATTTCGACAAAAATAGCTTAATAACTCGTTTTAACGGATAATGCTTAGAGAGACCAATACCGCAGTGACTCTGTTAGTGCCTGGTGCAAACATTTCTGCCGATCGTCAGTGCATCGGCAGTGATAACCGATAACACAAATTAGTATAAATGGTCATTTTCCCTAAACAGCGAAATTCCTGTTCCCGCTTCAAAATAATGAATAAAATCGAGGGGGTCGTGACAAAAAAGTGCCAAGCCACATTTGTGGTGAAATAAATCTAACACCGTAATCTGTTGCTTAATACTGTAAAATATAATATCCTGCATATAATTTATTTCTAATGCCACTTGGTAGCAGCCTATGTGACAGGTTTCGTTTTTGCCCCAGATGTTTATGCCCCCAGCGAAGATAGCTAATTTACAAAAAACGTAATAGCAATATCATTAAAGTAATGCCATATTGTTACTCAGAATATCTCAAATGTTACTAAGACATTGGCGAAAAAACTTTAGGTTATATATCTTGATTTGAGTATTTGATCCAATTTTCAAATTAAAATATCTCAGAAGCTCAAAAATGTGGCTTGGCATTCTCTTGCCCCGACCCCTTCAATGGTATAAAAATGACACAGAATGCTAGAATACGTTAATCACATGTTTGTATGTTTGTATAACGGGATAAAACTTATTATTTATAAATATGACCCACTTAAATATTTTTTTTATGTGATAAATGTCATTCACTTATAGTTCCTGCCTCCACCTTAGCACAAAGGTGATTCTTAAAACTTGACCTTCCAAATCTATTTCAAATAAATTTGTTGTTTAAATTATTAAAAACTATTTTATAATACTAAAAAAATAAAAAGCAAAGACTTTTCATAGTTTATATTTTTATGAAAAATTAATAATAATGTCCTTTGGTTTTGCTGTCATTCCCTTGTCATAAAATGAAAATAATGATTCTAACATCTGGCAACAGCCAGAATTTCAACATGTGAACATTGAAATCATCAGAGAAGTTATCTTGAGTTATTCCTTTTAGAGAAACAATCATCCACAGGTAAAGCTTAAAGATTTTCAGTTATATCTTGGTAAGTATTTTTATTGACTGTGCTTAACATGTCTCTTTTGTTTGCCTTAATTTTGTAATGAAAGCTCAATCAGCGAGTTAGTCTTATTTGTAATGAGTTTTTAAAGTCAGCTTTGAGTGCAATTAATTTGTTTGTACATAGTTATAATAGTAGACAAACTAACCTTACTTTGTGTCATTTCCCTGTCATTTACGTGGTTATTTCTCTATACGTTTCATTCTCCTGTCTCTCTTTGCCATTGCTTTGCCTACTTGAATTTTAAAATTTTATTTTGGGTGTTTAACATATAAAAAGATTTTTGCTGACGGCATTTATTACTTCCTAAATACAATATAACCAAATTTTAAAGCGAAATAAATATTAATTAAATATATATATATACAGTAGAATTTCGTTACAACGAACCTCGATTTAACGAATTTTTCAATTTAACGAATATAATTCGGATTGTAAAAAAGTTATATTATTCTATTTCAGTATAAAAATATTTTCGCTTTAACGAATATTTCATTTTAGCGAATTTAACTAGTGGTCTCCAGAGATTCGTTGTAACGAGATTTTACTGTATAATGCTCAAATATTGTTCTGTTAAGAGAAAATGACCCATAACGCACAGACAGACAGACATCGCCGTAAAAATAGTCAAATCGTATTCAAGACATTCTGATTCCAATATGTGTAAATCCATCAATAACCGTAAGCCGAAAATTTTCGCAAATTATGTACTTTCTTTTTGAGAATAATGGAGAAAATTAAAATATACGTCGATGTTGGAAATTCCTAGAATTTTATGAAGGAAATAGACGACTCACCTGAAATCGAAACAAAAATTGGGTAAAATTAACGGTGTAACGTTAAAGAAACGAAGTCAAATTCGTGGCTCGGTCATTACGAATATTATGGGCACAAAAATATTTTTAACTGCTGAATTCTCAAACTTTTGTTTTTTAAAGTGTTAATGATTTTACCTTAAATTTAAACAGGCGAAATATTTTTATAACAGAATAATGATGATTCCCTTTCATAATGCTCTTTTTGAATAAGCATAAATCTCTAATTTGAAGGTAAAAATAACCATTTACATTAAACTTTCAAATCTTTAACATTTAAAATGTTGATAATATACTTTTTAAACTACTTGCACATTTTTCAAGTAAAGAATTATACACATATTTTCATTATGTGACTATGAAAAATATGTAATTTATGTCATTTCATTTATTGTGACATTGATTGTTAAAAAAAATTCTATGCATCAAATTATCTAAATTAAAGTTTTGTATTTGTAAAAAATAAAAAGGGTATATTTTTACACGCATTTCTCTTTAACTTATCTTGTTCCAAGTACATAAAGATAAAATTTTTTAATCTATTTTCATTCACTTCCAGATGTGATAGAGTTCTAGACATTGTGTACAATTATATATATTCTCGATGACAACAGAACATTTTCATATAATAATGCTATTTATGATTTTTGGAAAATCTTATTCGACTTATTTAATTTGACTTATGATTTAATAAAAGCTAATTTATAAGTGCACTAAAAGCCATCCTAAATTGCAAACAATATTGAATGAAATTGTATACTAGGTGCAAAACAGATATCTCGCACTTTCCTGAGAAAATATATAATATGAAAAGGTCATTTATAAAAATTAAGTTAAACAAGAACGAAAAATCATGCATCAAGCACAGATTATGTAACACTTTCCAACACTTTCTAAATAATTTTATATATCTTTACAGTTTAATAAAGTGAATAAACTATATAATATATAAATAAACAATATGGAAAATGCATAACATATTTAAAAACCCAATTTCAGGAATTACCAACAATATTCGGAAAAATATCCGAATTCTTTTGTGCAGCACTGTATATGATCTATAGATTTGTATATATACTACATAGAATGCTAAGTTTTAGTTCAGTTAGGAAACGCATGGCATAGTTTAAAATCACCCTTCTGAAATTTCCGTCAATAAAAGAAAATATACTTAAGAACTTTTGTGTGGCCCTGTATATGATCTATAGAATTTATACACACCAAATAATAGACAAAATTTTAGTTACATTTAAAAACGAGTTCAGAAACTAAAAAGCACTTCCAGCAATTATTATTAACAAGCAGTACTTGAACCGAATTCTTTTGTGTGTCCCTGTAAAGAAACGATGAATGCTACACACACAATATTTTATAGAAGCCTCTTGTAATGCACCTTAGTGATATATATCAATTTCAATATGTTTGAAACAGTGAAACATTATTAAAACAAACCAGAAACGTTTTTCCTCCATAGGGTTGGGTTGATTATTGACGGCCAATTATCTACACTAGGGATATAGGCCCGGGGGGAGTGCCCTTCGTGGGGGTCTTTCTAAGGGAACCTAATCCATATTTACGCATGGATAAATCCACGGCTCGAAGAAAACCACGAAAACTCCGAACGATTAGGCCGACGGGCGCGATTGGGATCAAACCCAGCACGTCCCGTCTACCAGCTTCGAGAGCACAACCTCTCAGCCACTGGTGGGGCTTTTCCTCCATAGACCGCAATGTAACGGAAATATTTTGAATGGCCCTGTAAAGGAACTATAAGTGTTATGCACACTATATTCTATAGTAAGCCTCTTGTAGTACACCTCAGTGATATATATCAATTTCAATATGTTTGAAACTGTGTAACATCATTAAAATAAGTCGCAAATAATTTTCCCCCGTAGACCGTATTGTAACGGAATTATTTTGAGTGTCCCTGTAAAAAAACTATAAGGGCTACACACTTCATTTTCAAAACTGAACATGCCATAGGGAACCTCAATAACATATATCAATTGCATGACAATCATAATATATTTACGCGTGTTAGAGCCCGGACAGACAGACAGACGGCAGACAGACAGACAGATAGACAATCCGAATTCATAAACATTTTCCAACTATTGGAAAGTGTTAAAAAAATAATAATTGTGAAATATAACGCCTACGTTTATTTAAAAAACATTTTATAACAATTAAAAAAAATTCTATGCATCAAATTATCTAAATTAAAGTTTTGTATTTGTAAAAAATAAAAAGGTTTACACGTTTTTACACTGTTTTTACACGCATTTCTCTTTAACTTATCTTGTTCTAAATACATAAAGATAAAATTTTTTAAATCTATTTTCATTCACTTCCAGATGTGATAGAGTTCTAGACATTGTGTACAATTATATATATTCTCGATGACAATAGAACATTTTCATATTTTCAGAACTTCAGGATTTTCGTATAGTTTAAAATAAAATATTTTATTTATGCTTTTTTGTTTGCATATAAAATTCACTTTATGCGACCCAAGCGAAATCCAGGCTATACGCTGCAGAAAGTACCTGGGACCCACACGGAAGCGACCGGCTAGTCAATAATAAATTACTTAATTTACATATCGGTATCCTGTATAGAACACGATACACTTACAATAAATTTAAATGGAATTGAAAAACAAATCTTTTTATTTTATCTACAGGGTGTTTATAATTAAACTCCGACTTTCAAAATGCTGTAAAAAAAAAGAACCGCTGGTCAGAATGACTTCAAATTTGAACTGAATATACTGGAAGAAGGGGGGGGGGGACGGTATGGCATAAGAAAAAAAGTTCCAAAGTATATCAATAGATGGCGCTGTAAGCGGCATACTATGCAAATTAAAAGACACTCATACGCAATTAAATACCGAATCCTTATGTGCTTTTTATGCGGTTTTTGGCCCAAGGACAGTTAAAAACCATTTTTTCCCATTCTATGTGGTACGACCTTACCGTGGTGGATGGTTTTCCACTAAAAGTAACACAACTGTTAATTGATTTGCAAGTCATTTTTTCCATCAAACAACCGAAACACTCATGCACATTTAAGATTACGGTTGGTATACTGTGCAACTCATGCCAAAGCCGTCGTATTTCGATTAAAAATGTGACTTGTAACCTAATCCACTTTCGTTATGCTGCTTACTGCGCCATCTATTGATACACTTTGGAACTTTTTCTTTCTTATGCCATACCGTTTCCCCCTTCGCCTAGTATATTCAGTTCAAATTTGAAGGCACTCTGATCAGTGGTTCCTTTTTAAAGTGGTTCCTTTTTTTTTATAAAGTGGGACTTTAATTATAATCACCCTGTATTTTAAATAACTTACAGTCAAATTTCGCTGTGTATTCATTTCATAAACCTCAATTGCTCTACGATATTCCGTAGAAAATAGTACGCAGTCGTTTGGTTCTTTTCTCTCTGCTTAGGTGAATTTTGTAGAGTTAATTAACAGTTTATTCCTAATTAAGGATATAAATTTTATTTTTTTAAAGTGAACTTTATAAAGGCACGTAGTTTGATATTACGTGTCCAAAAATTCAATTCTTACTTTTTTCTGTCCGTTATGTAAGTCTCTATGTTGTTCTAAATATTAAGTTCGAAGAAGAAAAAAAAAAGTTCTTTTTTCATAACTCAAGATCTTTTTTTAAAATTCTTTATCTATGTTTATAATTCACTAAGATGAATATGGTCTCAAATTAAAGAATACGTTCATTAGATTCTGCTACTATTCATTTCATTTTTCTGCAATACCGGGTTCTTTGATATTTGATATTTTGCGCTGGGGCATGTTTGGCCGATTTAACATTGAAATGTTGTCTTACTGTAATAAGCAGTAGTGGTCTGAAGTTTGGTTCTTGGCGTTTGTTATTTTTTGACGGTTTGTTTTTTATAGCTTGAATTGGCAGAACGACCGTGCTGCTTGTATTCAGACTCCAGCATAAATAAATATTATGCAGTTCAGTTGGCAAAATATTCTGAAACCGAAAATGGAAACCGTGGGAGATTTAAGAAGAATGAAAAAATATGCATCAGACATAGATTGTCAAACACTTTCCAACAGTAGCAAAATACTTTTAAAAATTTCATTTTTTCATGCAATGAAATATCTAAATAAGCAACTTAAAACACATAGCTCGGTAAAAATTAATTTTCATCAATTACCATCCATACTCGATAATGTGGAGGGACTTCTGTAGTGCAGACCTGTATATGATCTGCAGAGTTTATACACACCCCGTAATACACTAAAAGTCAGATAAATTATAAAATTCTTACCATTTTGGAAAATGAACTTCGAAACGAATGAACGAAATTTAATAAGAATGAAAAAATTACCTCAGACATAGATTTTTAAACACTTTCCAACAGTAGCAGAATACTTTTAAAATTTCATTTTTTCATGCAATGAAATGTGATATCTAAATAAGCAACTTAAAACACATAACTCGGTAAAAATCATTTTTCATGCATTGCCATCCATACTCGATAATGTGGGTGACTTCTGTAGTGCAGACCTGTATATGATCTGCAGGGTTTATACACACCCCGTAATACACTAAAAGTCAGATAAATTATAAAATTCTTACCACTTTGGAAAATGAATTTCGAAACGAATGAAAGAAATTTAGTAATAATGAATAAATTACCTCAGACACAGATTTTCAAACACTTTCCAACAGTAGCAGAATACTTTTAAAATTTCATTTTTTCATGCAATGAAATGTGATATCTAAATAAGCAACTTAAAACACATAACTCGGTAAAAATCAATTTTCATGCATTGCCATCCATACTCGATAATTTGGGTGACTTCTATAGTGCAGACCTGTATATGATCTGCAGGGTTTATACACACCCCGTAATACACTAAAAGTCAGATAAATTATAAAATTCTTACCACTTTGGAAAATGAACTTCGAAACGAACGAACGAAATTTAATAAGAATGAAAAAATTACCTCAGACATAGATTATCAAACACTTTCCAACAGTAGCAGAATACTTTTAAAATTTCATTTTTTCATGCAATGAAATGTGATATCTAAATAAGCAACTTAAAACACATAACTCGGTAAAAATCAATTTTCATAAATTTCTATCCATACTAGATAATGTGAGCTACTTCTGTAGTTCATACCTGTATACGATGTATAGAGTTTATACACACCCGTAATACACTAAAAGCCAGAAAAATTAGAAAATGTATATCACACTGGAAAACGAACTTCCACACTGTAAAAAACGACACTTTCAAATCTGAGTAAATCGATGTTTTCATTTTGTTATGAAACTTTTTGTTTCAAAAAGGACGACCCAATGCTTTCAATTCTGAAATACCAGAAATACTCAAAATATTGAAACATGGACATACTCAAAACTGAGCACATAGAGGTCAGTTCATACTCATTTTTGAAACATGGACAGACTCAAAAATGGTTAGCATCAGTTCAAACTCATTTTTGAAACATGGACATACTCAAAAATGAGCACATAGAAGTCAGATCATACTCATTTTTGAAACATGGACAGACTCAAAAATGGTTAGCATCAGTTCAAACTCATTTTTGAAACATGGACATACTCAAAAATGAGCACATAGAAGTCAGATCATACTCATTTTTGAAACATGGACAGACTCAAAAATGGTTAGCATCAGTTCAAACTCATTTTTGAAACATGGACATACTCAAAAATGAGCACATAGAAGTCAGTTCATACTCATTTTTGAAACATGGACAGACTCAAAAATGGTTAGCATCAGTTCAAACTCATTTTTGAAACATGGACATACTCAAAAATGAGCACATAGAAGTCAGATCATACTCATTTTTGAAACACGGGCATACTCAAATATGACCACATGATGTTTATTCTTGAGTGTGTGCATGTTTTCAGAAATGAATATATACATGTTTCAAATTTGAGTAATTTTGATTCGGAGCCATTTTGACTATGCGACATACTCCTCAGGTTTGAGTATTTTTTGCTCAGTTTTGAAAATGTCGTTTTTAGAGTGCAGCAATTATCGACCATAATCAGTCCTGTAACCGAATTCTCTTGTACGTCTCTGTCAATGAATGATAAATTGTACGTGTTCATAATTGATAGAAAACATGTAGTAGTGCACCTCAGTGCTCCTTTTCAGTTTGATATGTTTGAAGTATCATAACATCGTTAAAATGCACCGCACCAAATTTTCATTTTTAAATAATAAACTATTTATATTACTAAAAATACGATCATTAATATTATGAAATTCACCTCAGGTTATCGTTCAAAAAATAGCAAGCCAGTTGAAAAGTATATGTTGAAGTTTTAGCATTTTGATCAAACTGATATACACTGTATTTCTTTTAAATGCTAAAAGGTGTAAATTAACAACATAATAAATACACAGTAAAATAACTTTTATTAGGTTGTTTGACATGTTTCGGCTCACTCCGAGCCATTTTCAAAAACAAATGAGAATATTCCATAAATGCACGGTCTTTGAAGTTGTTATTTAAAGTGCTACTCAATTGTTGCAGATATGAAAATAAACAACCAAGTAAAAATAATAGATAACTTGGGTAATTTTTAAAAAGTACTTGAAAATTAAATGATAGCATTTTAAATAATAACTTCAAAGACCGTGCATTTATGGAATCTCATTTGTTTTTGAAAATGGCTCGGAACATGTCAAACAACCTAATAAAAGTTATTTTAGTATATATTTATTATGTTGTTAATTTACACATTTTAACATCTAAAAGAAATATATTATTACAAGGTGTTATAATTTATTATACTGATATACACTGTTAAAATCCTTCAGCAAACTGTCCCGTCATTTCACAGTTTATGTAAATAACGTTTACTTGACCATATTATATGTAGCGTTAATAGAAATAAATTACGGTTATGTAACCGTTTTCAATAAAATCGGTTGAATGACTGGACATATTCCTGCAGATTTTTAACAGTGTACTGAAGAGGCACAGAATGGGTAAAATGAATATATATATTTCAACGCTGATACATTTTAAGGAAAATGGATGCATTAAAAAGACTTTTCACATATTTATAACTATCGGATCTTTATGTAATTTCGACAGAATATACTAGAGAAATAGATGTTTAGATACATTTTAAGCAAAAAAATTGTAAATTGCATATTTGTGTTACTGTTTGCCAAATGAAGGGACCAAATCTCTTTAACCAGTTGTATTTCTAATTTCACAGATTTAATGTTTATGATGCGCTCAATAAATTTAAAAGGATTTCTAAAATAAAAGATATCACAAAATATTTTCTCTAACTTTCAGTATAATTCTTAATATCATATTATACATCCTCTAACATTTTTATTTTAAAACGATTGTTAGATTCATTTAAAAAATACGGCTAGACGACGCGAAAAAGTTTGAGATCCCAGATGAACGGATGAATATTGTAATTGAAAATTCAGAAAATTAATGTATATTGTCGTACTTGATAGAAATTTTCGATCCATAGTGATTTATTTTTAAAATGACTTTAAAATGTTTCCTAAAAACTAAAAGTAAAAATCCAACTAATCTTATATTTTTCAAATTTATTTAACAATTTACTTTTACTTTATTTACTTTAAAGCTTTTGTAAATCTAACAATTTTAGAAGCAAAACTTTTTCTTTTTATCGCAATTTATATATTTAGAATAATAAAAACTTTCTTTTTTACAGATGAAAAATGATTTTAACTTCTCTGAGCTTAAAATTGTTTTTTGTTGCCTTCAGTTTTGAAAAGAAAAAAATTAATTAGAAATATATTTTGTTGATATCTTATCGTTTAGAGGAAATTGAAAATGTTCAGGTTTATTCGTTTTATTCATCCTTCGTGATATTTGAGAATATATGAAAATAAGAAAATATACTCACTTTTACAAGTTTGCAGACTTTCGATTACAGAAAAGAACGTATAATCTTCAGCTTTAATTCTAATAGTAGTATAATTTGCAAAGTCAGATTTGTTTACAATATCTGTATTTGAAACACAAACAAAATAAAAATATTTTAATAGTTTGTTATACTTATTGCAGTGTTTTTAAAGATGAAATTCCTAATACTATGTTTGGTTTGGCTGTTGAAATCAAATGCTGTTACAAATACTTGAAATAAAAAGAATTTTTATTGCTGAAACCCTTTAATTTATAAAACAACATTAATTCTAAGTTCTTAGATACGAAAATTGAGGATGTATTCTATGAATAATAATTTATATTGAAACAATTTTAAAATTAATACACTGAAAGAAAACTTATACCGCATTCATCTAGAACGAATATGTAGTCATTTTCTAAATCCCTAAACTAGAAATATAGATTTCCGTGTTATGTGAATAAAGTAAACAAATTAACTGAATAGACGAAATGATCGATAATTTCTAGTCTGTAGTTTTCTTGGTGAAACGATAAATTATATTATGAATCGTTTGAATTGCGAGAAGTTATCACTTTATTTCTGGAAAAAATTCATAAACTTGAATTATAGTTACTAAAACTAACCTCTTGTGTTCACATTTAATTGCAGAGATTTTTAAATAATTTTGACCACGATAATATAGGAAAATGCTTTTGAATTTATGTAGGGGAGACTAGAACTCGTCAGCAAAGGGAACTAGAATTTATAAGGATGACATGGAACTATTTTTTCTAAAGCCACAATTTAGTTTCTAGATTCCAGTGGCAGAATTTTTTTTCTCAGTGTTTGACACGAAATTGATTGGAGTAACTTTCACGTCTATAGAAATTTCGAAATAAAAAGAAAACAGTTTTAAAATAACATAAATTATATACAATTTATAAAACAATAAATTTGTGAAACTCACAAAAATCTGGCTTATTTGCATATTTTATTTACGCAAAAGAGAAAACTAAGATTAAATAATATTTTATAATTTTTGATTTACCTCCATACTTACCTAATACTATTATACTAATAATAATTTTCTGTGATAATTTTAGCTCCATTCTTTAGTGCATTACCTTCACATTTGAATACATTCTTTACATTATTTAGTCGAACAATATACATGCAATTTACATATTTAAATGCATTTTACAATGCATACAACAAACATAAATACTTGCACACACACACATCTTACAATACGTTCAATATTGCATGCATACTTAGAATAAAATCATTACACACAATATATTAATCGATGGTTTGTTAACAAACAAATGAATCTATTAGCAGCAATTCTGTCCTAATGAAGAAATGTCCAAAATCCAAATTTAATAAAGGTTAATAAATATAAATTTAAATTGTAGAACATTCCATAATCAGATAGCTTGAGTATTTTATTATAATGCTTTTCCAACAAAAGAAAATAATAGCTAGTTCTATCGTTCATAATAAATTGTAGAAATATTTTTAACGTATACTGCAAAATTCTAGTTTAAATATCATTTAGCTTTACCTTTTTATTACGTGTATAATCATTTTCAATAATTACAATTTAAAAAAATCATTATTAATTGAAACAGTTCCATCCTTTAATTGTTGGATTACAGAAATTGAGCGAATTCAATTAACATAAATAAATCCTTAGGAACGCGTCGTTTCAATAATATGCAATTTCCCAAGCTAATTGCTTACTTGTAGAAGCTTTTTTACTTTTATTATGAAGCATATTTGAATACTTCTAGATTATTCAACTAACAAATTGAAATGCAGAAACAATTAGGATTTTAAAACATTTAAATGGATAAGAATTGCGATTTAATTTGGAAAAGCCACTAAAATTAGGTCATGGTGTTGCAATTATTTTGCAACACGGTATTTAATGCGTTAGAATCACAAATGGCCAATTATAAAGGAAGATTTGCATTAAATTTATCGTGGTTCTCATTAATTTTTCACTTTATTCAACACAGTTTAAGAAAAATTCATTTGGCCTTTATCATTTAACACTTAGTTTTTTTTAGCGTTTTAGAAATACAAAAATAGCTAAATAAAGCTCTTGGATAAAGGATAACTCGGCACTAATTAAGCTTACTATGTATTTTTCAGCCTTCATTTAGTACATATTATATAAAACGAGCAGGGAAGACCGAGATATGCTTGGTCAAAATTAGCTTTGAGTTCAAATATCATGACCCATGTCCAAAGTGACGCACTAATAAAATTTTCTCGAACATGTGACCAAGCCTAATTGTCTTCTCGTGCCCGAATCCCGTAGGATATAAAATGACCCACTAATCAGATTTTCTCGAGCATGTGACCTAGCCCAATGATTTTATCGTGCCCAAAAACCGTAGGTTACAAAATTTAGTTCAAACCGTATGAACCTCTTTTAAGATAAAAATAGCATGAACCATAATGACCCATGACCAAAATGACCCACTAATCGAAATTTCTTGAACATATGATCTAGCCCAAATAATCTTCTCGTTCCCTAAAACTGTAGGATACTAAATTTATTTCAAATCCTCTGAGCCGTTTTTAAGATAAAAATAGCTTGACCCATAGTGACCCACTAATCGAATTTTCTCGAACATGTGACCTAGCCCAACAGTCTTCGCGTGCCCGAAAACCATAGGATTCAAAATTTAGTCTAAATAGTCTGAGCCTTTTTTTAGATAAAGTTAGATTGACCCACAGTGACCCAAAAATAACCCACTAATCGAATTTTCTCGGACATGTGACCTAGCCTAATGATTTTCTCGTGCCCGAAACTCGTAGGATACAAAATTTAATGAAAATCGTTAGAGCCGTTTTTTAGATAAAATTAACTTGACCCACGTTGAACCAAAAATGACCCACTACTCGAAAGTTCTCGAACATGTGACCCAGCCCAATAGTCTTCTCGTGCCCGAAAATGTTAGCATACAAAATTTATTCAAAATCGCTTGAACCATGTTTTAGTTACAATTAGCTCAACCCTGACCCATGGTGACCCAAAATGACCCACTAATCGAATTTTGAAACCATTAAAATGGATCACAATTTGTGTAATTACTAAAATAGGTGTAAAAAAATAAAAAGGTTCTAAAACATTAAAACCATGTTTAGATGTTAAAAACATTCATCGGAGTCCCGAGCACTTTCGACCAGAACCTGGCCATTATCAAAGGGTGGAAAATGAAAAAATTCTGTAACCTCCGGAATGTAATCTGTTTAAATAGTAGAAGGCAAAACCACAGAGGGGGAGAGAAGGGGGGGATTGACTAGTCTACTGAGCGAGGTGGGATATCCCAACCCAAATGTACCATCAATACCAAGTAGATTATACCAGATTTTTGGCGCATTGTATGATAACATATCATTACAGGATATCCACACACAGGATCCCACCACTTGTCAGGATTTCCACTGACTCTCTCACTATCCCTGTAGTATAGCCGTTCATTTGCACGATAATCTTTACATTACTGAAATATACATCAATGTCTGTTTTAGAATTTAACCGAGAAAGTGCAGTAGATGGTTTTCCTTTTGCTATGTCTGACTTATGCTCCCTTATGCGGTCTTATAATTTCCTAGTTGTCATACCTATGCATGTAAATACTTCATTTTTATTTTTACATTAAATGGGATGATATAAATTCCTGATTTTTCATGCATATTTATGGGGTCAATTTTTCTGTGTGCTGGATTTTGTATTTTTGTTGGAGGTTGTACGATTAATGTTATGTCATATTTCCTTAAAGCATACCGGATTCTTTCATAAAGTTGGGGGATATAATCTATACTACAAAACTTTGAAACTGGTGTTTTATTCCTGGCCATTGTTTTATTAATGAATAAATGATGTGTACAAAACAACGTGAAGAAAAACGAAAATAGCTTAAAAATTAACATTAAAACTTCATAAAAAGGGAGATTCTTTTCGTTCAAAATGAGAAAAAAAAAGATAAGTAAGTATGCATCATACATAAGTTAAGAAACAATTTTCAAAATTACGAGAATGCTATTTATATTTTTTTACCATTTAGGACGGCGGCGGCGGAAGAAGATATTAAGAACAAAGTAGGTGTTAAGTTTGTACTGCAGCAGAGAAAGCGCGTTATTCCATGAATATGGGGCAATTGTGACACTTTGATTACAATTCGTATGGTGGCATTAACACAAAAGAGCTTATTACAACAAACGGAACACAAAGATAGACATATTCTTCATTTTTAGCACTTTCCAACCTAGTTGAAAATTGCTTATGACTTCGGTTTGTCTGGCCGGATGGCCGGATGGCCGTCTGGCCGTATGGCCGTCTGGCCGTCTGTCCGTGCTCTAACTCCCGTAAATATGCTCGGATTGCTCTGCAATTTTTATATGTTATTGTCCTTATCTATGGCACGTTCCCTATTTCAAGTGAAGTGTGTAGCACTTATAGTTTTCTTACAGGGACACTCAAAAGAATTCCGTTACATTGCGGTCTATGGGGAAAAATCATTTGCGGTTTATTTTAAAAATGTTTCACTATTGTAAACGCATTGAAATTTATATAGATCACTAAGATGCATTAGAAGAAGCTTAATATGGAATAGTAGGTGTATAGCACTTAGAGTTACTTTACAGGGACAGTCAAAATAATTCCGTTACATTACGTCTATGGAGAAAAATCGTCTGCGGCTTATTTAAATAATGTTCCACTATTTTAAACCCATTGAAGTTTATATATATTACTAAGGTGCATTAAAAGAGGCTTACTACAGAATAGTGTGTGTATAGCAGTCATCGTTCATTTACAGGGACACACAAAAGAATTCTCTACTGTCTGTTAACAATAATTCCTGGAAGTGCGTTTTAAGTTACTGAACGCGATTTTAATCTTAACTAGCTTTTTGTCTATTCAGTGGTGTGTATAAATTCTGTAGATCCTATACAGGGCAGCACAAAAGTTCGCGAACACATTTCCGTTTATTGACAGAAACTCCAGAAGGAGAATTTAAACTGTGCTACGCGTTTCCTAACTAAACTAAAATTTAGCATCCTATGTATATATACAAATCTATAGATCATATACAGGGCTACATAAAAGTATTCGGATATTTTTCCGAATATTGTATATATTGAAAATTCCTGAAATTACGTTTTTAAATATGTTATGCGTTTTCCAAATTGTTTACTTAGATGTCATCTTTCAGCTTATTAAACGGTAATGATTTGTAAAATTATTTTAGAAGCGTTGGAAAATGCTACATAATCTATGCTTGACGCATGATTTTTCGTTCTTGTTTAGTTTTAATTTTGATAGTTTTAAGGATTTATCCACTGACATTTAATCTTAATTTTGAAACGCACAGATTCTCTAGACATTGTATCTTTTCTAAATTTACAAATAAGGTTAGGTAATAATTTTTGCTTTTTGGTTAAAATATATTTATGATAAAAGGTTAGATTTTATTTTTTCAATTATCTTCCCAATTAACTGGTTTACTTGTATTAGTGTTAAGGCATTAAAAATATTCTATTTTCATAATTTTCTAACTGTAATAACTCTGATTACCTGGATCTGGCTTTTTCTAACCTTTTTAAGACCTTGAAAACTTTGTAAAGTTATGACAGGTAATATTTAAACGTCTTCGCTTATGTCAGAGGTTTTTTGACCTTGATGGTTTGGATTGTGATAATGCAGATTGTTTATAAACTATTGACTATTGATTTCTAGTTTCAGGTTTATATCCTCAACTTTTATCATTTAAATGCATTTTTTAGTTATCTTTATGTTTATATTGTTTTTTATGTTTGTAATTTCGTATTCTTACTGTATCTTTTTTATTTCATAAAATATATTTGTATATTTTTGTACAGATTCATAGTTTGCTGCCCTTAGTGAAAAGTCGGGAAGTTTAATTGCGTTCTAAATATATATATTAGTATCATCCAGAAACATTTTTCTCCTTTTTTCTTGTATTGGGAGGTTCCACTGATGAACGCCTCAATGTCTTTTGAAATTTTTATTCTTTTGAAATCAGTTGCTCTATGACAGCTTACACCTTATGCGAACTAGTTCTGGTCTCTCTTACATAGTGAACTGCCCGCGATGCAGTCTGAGTTTATATTGTGATGTATTCTATTTAAAAAAACCCCATTTTTTGAAATATTCTCTATATAAAGTCTTATAAAGAATTTTTAAAAATTAAACAGGGATAATTTTTTACAGCTTGTTCTGACTAAGATGTTGAGCGTTTTTCATTTTATCACTTTATTACAAAATGGCAACCAATTAACCGAGAATTTATAAAAAAAACACTTTTTCAAAAAAAAAAAACCCCTATGTTACCTGAAAAAAAAACCCCACACATGACATAATCAGCTGAAAATGAAGCATTTTATTACACATTAATTGTTTAACATAAAAAAATTAAAAATTGTGTAGATCATTCTAAAATTCTATTATAACAAGAAAATCTGTAAAACTGAAGTTCATGTTTTGCCAGAATTTTGCAATTGTTAGTTTAAATTTCTTTTTAACTAAATAAGCACTCCTTAGGTATTTTTAACTGTTTTTATTATTATAAATGGTGCATAAAAACAAAACAAAACACAAAAATTGACTTTAGTGAAATATTTTATGTAATATTAGGGTAGGATTTTTTAGGAAACATGTCACTGTGGGTTTTTTTTTAGATGACAGCATAATAGTTGCTTCCATAAGAAAATTTGGTATAGTTATTGGATTATATATTCCAAATAATTAATGAATTTCCTTTTATCATTATTTTATCTGTTGTTGGTGTTGCTACATAAAAATAATTTGTATTTTAAAAACAGACTATTTTTTTCTTTATAAAAGTTTAGTTTCAATCCACTAAAAGCTAACGCAAAGATCTCTACTATAAACTAGAACTAACAGATGTTTTTAGTAAATGATTTATTTAAAACAATTAAACAAATTAAATGTCTTTACACATTATTCAAGCAATTAGCGTTTGTCAAAGTCAATGAAGGAAAAGTTTTACACATCCTTTTCTAAAGCTTTTATAATTTCAGCTTGATCTGTCTGTCCATGAAATTTTAAAATAATGATCAAATTGTAATATGCTTTGGAGGTGACTTACGTGCATATTATTCACAGATACCCATTGACATACACATACTACATTGAAAATATTTCCTAAAATGATTTATAAAGTATATTCGCTTATGTTCTGTTAATGTTAAAAAGGAACATTTTTAGAGGTCATTATTTCTGTTGTTATTAATAAGTGGACGGAATAAATTTAAATTGAATTTTTAATGGAGTACTCGCATAATCGGTATGGATTGTTCTATATAAAAAAATTACAATTTTGAAGCGTATAAAAGTTTTTTTTAACTTATTCCCTTTTTAATAACTCAAAATTATCATTCATCTTATCTGCGTTAAATTTGTCTGGAAGGGGTTAAGCCCCTTAAATTCATAGTAAAACTCAAGAGTTTACCAATCCAGGATCGTTTGATTCCATGCGGTCCAATGGGGGATCACGAAGCTAACCCCATCCCCCAAGGCACCGAACGAAGTTCAGCCGCAAAGATATCATCCCAACAGCCGAAGTAGCCCCAATCCTGTGAGATTTTTGCTATGCCACCCGCGGGATATTGTGACGAATCTAATACTCAAGGAGACGTTTGCACCAGGATAAGAACATGGTCGCTAGCGTTACGCCTCGAGGGAGTGCGACATTCTCCCTCAGATACTAAGGTACCAACGGCGTCAAGGCAAACCTCATAAAAGCCTAGCTGAATGAACAGTGCGGAATAAATATCGCTCCTTGAGACCAACAGCAAAGGACCTAAGTGCAGCAACGGCAGCTGTGCCATCGCTGCCAACAGCAAACTAACATGAAAAGGCTGGAAAACCAATAACGGTCCGACCGAACACGAAAGAGAAGACAACTCCTAGTCCTACCGGTGTAGCAGAAAGCCTTGTCTGCGCATAGACACGCTGGATTGGTATGTGTCCCGAAGTCACAAGACCAACTATCCGCCACAAAGGCCAAGCAAAAAACCAGCAAAACACATGAGAGAGATATTCCGGAAGAGGAGCATGGTACCGGACCGCAGACACCTTCTACAGGTTGGCGAGGCTCCGCGAGCAAGACATCCTCCACCAGCCGCAGTCGGCACCGGCCGTCCGCACCCCACTGTCTTAGAGAATGATCAGACGAGGTAGATCTCCAAAAGAGATTGGTTGGCGCCATCCAACTCACACCTCCCACAAGTCGATAGGTCCCGTGGACTATGTCCCCTACACATCTGTGGTCGACACCGGCTGTACTTGTCTCCCATTGACTCAAGGAAAAACCCAGGTCACTTAGCGAGTCAACGACTCAGAAACGAAATAGATAAAAGAATACAAAACTTAGGACACCAAAACATGCGAGTAAAAACTCGACAACAACATGAGGATCAGAGATCCTAAAAGTTGCAAGGCCACAAGTGAAGCAGCGATCGCGCGACTCCAAGACTAGGTTTGGTGCTGCACAACCCAACACTCCATCCTGTCCCCATAGGAAACAGAGACACCAGCGCCTTCCTCCTTCAGAAACCCTGCTTCCGGTCTCCTTCCGTATTCAAGCGGCCCGTTCGGAATCACAGCGTTTACGGCCTAGCCGCCCTTCACCTTCCCCACTAAAGGGACTGATTAGAGATTATCAGGAGGGTCCCGTAAAAGAAGTGACGTGCTAGATTCTATTTAAAGTGAAATATGATTTTAGCATCAAAAAACATATTTAAAACAACCTTTAGGCTTTACTGTTAAGATACCGTTGTTGAATTTTATTATACGATTAACTTGCAAAATAGTGATTCTATCCGCTTATTTATTTTCTAAAGAAATTTATACAATTATATTTTTAAATACTTCCAGAAAATATATTACTATTCCAATGACTGTATCTAATTAGTATGCTGCTTGTATCTTAAAAACGTAAAAAAAAACGTAAAATACTTTTAGGAAACTAATTACAAGTTTAATATAGTTTTTAGAAAATTGTTTAGCACAACATAAAAAAGTCTTTAAAAAGCTTTTTTCAAAAGTTTAATTTGTTCCACTTATATCCGGAATACCAACAACATCTGCAAACATTAATTAAAACTTTGAAGATTATATTTCTGTTTTAACTTTTAGTTAATGGAATGTAACTTTACAAAAATATCATCAAAATTTGCCTAGTTGATGTTCATTTATTTATGCGAAACATTTCTATCTTATGTTTAAAATGTATTCTAAACTTCAAATATAAACTTTGACCTTTAGGATACTTTTCGATAAAAGTGGATGATATTTGTCAATTCAGAAATTAGAAAGTAGTTGGTAATGGTCTTCGCTTTATTTTGGAAATTGTTGTAAAATGTCATAATGAAGAAAAGTCAAAACTCATGTATAGTAAGAAAAAGAAAATAAAGATCTATGGCTATAACTCCAGTTTTATATAAAGCAAATGTAAAAAAAAATATCGTTGAATTCGTTAAAACATTCTTTATATGTGGTCGATATCATCATAAGTGGTCATGTATAGAAGGTGTTACAGTACCAGGCTTACAAATATTACAAATTGGTTAAACACACTGCAATAAACAATTTTTTTCTTTTTGGAAACCAAGCTGGCAATCCATTTTTTAGTCACAGATAAAACGTAACGCACCCCAGTAGAAAGCTGTACTTTTGTTCATAAATATCACAATAATAAAGATATTTTAAATAAATTTTCAAAAGACATAGCTTGCTATGTGGTAAATGCCACAATATTGTGGTGGAAGGTTATAAGAGTAACAAATCCGCATTCAAACAGTGCTAAACCAAACGCACCATATTTCGGAATGTAGTGACATTACATATGGTGCCAGTTATCAAAATACTATGCATTCACAGTACTTCCGATAACGTAATCTGATTTTTAACAAAGCAAGGTAAGACTGTGTAAATTTATTTCAAATATCCTTATTATTGTTGAAGTTAGGAGCAAAAGTCCAGGTTCAAATTGAAGTGGAGAACTGTGTAAATTTGACTGAATGAGTAGATTGCGACCCTACTTTCCTATACATAAAATGTTTGATTTAATAGGCTCCACCACCTCTTAAAGATTGTAAACTTCGTACTAAGACATTGAACCCAATTTTTGAAAGTTCTTTTGTTTTTCATATTTAAGTTAACAAGTAAAAAAATAAGTGTAAATATGAATTTTCTTCCATTTTTAATGATTGGATCTGAGATATAAAAATTTTGAAAAGTGCTAAATAGAAAAGTATATTACTTACACATACCTAGAACAATAATTTATGTATTTCATAAATTTTTGTTTTATATGACATTTTCTCAAAACCCAGACATGACGGGTATGAATAGTTTGGATTATAAAGTTTATGAAAGATTAAATACTAATTAATTATACCATTATGAAAAAAAAATCCTAAATGCAGATATATAGTTTTCTCGTCTCCATTAAAAAAACGAAAATGAAATCCCTCGCCCAAATTCGATCATTTTTTTTATCATTAGTTATCAAGTCATCAGCAAATATATAAACACGGCAAGAGTCATACATTAGATTAAAATTGTGAATATCTTTCCTTACATTTCATGTATCATACTTGTACAGTCAAGAATATATTTATGGACATACGGATGAGTATCGTTACTGTCATTAAAGAATAAATGGTACATCATTATTCTAATACTTTTAGCCGCAATATCTATCAGTCTTCAAAAACCATTTCTCAAAATTAATAGTCTCCCGAACACATTTTAACTCAAGCTTACGTACTTTTCAAATTAGTTTCAATTAAAATTTATACTTTGAGTAAACGCGGTATGGCAAATATTTTAAAAGAAAACAAGTTGAAAATTATACGTCAAGCGTGACAAATGAGGTGCATTCGCACTACAATTAGTTTTATAAATATTCAGATCTTGGTGCAGTAGCTATTGCGCTAATATGCTAAAATGCATGAATACAAAATTTATTTTATGTGCAGATTTTTATATTATAGATATTAATTTTATTTTATGAAATTAAGTTTCAATATACTTTTACAAACAATTAGTATACAATTCTGTTACATTAAAATTATACTATGCGCAAATATCCAATACAAGAGAATGTAAAAAAAAAGCATCGTTATTATTTCAGTGAAAGACATTATATCGTCTGTTATTATGATACGATTAATTTCTGTAATAAAATAAGTACATTTTAGGTTGACAATATTTTATCTTTTGTTGACATTTACTGAAAATTCCAATGGGAAACTTAAGCCTAGCTTTGAAAATTTGAAATCCATATTTAGATTCTTTTTCCATTTAATATCAATTTTACCGTAAAGATCTATCCAAAAAACTGTCGGTAGATTATACGATTGCTATAATTAAACAATTTTAGTATACAATTTCGGTTTTTAAATTCATTAATACGGAAATAATATGACGTCATCTTAAATAGGACGTAATCACCATAGCAACCTAGAATCACTACCTATCATGGGATATCATTGAATTAATTACGTATTATAGGATTTAATAGAATGAAGAAAACTTTTATTAATATATTTTTAAGCTTTGATTCGATTTTCATAAAATTTGAAATGACTCGACAAAATTCTGCAACGAATATATATATTAAATTTCCATTCTTACCAAACTATTCGGTTAGGTAGTTTTTGCTCTCTTTTATGCGGACAGACGGACAGTGGACACTCTGCCTGGACGCCAGCCGTGAGGCGTATGGATCCAATGAACAGACGGAGCAGACGACGACTATAGGTGTAACATATTTATATAATTACGAACGCACCTAAAAACAATATATCGCATCCTTCTCGTCAAACTATCACAAGGGACAGTTTTTGTCAAAATGATTTATTTATTGCAAATGGTGCTATTGAAACTTAAGAAATATATTTAAAATATTGAAGACGTTATTTTATGTTGTTAGGAAATCATAAATAAATGAAAACGCTAATTGAGAAGAAAGTTCGTATAAGAATAAATATTTATAAGGTTCCTTAGCAAAATTCAAATATAGCAGTAATCCAGAAAATTATATACAAGGAACATTGTTCTAAACAGTTGTATTCTGCAATTATTAGAACGAGAATTATGACTAGCGATAGGTATTTTGCGGCTACTGTAGATGCATACTTCGATTTCGAACTCGCACTGGATTAGTATTTTATTCATAAATTAATGTTTCTTTATAAAACTAGTATATATATATATTTTTATTTTAATAGAAATTATGTTCTTGAGTACGTCCCCCCCCCCCTCCCGTTAAATAACAGCATTTTGTTCTATAAGATACCTATCTATGACGAGAGCTTAAATAAATTGAGAGAGACGAAAAACATTTTTTATTTTATGTTGCTGTCGCTATTATACAAAAGAAACCGGTGTTCAAATTTATATATATATTTAGCAACAAACTGTTACATTGTTGCATAAATTACACTGTAAAAATGAAAATTCAGGAACGTTCCTGGAAAATAATGGGCAGCTAATGTGCCTAATTTATACCAGTAACATTTGTGGCAAAAAATAGAAAACTTTTTTAAGAATTCAGAAAAGTAAATATTAAAAGAATTCTTCGAAAAGGTTCCAGGTTTAAGTCGGTAACCTTCCTGGAAAAAACCATGAACATACTAAAATCTTCCCAGTAAAAGCCAGTAACCATCCTGAAGTAAATCAGCAATCTTCCAAAAATACTTAGATATGTTCATAGCCTGTCATCTTCCTGGTAAAAACCAGGAACATTCTTTAAGAATTTAGAAAAATTCCACAGAAAGCCAGTAATAGAACTTGAAAATATAAGGAAACATCCTATATATTTCACGGATGTTTCTGATACATCAATATGATTTTTATTGATATGTAGCACACAATTTAATTAGCTTAAAAATTTTGCTTTAAAAAAGTATTTTTTGTATGTTTTAAAAATATTTAAAAATATTTAACTTATAAAATATATATTTTTTTAAATTTAATATTTATCTTATAAACATATTTGTTTAATTATAACATCAAATTTGTCTGCAATTTTTTTTTAAATGTCACTGTGTTTAAATTTTTTCTTACAAAATATAGTTTGATGTGAAAAATAAACTTGTTTTTAAGATAAATATATGTTGTTTCATTTTAAAATTGTATAATGTTTTCTTTTTTAAGATTTTAAAATTGTATAATGTTTTCTTTTTTAAGTTAAATATTTTGAAAATTCATGAAATGCATTAAAAATTAGTTGGCAAAACTTTAAAGCTAATCGATTGCTATTCTTACATAAGAGCAATCAATTACTCATAAAAATATTATATTTTTATGAGAAATTGAAAATTTTCAAAACTGGAATACTTTTATGAGTAATTGACTGAGCAGTCAATTACTAAAAAAATGTTACATTTTGGATTATAAAGAAATATAATTTAGTTTTAATCCATGTAATCATCACCCAATATTAAATGTTGATTTTTTTTTCTGCAACGTCTTCTAAAAGAAATTGATCGCAAGATTTCTATTAAGCTACTTTATATTTTTTTACAGATAAACTTTAAGGTTTCAGAGATTATATCTATGACTTAAGATTGGGCCAAAATTTGTTTATAATTCCAAACACATAAAAAAAAGCATAGATAAACAACGAAAAATCTATGCAACCTGTTTAACTTTATTTTTAAACAGAAATTTTGCTAAAATATACACAAATTTAGGTTCAGTCTTAATATAATAAATTCACAAAGATTGCAGGTATAAACATTACCTAATTTCATAAAATTATTGTGCATAATTTAAACAAAGTACGTTTTTAACATTTTGAGATAGACCACTTTAAAGTATCTTTTTAATCACTGCTTACAGTTAGCACAACAGATATATTTTTTAGCCATAATCCGTGTAAACATCGGGATTTTTTAATACAGGTTATCTTAAAATTCTCAAACAATGTTGTTCTTTCGTGGTTTTTCTTTTCTTTTCTTTTTCTTTTTTGTTTTTTTTCGAAAAAGTTAATTTTTTGAAGATTAAAATTTAATTTCTTTTAAAAAGCAGGTATACTTCAAATGTACAAACATAGTAATATTTTTCATATAGGAGTAAATGTACATTTTAAAATATTATAATTCTTGCAATATAGGTTTAACTCTTTTTTTTCCGATTGTCGGGTGATTTTTAATAGGACAGAAAAATTATTTTATACACTTACATTCTGTTGTTCTCAATGTATGCATCAAATTGTACAAGTAATAATAATAATAATAATAATAATAATAATAATCCATATATTTAAAGCTGTTTGGTAATTCTGTCAAATCTATTCCATCGAAATTCGATCGAATACGCATGCGTCAAAAAATCACCGGCCAATGAGGTGAGGGTCTATGACTGTCTCTACAAACGTGTTTGGGATCGTATCATCTGTTGTTTTTTTCTGTTGTCACGTTGCGTTAAACCTAGGAAGATATTTATCTAGAACTCACTGTGGAGTGTTTAGAAGGTATTTATCTTATTTATTTATTTTATTTATTGTAATTTGTATGAATACTTAGATGTCCATTTCGGATTTACTGTTTAAAAATTAATTTAGGCTCATAAGTTGGCGAAATCCCGATGGAAATTTTTTTTTTAGATCTCTATCATTTTGTTTATATAGTACAGAAAATAATTATTCAAACGTGTAGAACACGTAATACAAAATTGGACCACTTATGGTCTGTTTATTATCGGGAATGAATCTTATGGTGTTCCGATTGATAATGAATTCGATTATGTAAATATAATGTCAAAAGACAGTACGCACGGTAGTAATATTTTTATTATTATGTGTTCGAAAAAAGCAGAATCTGAGCATCTGAATATAAGTTATAAAATAAACAGAAATATATTATCTCTATTCGATTTAAAAGTTTTGTCATTACATAAGTGGGCTATTTTATTTGTAAAGAGTATGTATGCATTATATTGTTTGTATGTATACAAATCTTTATAATGTTTTGATTTGCAAACTCTTAATATTTGAATAATGTTTACATTATATTTGTTTGTATGTATACAAACAATATATGTATACAAAGAAGTATATATACAAACAATGTATAATGTATCATGTAACAATATTAATATTTACATTGTATTGTTTGTATGTATACAAATCTTGAATGTTTTAAATGGGCAAATTTGTAATGTTTTTTCTGTTATTTTTTTTAAATGTCAAAAAAAGATAAATTTTCAAACTTGGTATAAATAACTTAGGTACTTTTCTCTATTATCCCATTGACCACTTTTCATAACAAAACAGAAATATATTATCTCTATTCGATTTAAAAGTTTTGTCATTATATAAGTGGGCTATTTTATTTGTAAAGAGTATGTATGCATTATATTGTTTGTATGTATACAAATCTTTAGAATGTTTTGATTTGCAAACTCTTAATATTTGAATAATGTTTACATTATATTTGTTTGTATGTATACAAACAATATATGTATACAAAGAAGTATATATGCAAACAATGTATATAATGTATCATGTAACAATATTAATATTTACATTGTATTGTTTGTATATATACAAATCTTGAATGTTTTAAATGGGCAAATTTGTAATGTTTTTTTATGTTATTTTTTTTAAATGTCAAAAAAAGATAAATTTTCAAACTTGGTATAAAAAACTTGAGTACTTCTCTATTATCCCATCGACCACTTTTCATAACAAAATACTATCGCCAAACTGTATGATTAAATGCCAAAATTGCAGTCCCATTTACTTGATGTCGAAAACATTATACGTGTTTTTTATGTCATCAAGTGGTTTTTAATTCAACATTTGCATGTATTTTTCATTATGTTTATTTGATTTATTAGTTATTTCATTAATTAAAATAACAATTGTATCCTTAAATTCTTATATTTTATTTATTTATTTTGATATTCCAATGACAACGTTCTCCCATTTATTTGGCGATAGTTTTTTTTTTATGAAAAGTGGTCGATGAGATAATAGAGAAGTACCAAAACTTAATTACGTATATGAGTATATTCTTTGACAGTATTAATCATTACTCGATATTTTAAAACTGCATCATATTTGTAGAATTATATTAATTTAAACAATGCTTCTATTGAAGTGTGAAGAACCATATACCTCTATGAAGAACCATATATTTACATAATTGTCTTCATTAGCAATCGGAACACCATAAGATTCATCCCCGATAATAAACGGACTATAAGTGGTCCAATTTTGTATTACGTGTTCTACGATATTTTTACATACATTTAAATAATCGTTTTCTGTACTATATAAACAAAATGATAGAGATCTAAAAAGACAATTTCCATCGGGATTGATTTCGCGAACGTTAAAAGAGCCTAAATTAATTTTTAAACAGTAAATCCGAAATGGACACCTAAGTATTCATACAAATTATAATAAATGAAATAAATAAATACCTTCTAAACACTCCACAGTGAGTTCTATATAAATACCTTCCTAGGTTTAACGCAAAGTGCAAGAAAAAAACAACAGGAGATGATCCCAAACACGTTTCTAGAGACCGTAATAGACTTTCACCTCATTGGCCGGTCCTACCGGAAGATTTTTTTTATGCATGCGTATTGGGTCGAATATTGTTGAAACATTTGACAAAATAAGCAAACTGTTTCCACCTAGGTATTTATACACAATACAACAAATAAAATAAATGCTTTCAAAACCCTTTTGATCATCACATCAGCGTGCAAGACAATTTTTTTACCGGAAACCGTTTGATGAATTTCATTATTTTTCCGTTATCGATTGACAAATTTTACGATTTTACCGCTAACGATTGCTGAATTTCACAATTTATCGACTATTGATTAACGAATTTCATGATTTTTTCCATGAACATTTGTCGAATTGCACAAAAAAAATTAAGAATATCGTCAAATTGTCTTGGGTAAAAAAATTTTGAATATTGTCAAATGCCATCGAGAAAAAAGTCTCTTTGTCAAATGATTTTGAAGAAAAAATCGGGAAATTCACAAAATGGTTTCGGAAAAAACTTCACCAAATGGTTTCAAAATTCTTTGAGTGACAGCAGGAAAAAAAATTTCATTTTACATTCAATCATCGCAATTGGCGAGTGTGACTAAGTTTAGCCAGTGGTGGCAATAACATCAATCAACAATTTCCAGTATTACTCGCCGATTGGTGAATGTTAATTTTGTCTTATATCACAAACTGTATTTACATATACTACTAGATATAATGATTATGAACCATGATTTTTCTGTTATTGGGCGAGATTCATGTTTTTTCAGCAATTCTTTGACGAAATTAGTGTTTTTTCAGCGATCCTTTGAAGAATTTCGCATTTTTCTCACGATCCTTAACGAAATTCGCATTTTCCAGCAATTCTTTGATAAAATACATTTTATTCCGCAATTTTTAGACGAAATTTAGTAAAAAAGCGTGATCTTTTGGTGAAATTTCCTTTTTTGCGATTCTTTGACAAAATTTGCTTATCTTTCGCGATCCTTTTGCATAATTACGTTTTTTCTGTGGTCTTTTAACAAAAGTCATGTTTTCCCATTATCCTTTGATAAAGTAGTGTTTTTTCCTCAATCATTTGACAAAATCTGTTATTTTCCCCCCGCGAAGATTGGTTAGATGTTTTTAGTCTGCAGGTGCCCTAAAAAGTCTGTGACGCCCGTTGCTGCATCGCACACATTCTTCCATGGGGCATCGAACGAAGTAAATTCAACCTAAAGAATCATTGTTTCATTCCTGACATTTCTCGAAAGAAACAACGTTCAACTCATTGACTGAATTGTAAAGGGCGAAATGTGTCAATTAGCAGAAAGTGCGCAATTTGTTCGTTCATGGAAAAAATCGTGAAATTCGTTAACCGATAGTCGATAAAATTCGAAATTCGTCAATCGATAGCGGAAAAAGTGCAAAATTCATTAATCTACACAGTGGAAAAATCGCAAAATTCATCAACTGGTTTCGGGAGAAAAATTTTTCGAATATCGTCGAATTTCTTCGAGAAAAAAATTCACAATCTGCCAATTTCGGGGATGAAATTTACCAAATGGTTTCAAAATTTGTCGCGCAACAGAAGAGAAAAAAAATCTTTTTCCATTCAATCATCGCAATTGGTGAGTGTGACTATTATGTTTGACCAGTGGTGGCAATAAAGTCCATTGCCAAATTTTCAGTATTACTCGCTGTTTGGCAAGTGCTAATTTTGTCCTATACTTCAAAACCCTTTTGATCATCACATCAGTGTGCAGGACAATTTTTTTTACGGGAGACCATTTGATGAATTTCGTGATTTTTCCGTTATCGATTGACCAATTTTACTGCTATCGATTGTTGAATTTTATAATTTATCAACTATTGATTAGCGAATTTCCTGATTTTTTCCATGAACGTTTGACGAATTACGCAAAAAAAAAATAAGACTATCGTTAAATTGTCTTGGGTAAAAAAAAATTTAATATTGTCAAATGCCTTCGAGAAAAAGGTTGCAAGTTGCAACGGCTGTGACTTCTTTTTCATGTTATGCATCTCCGGTGTCCATCCCCCCCCCCCCAAGTGGGACACTTTTCTAAATTTTGCACATACCCCTCATGTGATATATCGGTGGAAAAGTCTTTGACCACTTATTCATGTTTTGCATCTCCGGGGTCCATCCCGCCCCCCCCCTAAGGGGGGCACTTTTCAAAATTTTGTTGACACCCCTCATGTCATACATTGTTGGAAAGGTCTGTGACTGCTTAATCATATTATGCATCTCCGGTGTCCATCTCCTCACTTTGCCCCCCCCCCCCCCAAAGGGTACTTTCTAAATTTTGCACATTACCCTCATGTTATATATCATTGGAAAGGTCTGTGACCACTTAATCATTTTATGCATCTCCAATGTCCATCTCCCCACTTTGCCCCCCCACCCCCCTAAGGGATACTTTTCTAAATTTTGTTTACACCGTCATGTCATATATCATTGGAAAGGTCTGTGACCACTTAATCATATTATGCATCTCCGATGCCCATCTCCCCACTTCCCCCCCCCCCCCCAAGGAATACTTTTCAAAATTTTGTTGACACCCCTCATGTCATACATTGTTGGAAAGGTCTGTGACTGCTTAATCATATTATGCATCTCCGGTGTCCATCTCCTCACTTTGCCCCCCCCCCCCCAAAGGGTACTTTCTAAATTTTGCACATTACCCTCATGTTATATATCATTGGAAAGGTCTGTGACCACTTAAACATTTTATGCATCTCCAATGTCCATCTCCCCACTTTGCCCCCCCACCCCCCTAAGGGATACTTTTCTAAATTTTGTTGACACCCCTCATGTCATATATCATTGGAAAGGTCTGTGACCACTTAATCATATTATGCATCTCCGATGCCCATCTCCCCACTTCCCCCCCCCCAAGGGATACTTTTCTAAATTTTGTTGACACCCCTCATGTCATATATTGTTGGAAAGGTCTGTAACTGCTTAATCATATTATGCATCTCCGATGTCCATCTCCCCACTTTGCCCCCCCCCCAAAGGGTACTTTCTAAATTTTGCCCATTACCCTCATGTTATATATCATTGGAAAGGTCTGTGACCACTTAATCATATTATGCATCTCCGATGTCCATCTCCCCACTTTGCCCCCCTCCCTCCCCCAAAGGGTACTTTCTAAATTTTGCACACAACCCTCATGTTATATATCATTGGAAAGGTCTGTGACCACTTAATCATATTATGCATCTCCAATGTCCATCTCCCCACTTTGCTCCCCCACCCCCCTAAGGGATACTTTTCTAAATTTTGTTGACACCCCTCATGTCATATATCATTGAAAGGTCTGTGACCACTTAATTATATTATGCATCTCCGATGCCCATCTCACCACTTCCCCCCCCCCGAAGGGGGGTACTTTCTAAATTTTGCACATTACCCTCATGTTATATATCATTGGAAAGGTCTGTGACCACTTAATCATATTATGCATCTCCGATGTCCATCTCCCCACTTTGCCCCCCCCAAGAGATACTTTTCTAAATTTTGTTGACACCCCTCATGTCATATATTGTTGGAAAGGTCTGTAACTGCTTAATCATATTATGCATCTCCGATGTACATCTCCCCACTTTGCCCCCCCCAAAGGGTACTTTCTAAATTTTGCACATTACCCTCATGTTATATATCATTAGAAAGGTCTTTGACCACTTAATCATATTATGCATCTCCGATGTCCATCTCCCCACTTTGCCCCCCCCCCCGTACTTTCTAAATTTTGCACACAACCCTCATGTTATATATCATTGGAAAGGTCTGTGACCACTTAATCATATTATGCATCTCCGGTGTCCATCTCCTCACTTTCAATAAGATATTTTTTAACTCAGGCCGCTGTAAGTAAGTGCAAGGACCCCAAATTTGTAAATCGGCACCTAGATATACGTCGAGAATCGAAGATGGCGGAGCTAAGAGCTAAAGCAGAGTCGTTGACACGTAAAAAAAAGCTTAATCCCTGAATTCAGGAAACTATTAGCAAATAAACTTGTTTCTTCCAGGAATCTGATAGAAACGTGTGAAAACCCGGAACGTTGCTGGAACATTTGCGTGATGTTACGGTATTTTAGAACAGCATAAATTGTTTAAAAATAATACACCCCTTGTCCAAAAAATAAAGGAAAATGATGTATTAACGGAATATTATTTTTCTTAAATTGTTTAATATTCTACGCAAGTAACTATAGACACTAATATTATAACAATGGCATCGTTCTTTTCACACGCTTGCATTTTAATATTTTTAAATGAATTTTTTACATAGGATATCTGAGGTCGACATCTAAAAGAGTACTTTGTAAAAAGTACGAAAATATTAGCTTGCGAGTGTCTTCGCGTATTAGCATAGGTTATTAAAGGGGCACATTAGCATTTAACATGCCCAAAATCAATTTTTTGTTTCTAATATTCTTTTTATTTAATAATTTATGAACACTGTATAAAAAGACGCATTTAAAAATTTGCATTTTTGTCTGAGTTTTAGCCCGTTTAAATAAAATTCTACTATTGAATCACAATACTATTTCAAACTTTAAAATAAATTTTTTGCGCGCACTGTTACTCGGAAACCGTTCACATAAGTTCATAAAATTAAAACAATGTGTGCTATTTTTGACACACTACATGTTAATATCAAAAACAAAATTGAATTTTGGAAAAACAAGAAAAGCATGCATTTGAAAATTATGCAAATATATTTGAGATTTTTTACTTTGCTATATATATATATATATATATATATATATTAAAAATCAAAACGTTTTTTCAAATATTTTGGTTTAGTACGTAGTCTGTCCAAAACCTCATAATACATTGTTACAATTTTGTAAATCTAGATCAAACGATTAAAAAATAACAGTGCGCGCAAACTCAGGATTCATCATTAAAAAAACCCAAAAAACTTTAAAGTTTGAAATAACAATGTAGTTTAATGGTAAAGTTTAGTTTAACCCTTTTAGTGCGGGAGTCGACAAAAGTTGACAAAAGTCGACATAAGGGTCCGAGTGCGGGAGTCGACTAATGTCGACATCTAGGAGTTGGGTGCTATAGACTACATTAAGCGTCGACAAAAGTCGCCTAAGGGTTCACGGAGTTTCCTGTTGTTTTTGAATGAATCGCTTTTATGGTCAAAATATTCCGCACAGGGCATTAACCTCCCACAAAAAATTCCGCACTGAAAGGGTTAAATGAGCTGTAATTCAAATAATAATAATGAGGATTTTCAAACGTGTTTTTTTTTTAAATGTCACGATATAAAGCGAGAAAGTTGCGTTTTCCTCATAATAGTAACCCTTGCCCAGATACATATTTTCCCACCTTTATTAGAAAATTGTGAATCTTTTGACAAATGTTGGTTTTTTTGGAAGGTACCTTTAATATTTTTTTCAAAAGCAAATTGCATGTGTTCACAGTTTCCAATCTGAATATTGCTCGGCAAGAATATTAAAAAAAAATAAACACATTAACAAACATGCTTTGCATTAAAATGGCTTAATTTCCAAAAAATTTAAATCGCGTTAGATGATTTATGAATAACAGATTTCATACTACCACTAAATTCCGAGGAGAACCAAAGTAAAAAAAAGTCCCACGCACCATTAAACATAATTATTTTACTGGCTTAAATTAACGGAGTGATATATCACTACTGATGTAAAGGTGGTCGGTTGAAATAAAATATATTTTTCATGGCTTGGATTAACTAGAGCAGTGGTACTTATTACGCGTTTTAGGGGGGAAGGGGGGCAGAGTTACTAATTTTCTTTTCAAAGAAATATGCTCCATTTAATTTATCGTAAAATTTCTGTTATTAAATAAGGAGAATATCACTTTTCGCAAATAGCGGTGGGAGAATACTTTTCAGAAAAAATAGTGAGTACCACTGAACTAAAGTTACTGTGGCACTGGTGCATTATGATTATAACGTTAATTTTGTATTCTGTTTATTGTATTTATGATTAAATGGTAAAATAATGTTATTACATTTATAAAAATGTTTTGATAAATATTAGTTTTCAGCTATTTTTTTTTTAAGAAGGTGCATTGCCGAAGAATATCTAGCTACTTTCATAACTAAAGAAACAATTGGAAAATATATCAATTCTGAAAATGATTCAGTGACTTTTTTCAGTAAAAAATATCAAATTATTAAATGATCATTTTTCATTATTAAAAATAAATCATATATATATATATATATAGGCCAATAAAATTCGTTCAAAAAAGAGCCGTGCTAACCAAAAATTTTTGGAAAGCTCGAAGATGTTTTAATCACTTTGTTTTACATCCAAATGAAGGAATTTGAAGTTCGTCCCATTTTTCCTGGTGATCTTTAGACGTAGCACCACAAAAACCTCAAAATTTTCGGACTTTTTTCAGTATTTCGTAAATAACTCAAAAACTGTTCACTCTACAAAAAATATCCTGATACACAAATTGTAGAGCCTAAAATTTTACGTCGATTGAGTATCACAGACTAAATATTCCATCAATAATAAGCGAGATATGATAAATCAAAAAAGTACATTTTTCCAAATTTTCTAAAAAAAAACTCATAAAATCGGTTTTTTTACTCTGAACAACTCAAAAAGTGCTCATATAACCAAACCAAAAGTACTCACACATATATTTGCGTTTATGATTACAATTTTGAAACCTTAGAGATCAAGTATAAAATAGTAGAACTATTATTGTTATAAATATTTAAATGTACAGTATATTCATTTTGAACTATGAAGGTTTTGGAGCATGTATGTTATGTTAGCAAGCATATAGAGCAGTGGTTCCCGACGGGGGGCGCACGCCTCACAGGGGGCAATTTCACTTTTTAGGGGACAATTTGAGAAATCAGCGAAATTCAGTTGTCCGTCCGCTGAATTCTAAAACAATTTGAAAAACTCTTTTTAAAACTAATCAAATATAAAACACAAATTTAAGATATAAATTGCAAAATAAATTTCTGGTTTAAAACATTTTTTGTTTGAATGGTTTTAATTTGACACTTGGGAAAACACAAAAGTCAAAGCGCTACCGCCAGACAAATGACCAGAAATTCGATCAACCAATTAAAGAGACCTTTTTAGAGATCTTTACTTTAAGATCCTAGAGCGAATATCTGAATCTGGCTGATAGTCAGTGACAAAAAAATGTATTATTTTTTGGAAAGAATTGCAAAAAGAGCACTTCCTTTCAAATGAAGGCAATAAACTCCGTTTAATAAAAATGCTCATTGAAAAACTGGAGCAAGACAATTTTACTGTGGAGCAAGCTGCCGAGGATTCAGATACTACCATCGTGATGGAAGCCATCCAACTTGATCAGCAGTCAGAACGTGTCATCATAGTTGGGGAAGATATTAATCTGCTTGTGCTTTTGACTGCATTTGCTCCACACTCATCCAAATATACTTCTTGAAACCTGGATAAGGACAGTCAGACAATGTTTTGTATTCACCATTAAGTTTCAAGTACTCGCCGATTGTGAAGAATAACATCCTATTCCTGCATGATTTTAGTGGCTCTGATTCTATATCGGCCTTCTTCAGGCAGGGCAAACTGAAATTTGTTAAGCTTATGGAAAAAATGCTCACTTACAGGATGTTCCAACAGTCTTTAATATCCAATATGCTACGCCTTAAGAAGTAAGTGCTGCGGGGCAGAAATTTTTTGCCACCTTATACAATCCCCAACACCTTATACAATCCCGAAGCCACAACACTCCACAAATTGTGTTACAACATATTTGCAAAATAGCTTATGAAGACCCAATTTACCCTCGCTTCTCTGCCGCCAACTGAAGATGCAACCAAACAACATTAATTCCGAACTTTTCTTCAGATCAATGTTTGGAATGGAAGGCTGATGCTTCCCACTGATTGGGGTTGGAAGTCATTCAGGCATGGTATACTTCCATTTACCACGAACGTTGTAGCTGCCCCACCATAGCTCCTAAACACTCTGTCATGAATATGTGCAAAGGGGTGCAAAGGGGTGCAAAGGTGGTTTATGTTCTTGTAGAAAGAACTGGGTTAAATAGCTCAACAATATGTTACCACTTTAAAGGTGTGTCGTGCACAAATACCACGGAGGAAGAAGACCCACAAACCGGATACGACGAAAAAGTAGATATGGACGAGAAGGACTTCCATCTAGAGAGAGTAAAAAATTACCTTAGGTTAATGACGGAAACCTTGCTATTAAATATATCAAAGCTTACCTTTCGAAGATAGTGGTGGCAAACGATTTTCACACAAAAAAGTTTGTGCAGCACTAATCTAGAGGAAGTGAAGAAGAATGGACAACTCAAGGTCCAGCAAAAAAAAAACGCTCTAAGCTCTATTTTCCTGTATTTCTCTCAAGTAACTTGAGTTGATTTTATACTAATTTTTTTAAATAAATTATTTTTCTTGATTTTCTATTATTATATTTTTTTAAACATTTTTTAAAATACAGAATTTTAAGTACACATACAATTCTTTCATTTTTCAATTACCTATCCGTTATATTCATCATTTTATTGGATTTTCAAAATATAATCATTTATGCACCTCAAAAATTAATTTGCTTACAGACGACAGAATTAAAATTAATTTGGGGAAATCGGTTGCATTTTAAGTGTAATGATCTGTTGAAAAAGTTGGTGAAAATCCCATATTGATGTAATTAAATTTTGAAGTTGTTAATTAAACAGTACCATTTGGCGATTTATGCAATTATACTGTTTTGTAAGCGAAATGATTCGTTTAACCGACAATTGGTACTCAAAACACCAATTTTATGAGTTTTTAAAGAAAATTTTGGAAAAATATACTTTTTTAATTTATCATATCTCGCTTATTATTGGTGGAATTTTTAGTCTGTAGTACTCAATCGACGCAAAATTTTATTTTCTACAATTTGTGTATCAGGATATTTTTTGTAGAGTGAATGGGTTTTTAAGTTATTTGCGAAATTCTGAAAAAAGTCCGAAAATTTTGAGGTTTCTGTGGTGCTACATCTAAAGCTCACCAGAAAAAATGGGAGAAACTTCAAATCCCTTCATTTGGATGTAAAACAAAGTGATTAAAACAATTTCCAGCTTTCCGCGAATTTTTGGTTAGCAAAATCCTATTTTTACTGGCCTAATATATATATTAAAACATCCATTTAAATTTATATCAGATGTAATTTTAGTGTCGAGCTGTTTACCGTTACTTCATTCACACCACACTTGAAATAACTGGATGATGAGTGATTTAGTTAAGATAAGTTTGCACGCACGGTATACGCTATTTTCTGGTCTAAGAGATTATTAATATCTGACTCTTTCTAAGTTGGTACGACCTCAAAATGAAACACGTAGCTCATATTTAGACCTTTCCCCAATTAAAAAGTTTTAGCAAATTAATAGATTGTTCTTTTAGTTTTATAAAAATAAACGCACTGGTAACTTTTTACAAAACATTGAAAATATTCACTGATAATTTGTATGAATCACTTAGGAAAACACGGAAAAAATCGAAGAGCTATTTTATTAAATTGTTTTAAAAGATGTGGAAATTTGTCAAAGCATTCATATTTTCTTAAGTTAAGCTATTTCTAAACGTTTGCTAAAATAACTTTAAAATAGTTTTTTTGCATTTTTTTTTTTTTTTTTTTTTTTTTCAATTTTATATTTTTGTAATTTTGTTTTTCCGAAATAAAGGTCGTTTCATAAATTTTCAATAACGAATTGATTATTCTGTTTGTAATAATGGAATTTAATACACGCTTATAAATCCACTGGCGTCGTATTTAAATGTCTAGAGTTGTGGCTGAGATATCGTTTAACCCTTTCCGGCACAGACAAAGTCTATTCGTAAAATGAGAAATTGCTGACTGACACCGGAATTTACAGATGACTTTTATAGAAAACACGAACTTCTTATTTTAAGCTTTCATTATAGAAACAAAATTTTATTAAAATATTCTTGGTTCTGTTTGCAAGTTTGGAATTAAAATTAGGTGTGCCCAGAGTGGGACCACTGTGCCGGAAAGGGTTAAGAATAATTTGACTTTTAATGTTTTAACGGTAAATAAATCAAAGTGACACCACAAAAATTATGTAGAATAAACTAATAAAGATTTTTTTTTTTAATTTTGAAAGTATAAACATTAGTACTGCAATCGCAGTATACTTGTCAATCACAGAGTCTTGAGTATGCTACACCTCGAAAAAGTTATTTTTGCTTGACAAGTAAAGTCTCTCAGATCAGTTTTGAGAAATCATAAAATCATCATATGTGAACATTTATGCAAGTGTCATCTAAGAACAAGAAAATTATTGCTATCTAAGCCCATCTAATTGCCATCTAAGAATTGCCATCTAAGACCGACATGTGGTGTATAAGCAAGAAATGGCATGACAACCACTAGATATCAAATGATTCCAGTAAGTTGAGAATTTACATTTAACCCTTAATTGCATAGTGATGTAAATTTCCATCACTGTTTATTTAACTTTTAATAAATAAATCAACTTTTTCGCCACCACTATATTTATATAGAAACATTAATGCAGTAAATTTCCCGTGAACTATGCTGCTGAACAAAGTTAAAAATCTATCTTAAATTTTCTGGTGTCTAATATTTAATATATGTATAAAAAAACACAATTGTGAAAGAAAAACTCATGCAAAGAAGGGTTAATTCTTTTCCGATTGTTTGTTCCGCGGTTTGTGAAATATTTTATTTTTTTGTATAAAAGTTAATATTGAAATTGAGTAAATTGATTGGATAAAGTATAGATAATACTTTATTTATACCAAATTATACGTTAGAAAATATTTTTGCTAGCTATTGTTACACAATCCTTACATAAATGCTGGGTACTGATTTTATCAAAGTAACAAGACGAAGAAATTTTTAAAGACAAAACCAACAAACTGCTTAATGCTAAATTCACTCAAATAAAACTAATGTATAAGAAAATTCAACAAATATAAGACAATTCACAGGATTATATAAACTAAATGCTTAAATAAAATTATCTTTTATTAAAGAGATAGTGATAGATAAGATAGAGATAGTGAATCTTTATCAATAATTTGCATGCAGTTCACTGTTATATAATTAATTGAAAAACATTCAACTTATTATACAAAATTACGAAAATTGCAGTGTAAATAAAGTTACTTTTTTATCCAATAGACATTAAGACAACTAAAGTACAATTTTACTAGTGTATATGGTATTTTATTTGCAATTAATGAAGTGAAAGAAAAATGCAAGTAATTACCTTGAATTAGATTGACTAAACTAAGGCGTAAATAAAATTTATCTTTAGATCAGAAGGCGTTAAAGGAACTGACGCAGATATCCATTAATCTATGTATTGTTAAATTTCCAAATTATTAATAATAAATATAATCATAAATATTATTAAGAATAAATATAATCATAAATAATAATAATAATAAATAAATAAAAACATTTACATGCATTTGTTATCTTTGTACAGGGTTAATCATAAGCCAAATAAGCAGCAGCTGTCATCCGATTTTAGCTGTGATCGACTAGTACATATACACATTGCAAAATAGAGAATACTAAAAAAAGGACGGAATTTTGTTTCGGAAAAAGTTATGAATAGCTATATTTAATGATCCCTAGATAAAGCATTTTTAAAGGAAATGTTAGATGCGTGGCAAACCGATGTACGTATTGAAATTTTAAGAGATTCTTACAATTTTTGAATTGAGATGACTCCATAAGCTTATACGTTGTTTAACATAACTTGAAAGAAGACACACAATTTTCAGTCGAATGGCTATTTCCGTTTTTTGTGGAAGTTGGGGCACAATTTTGTGATTATAATGTATGGGATATTACCTTTCGTTTTATTGGCTCACTTTGCAAAATTATCTAAACTACACAGAACAATAACAACAAAAAATGTTTTTACGGTATAATACTAGCAGCTGGAATGCCAGTATTATACAGTAAAATCAACTTTTTTTTAAAAAAAAACTTCAGTGTAAGATTTTATTAACGTTAACTTTAATTAAACGGACACTCATATACAAATTCACTTATTTATTTTCTACGAGGGAGAGTGGGGAAATAAGTTTCCCCTTGCGACTGTGGACAGAGGTGTGTATAAAAGACAAACAACAGCGCCATCTGCGCAGGCACTGCAACAGCGCCATCTGCTTGATCGCGGTCGACATCTACCCAATGGTGTATTGGTGCATTGCACGTTCGCGTTCACCTGCTGTGTCGGCTTTCGCCCATAGCTGTTCAACGCTTCGTCCATATGCAAAGCCCTGATTTTTTTTCTGGAGGGCTTTTTGAAGCTTATAAAGTGGTATGACAAGTGTCTCAATGTTCTTGGTACTTATGTGGAAAAATAAAGTTATGTTTTATCTTTAATGTCTCATTACATTTTTCGACTTTCATACATAGCTCTGTCCACAGTCGCCCAGGGAAACTTATTTTCCGACTGCCCCTCGTATTTCACTACCTAATACACTGAACTCAATAATAGAACGGAGAGCTAACTCATCGGTCTACTTTTTGCCGTAACCGCATTGCACTTTCAATGACCACAAGTAACGAATCCTGTACTTCTCTTAATAATAGACGCATTTTTTCAAACTTGTCCTGATATTTTTTTATCACTTTTGGTTATTTCTACTCCTTTTGCATATTTTTATGAGTCATACTTAACAAATATTTAATTTATTTTGTTAAGTTAACATAAAATTTTATTTAAATAAAACATCAAATGAAATATTTGTGATGAAATTAAATGAAATCTATATTTTTCAATAATAAAAAATATATATCAGTGAAACTTTTAGCAACTTCGTCGTATTTTTAAAAGAAAATCCATTTTGAAAATATCTACCCTATACTACTCTAGGGGAGGAATGTGTTTTGCTATAATTTTCCCTTCGAAATTCTAATGCACTGTATTCGGGGGTGGACTACTGGAAGCAATGTAACAGAACAGGGAGTTAGCTCGCCGTATTATTGCATAGCTCAGTGATCTAATATCTAAAAGGGAGAAGAATCTAACTACGTAATGACAGTAAACAAGATTACCTAAATTACAGTGAAAATAAAGTCACATTTTATTCATCTGATTTTAAAGGGAATACTGTACAGGTTTACTTGTAATTCATTTTATTTGAAATTAATTAAATGGAAGTAAAACATAAATAATATTTTTTAAGCACAATATATGGCCAAAAGTAACCTTTTACACCTTTTGTCGAATATCTAGCGAAATAATAGACGAATTCTTCAGGAACTTCAGCAATGCAAAATATCATCAAGCAAATATCAGATCATCAAGAAAATATCAGATCATCCATGTTCTTTATATCGTTGAAGCTCCAGAAGAATTCGCCAATTATTTCTTTAGACACTTGGCAAAACATTTAAAATCGAAAGTATCCAGTGACTTTTGGCCGTATAGTCTAGATTAGCGAAATTAATGTGTAAATAAAGTGATGACGCATATTACGTACTAGTTTATACATATGTTTGGCTTCATATGGTTTTTAAGCAAAAGTTTAGTCACGACGGAAATTTGGTGATAAACAACAAATTGAATAAAAAATGACATTTGCGATCATCCTGTAAAATAAAATGCTCGAAATGTTCTGTAGTTGTAGTTGATGACTACATAGATCTTGAAAACCTTGCTCACTTGTGCAAGAATATAATGCATTTTCATCGAGATATAGAAGTTTCATTTAGAAATGTTAAAAATGTCCGCATGTTTTTTGTTTGAACCATGCAACGTTTTCAACCAAATTTGACGCACTTTCAGAAAACGTGAAAAAATGCAACAGAAACAATATACTACAATAGAATATAAATATATTAAATATCTGATGAAATATCAGAATTTTCATGAAATAATTTTTTAATTGCGCATGCGGAAATGATAACTATTTTTTGCATATTTTAGCAGTAAACTACATAGAGCAATTCAGAAACAAACAGTCAAATATTGCGAAAATTCAGAAAGGTATCGACAATATAGTGAGTTGAGTTTCAATTCTTTTTTAAAAGTATCTGGATCGCAACGGATTTTCCACAAATTGTCATTCTTTATTAATCGACATCTAACAACGGAGCATGTGTGTAACGTATATCCACGTATAGCTTTTAAACGGATGTTTCGACTTTGAAAATTCTTTGGAAAAGGCTTGATCTGGTGGTTTTTCCAAAAAAAAAATGGAAACATCATTAAAAAATGGCAATTTATGGAAAATTATTTATTACCAATTTACTTTTAAAAACTAACAGAAATTCAGCTCATTATATATGCAATATATTTCTGAATATCCAATATATTCGACTGGATATTTTATATGAGTTGTCCTATATAGTTGACTTCTAAATTATGAAAAAAAGTATTGTTCAGGCGTGCGCAGTAAAAAAATTTATACAAGTACTCATATTTAATCAAACATTTACTTTTTTCATATTTTAATTGCAGTATATTATTTCTGCTGCACTTTGGGCAGTTTTGTTAGTTTGGAGTTAAATTTGGTTAAAAACCCTGCATGCTATAATAAAATAAGCATGCGGAAATTTTGCATTTGAGAAAGGAACTTTTATATCTCTATGAATATTCCTGCTCTTCTTACATATGAACACAAATGATATACAGAACTTATACAGCCATCTACTATAGTTTCAGATTATTTCGAGCATTTTATTTTACAAATTGATCGCAAAATGTTTTTTTTTTTGCTTCAATTTTTTATTTGCCCATTAAATGCCTTCGTAAACAAACATTAACTGAAAAATATCCGATCACACATGTTCTGCATATCCCTAAGGTTCTAGAAGAATTCACTAATTATTTTTCTAGATATTTGACAAAACATTTAAAATCGAAAGTATCCGGTGACTTTTGGCCGTATAGTATACATTAGCGAAACTGAGGGCTAAATAAAGTGATGCTTTGATAAAGAGACATAAAGGACGAACACATATTACGTACTAGTTTCTACATTATTTTATTTACTATTAATTAATAATATACACAAATACCCAGAATAGTTGAACTAATTCCAATCATCACATGAAATAAACAGCAGCGGTCTGCATGTTTTACCTCTGATAGAATAGTGGTAATACATTAATACAAAGTTATTCCAGAACACACGTTGTTATCATTAATGTATGAAATGTGCTGTAGCATAAAACATCAACATCAACAACTGTAATTGATTACGATAAATAGTTATGTTGTAAACTTATGTATCAGTTTTCGATAGCTCGTCTGTTAGCATTTGCTGACTTTGCATTTAAGCATAGCAAACTATTTATCAGTAAATCTCATTTGCATTAACTACGACTTTTATTCAGCGTATAGTCTCACTAATAAAATATATCTGTGGGAATTTAAATATTAATGTATTTATTGAATTATATATTACTTTCTTACAATATGTTGAAATATGACGATATTTTCAGTACAAATTTGCGGTGAAAGAAAGAAATATCTTTCGTAAGATAGGTAAAATAATTAATTTATTTATACAGTGATTAGACTATATTTAATTCATACAGTCTTTAATTTATGGCGATATATACATTTTATCGCCATTACACTGCTATGTTTATTTTATTCGCAAAACCAGTGAAATTTTTGACAAAAATAAAAATTTATTTCCTCTTTTCTTTTGTTTTTTGCAATGTTAGCAATCTATTCAGAAAACAAGTTTTGATAATTTCATTAATAATGCATTTATTAATTTGTTAAAAACATATAACCGTCAAATATTTGACACAATGAATTGCAGTTTTTGAAATAATTGACATATAATATGAAATGAAGTTACGAATTAGAAATACATTTGAATGTCATTCAAAAATGAAAAATGACATATGTGTTCAACATTACATCTCAATTGTGACCTTCTTTTAACTTAGCTATGTATATTTAAAGTGAAATATCTATTCAGTATGTTACTATCAGTGATACTTTATCATGATTTTCATGAAGTTGTTGTCATTTATACAGGACAGCGATATGTATCTATCAGAACTTTGTTAAATAAAATATTTTATCTTAATCTTTTGAATGACGAATATTTCTGCACTCATTATTGTTTCCAGGAAATGTGTAGATTAATTTTTAAGTAATTAAATTGATTTATTATTATTATAAGAAGAGAAGTCGAAAAATAAATTTCCTTAGGCTACCATGGATAATGATTTTATTTAAGACGAGTTATACATTTTTGAAACATAGCAATAGGCTTACTTTATTTTTCTACATAATCACCAAGGACATTGATATATTTGACATATATCGTTAGTCACAAAAAGTTGAAAAAACCCTGTTAGACAAGTTATACCCTGCGGAAATTTAGCAATAGGCTTAGTTTATTTTTCTACATAATCACCAAGGTCATTGATGTAATTGACATATATCGTTTGTTACAAAAAATTTAAAAACCCTGTTAGACAAGTTTTACCCTGCGGAAATTTAGCAATAGGCTTACTTTATTTTTCCACATAATCACTAAGGACATTAATATATTTAACATATATCGTTTGCCACAAAAATTTTAAAAACTCTGTTAGACAAGTTATACACTGCGGAAATATAGCAATAGGCTTACTTTATTTTTCAACATAATTGCAAAGGACATTGATATATTTGGCATATATCGATTGTCACAAAAATTTAAAAAACCCTCTTGAAAAACATGCATGCCCTGCACACGGAAGAAATGTTTCACAGCTTTCTTCACGTCTTTAATGGTGCCAAAGGGCAATCCTCTGAGAGCCTTTATATGTCAGAAAGAGGAAAAGTGTCTTATTGCCAGGGCGGGGCTGTAAGGCGAATGCATAAGAAGTTACCAACCGAGGATGGCCAATGGCACTGAACCATACACTTCCATGAACCATTTATGGATTTCAGCAGGCTTCATCATCCTGATGAACAATTATCACCACTTCCTTTGTTCCCGAGTGTAAAAGAAGTCTAAATTCTATATGTGCTGGGCACACAGAATGGGCCGCTCATCAGAGTTTTTCTCAAACAGCGCTCGCGCCGTATGCAGGATCTTGATTGAACCTCACCAATTGAAGTAAGGATTGCTATCGCATTAAACTGATGTCTTGTTTGTCGAATTGCTTTAAGAATTCCTCCGGAAAAAAAGGAAGGGAAATTTATTTTCCGACTTCTCCTAGCACTCAATTAAAATTTACTTTGATAAATGAATTAATTTATACCAATTCGGTATTAAATAACATACTGCAGAAAATGTACCACCTTATATACTATATATATACCATCTCTAAAATATGAAAAATATTATACGCATTTACTTCAAAAATAAAATTATATCTCTAAAGTTGAAAAATTGGAAGAAAACTTCCGAATAATTTTTAAAAAATCAAGCACAGTCTAAAAGCGCAATTAGAGCATTAAAGATTTTATAAAAATATACTTTTTCCTTATTAGTCCCAAAAAGATTACTTACTAAAACCAAAAAACAGATCCAAAGTGAAATTTCAGCTGAATGGGGAAAAAATAATATACTACTGCTAAAGCTCAGATTATAATAAGTTTTTATACAAACTGAAACCCACAACTGTTTTCAAAATTTCATAATTACTGCTTAATAGTGCTTGAAACTACAAGGAAACTAAAAATGCTATCGATTTTTGTTTTGTTTTCATTATACTATATTTAGCAACATTGATCCGCTCGTTTTCATTTTCTTGCAATATAAAAGCTATATGTACTACTTCTAACGTGCTGCTGTGTTTCATTTTAAAACTGTAGAAAAATCAATGCAAATAACGAAATCGTAATCATAGTTTAAGAAGATTTATAACGTTTTCCAAAAAAATCCAAACTGAAACCCACAACTGTTTTCAAAATTTCATAATTACTGCTTTATAATGCTTGAAACTACAGTGAAACTAAAAATGTTATCGATTTTTGTTTTGTTTTCTTTATACTGTATTTAGTAACATTGATTCGCTCGTTTCTATTTTCATGCAATATAAAAACTATATGTACTACTTTTAACGTGCTGCTGTGTTTCATTTTAAAACTGTAGCAAAATCAATGCATATAACGAAATCGTAATTATAATTTAAGACGATTTATAACGTTCTCCAAAACAATCCATGAAGAATAAAAGGAATGATATTTCTAAAAAAATTCTAAATTGAGAATTTTAGAATCTTTTATGCGAATTTATGTGTAAATGCCTGTATTAGTATTTATGTAAGTTAAATTTTGTTCTTTGTTAATAGATGAACAAACTTGCAAAGATATAGCATATATGACAAAGTTTACGTCTTTTTTTCCTTTTTTTTTTTCCAATGAAAATTTTCGATTTCTTTAATCGCACAGTTTCTTCTATTAAATAGGCAGAGAATTGCAATTTGAAAACAATAGTAAGAAAAGAGCGCAGCAATTGTCAGCTATATGATGCAGTCTTTATACCAATATTAAGATATACTTTGTGAAATTTTCTGTTAAAATGTTATTTTTTAAAGATTCCACATAACAAATAGAACGTCGGAAGTTATATGAATACAAAAAGATGCGAACTCTAATTTTCTATTTCTGTAATCGAGACGAAAATTTACCGATGATATTACAGGATAGATGATTCAAGTTCTCTTACAGTGTGTAATGCATATATCGTGCTCATATACAATTAAATTTACAACGTGCATTTCCATAATTCAAATTAAAATACATAGCTAAATCAAATATTTTGTAATTGCTATTTAGTAATGATAGAATTCGCAGTGTAACATACATTTATTATTGATTTTAGTTTTACTTTCTATATTTAGAAACATTGATTTTTGCACGTTGTAAAATATTATTTTTAAAAGATTTCACATAACAAATAAACTATCAAACAATACAGAACTAAAAAAAGATTAAAAAAATAATAATAAATTTCTGTTTGTGTAATTGAGACAAAAATTTCCTTCTCATTTCCAGAATAGATTATTGGAGTTATCCTACCATCCATAATACATATATGGTATTAATATGCAATTAAACTTACGATAAATCATTAACATAATTCAAATTGAAATACGCAACTGTTTCAAAATTTTTGTAATTGCTATTTAATAATGAAAATGCAGCGTAACAGATATTTACTATTGATTTTAGTTTTACTTTCTATATTTAGCAACATTGATCCGGTCTTTTCTACATTTCTTGTAGTATGAAAATTTGATGTATTTTTGCTTATTACAAAAATTGATATAAAATCTGTGATAATAATAAAAGTATGCGTTTTTTAAATTTAAAGTTTCCAAATTCATAGTATCGTAAAATAATAGAATTTCTAAAATATTTTAAAGGATTTTTAACTACATTTATACTATTGTTATATACGTCTACGTTGCTTTTCAGTCAGTTAAAACTATTTCTTTGTTACCAACAGATGAAAAAAATAAGCTTTAGTCAAGTTATTATTATTTTTTAAATAAGCCTTAGTCAAATGAAGATTTAGTCTTTTAAAATAAAAAGAAAATTCAAACACCTTCGAAATTTCGGCAAAAATGTTATTTCGAAAAAAAAAATCAAGGGAAATTTAAACCATGTGAAAGATTAGTAATAAACGAAGATGCAATATATGGAATCCAAATTTACTGCTTTAAGCGTTTTGCTACGAAACCACGCAAGACGCCAGACTAATCAAACTACTGTCAAACCGCCCGAGCGCCTGAGAACAGGGGATCCATTTTCTTTCCCTTGGAAACATCCATCTATTCTCATAGAGTAAGTTTATTGACGAGTGCATTACTACAATCAATGGGAAGTGTACATACGCCCTTGAGCAGGATTAGCTTTTTGTACTAGTGATCTTAGGAGGGATATTACGGTAAAATAAGTTTCACTTTCGAAGATAGCTGCTTTGTTATTGTGCTGCTGACAAGTAGACAGGTAGAGTAAGACAAGCTACGTCGCCGAAGGCGAACATACTTCACCGCCGAACCCAGGTTCTCGTGAACCCATACGAGGACGCGACCAAAGGAGAGCCGGTTTACTAGGTGCACCTCCAAAGGTGACGCTCTTCGGCCGGGGGGAGAGACGGGGGCTTGAGCCTCCTGCACTTCTCGACCCTAACCTAAATGAGTTAACAACAGAGATCAATGCAACATGCGGTGGAGCCCAAACTTAGAGGATACCACCATACAACACTTGGGCGGACGTAGAAGCGATCCGACTGCTTCGTAGCCGGAACCCCATAAGAGGAACCTGGTCCTTGGCCAAAAACGAACCACCCAAACGACCCATTAAAGTAACCGCAACTTCCGATTATTGAGTTGTAGGGAGAGAAAAACCACTAGTTCATCGGTTGCGGTCAAGTAGACAGGTAGAAGAAAAGGGGGAGAAATGTCTTTCAGCAATATTTCAGCATTTGCCGTATTTTGAATGTTATTTCGTTTTTTGACTTTAGTATTCAAAGGGCTAATAGCAAAAGAAGAAAAATTAGAGACGACATAAGATTGGCGATTCAGATTCTGCTATTAAAAATATTTTACACCAAATGTGTAATTAAACTTTTTAATATAGACAGAGAAATTTCGCAGGTTATGAAAGAATTAGTAAGTTTTATTTTATGTTACCGTAACAAGTTTCTATCCGAGTTTTTTTCACTATATATTCTGATGCAGTTGTGAGATTTTTGAAATTCGTATATTTGTGAAAGCAGCGGTATAACTTCCAAGAAATTTGAAGTATGTCTTTCCTGTGCTATTACACCATCGTAAAGACAAGTTCCTTATTTTTTATGTATACAAGTCAAATAAAATAACTAAAAGTAATGTTGTTTAATTCGGTAAGCAGCGGGATGGCTTGCTTGGCAACTGTACTACGTTCAGTGACCGGTAGCCTATTGAACGTAAAGGTGCGTATACACAAAATTCGTCAACGGGAGTCAAATTATATTTCTGGCTGAACTTTCTTTTCCAAGCGCTCTATGAACAATTGTGACATTTTGTTTGCTTTTCAAATGTTTGGAAGTAAAGCGCACAAAATCAGCAAAGGAGATTCTTCCCAAGAGAAGTGATAAACATGTCCAGAATCCTCCTCTATTATCATCGCATTCTCTTGTTGTTCGACGAAATAGGCCTCCCATCAAATAAGAAGAAATGGCCCCGCTTCTGTCGCGTAGTTGTGGATCAAACTAAAGTAAGTTGTTACTCCCCCCGATATCGTATACTATATCGTATACTATACGTATACTTACTCCATAGGCTTAAGTGGGAAAACTGATGTATATCATCTGGTGGCGAAAAAGTAAACTATGTTACCACTAAAAATTGGCATCTTACTAATTGATAGATACTTCATTTCTAATTTCTATCTTTAGGCGCAAACGGCATCTTTCTATATTCATTATTGAGTGAATTAGTGAATTATAGTATTTTTAATTTTTTTCTTTATTTAGAATCACCCGATGTATATATTACAAAACAGTTAGTAAATGTATTGTCAATCTAAGATATATATTTTTTGCTGTAAAACAAATAACTATAAAGTTAATTTGAAGAAAATCGAGAACGTGAATATGAACGTGAACATTTAAAATATGTCAACTAAATAAGTGAGTGAATAATTCGGTTACGTATAGTAAACGTTTTTAGCACGTTGTATTTAGTTTTTAAGCGCAAGTGAATTTTAAAAATATGTATTACATTAACATCAATTTACCAAGATATTCGCTGAAATTAAAAATCCATATTAAACTATAGTGAAAAAGTCAAATTTAAAAAAAACTTAATCTTATTATAAAAACTAGATCTATTCTGGAAAAAAATTATCATTTCAGATGTATAATATTTATTTTAAAGTTTCACAAGATGAACATAAATAAACATTTCCCAGTAAATTTCAAATAGATTTTTGGATTTTTGATGTCATGCAAAATAAGAAAATGACGCAATAAAACCGGTTTTAGGAATGAGATTATGATCGAATTTCTTCAGTTGAAAGAATTGCAAAACTTTTCTTGATTGAGCAGCATTTTTCGATAAAACTGAAAAGCATGCATTTAAAGAAACTTCTAGAATTTCAAATCTCGGTATTTGTAATTTTTTATATTTTTTTATTACATCGCCTACGAAATGGTCTTATTCAATAGTCAATCTGCTCTTGACGAAAAATTTTATATAAATCAATCGTAACGTTTAATTTGTATTAAATTTGAATTCATTTTAAATAACTCTAAATCTGTATCAAGTTTTAAATGAACTATTAATTAGTGACAATTAAAAAAATAACAATTCGATTTTTTTTAAATCTCTACTTACAATATAAACAAAACTGAGATAATTAAAGCCGCTAATCTGTGAACTAACAATTGATGTGGCAGTGGAATTTGTTCTTCCTTGTAACACTCAAAATGATGTGACATCTGTTTCTGTGTTCAATAAAGATAAACTTAATCATTTTAGAATAATTTAAATGCAAATTTTGATCCATAGTTCATTTTCAAGACAAAAGCTTTAAGATACATATTGATTTACTTTAAAGTCTCTGCTTGAAGAACAGCCGTGAAAAGTCATTTGTTTAAGTGATTGAAATAACAAGAAAAGTGGACATTTGTTTACACTTGCGAATTTATGTTTTATTCTTTGGTGTCACTGAATTCCTGTGTATTATTTTGTGCACTGGTTTCTATAGAATAAGTTGAAATTAGTATGTAAATAAGTAAAAAGTAAGTCAATACCATATATTCCGGTATCAAACGCTTGTATTTATTGCAAGAAAATTAATCAAAATTTGCAAAGCATATTATACACGAGTAAAAAATCGGAGGTTTAAAAATTTTAAAAATGTAAGCATAAGACTTATTCTAGTTTATTAAAGTTCTACAGTAACACCTCCGCTGCGAGCGTCCTTTACGGACTTCTTAAACAACTGCCATTGGTACTTTGAAATGAAAATTTTTGCTGAAATAAATTGAGGGGGTCGGGGCAAGAAAGTGCCAAGAAACATTTTTTGTGAAATAAATATAACACTGTAATCTGTTGCTTAATATTGTAAATTATAATATCATACATATTATTTGTTTCTAATGTCACTTGGTGGTAGCCTATGTTCCAGAATTCGATTTTGCCCCAGATGTTTATTCCCCCATTGAAGATAGATTATTTACAAACAAACGTAACAGTAATATAATTAAAGTAATGCCATATTGTTACACAGAATATCTCAAATGTTACAAAGACATTAGCGAAAAGACTTTATGTTATATATCTTGATTTGGGTATTTGATTGAATTTTCAAATTGAAATATCTCGGAAGTTCAGAAATGAGGCTTAGCACTCTCTTGCATCGACACCTTGAATTGCAGAATTTTTTTAATTTAATAAAGCAAATGTTTCTATTCAAAATTACTTGTAGGAATAATAAAGGATTCTGAGCACTGTGTACGTCACGTATACGCAACGCTTGTCGCGAACTTCTTAATGACTGTTTATTTGAAACGTAACAACTGCCAATTATACACATACCTATATGTATATATACCTAAATAAATAATAAGATTCATACACATACATTATGAGCTTGCATTCGTTCTCACTTATATTTTAGGGCACATTACTGATTTCTAGTTTAACCTCATCGTTTGTGTCTTTATCATCCCATCTGTTTATTTGCAACGTAACAATATACACTATTAGAATACACTATTAGATAGATAAGCATGAAGGCATACATAGATCCCGTATGTTGTTATGAGGCAATTTATTCCACAATTGTTTTAACAACCACCTTAAGTTCGATAAAAGTTCTAGGATATTCACCTGAGTTCCTAAGAGGAACTAAGATATGTCCGCTCGAGGACACATTTTAGAATATGAAAAGCCACAGAAATGTAGTTATTTTTCAGTGAATTTCTATATTTTCAAAGTGATCAATTGGAAGAAACAGATGCCTGTCAATTTTGTATTCTACTTGTGCCTTAGATTTTTTTTGACAGTAACCATTGGTGTAGAACTTAAATTTCTCTTTCGCCTTCATTAGAATTTATCATCCTACGAACTAATTTACTTACACAAAATATTACTTTATTTATTCTACTAATAATTCCAGCTACATATTGCAATGATAGATAATTAGTTAAGCGGAAAATCATTCTAAAATAAGCAAAGATTTAGTGGCACAACAAAGAAAATAAATGCACACATATAATGCAAATCAAGGATATGTTATATCGCAGTATACTCTTATAAAGACTTAAAACGTCTTTGCATAAATTAAAACTTTTAAATATAAAGTTTGACACACAGAAAATTTAAGATAAAAAGGGATTTATGTTAAAGCTTTTGTAATCTGTGTTACGTATAAATTTAAGACGGCAGTAGAATGCGTAGATTTTAAAGATTGGAGAATAACATTCTCTAAGGAGAATTAATATGTCATTCTCCTCTAGAAATTATGTATAAATGCAATGACATGAAGCCCATAATAATTCAATATCACTTTAAAAACGTGGTATGTCCAACAAACTAGAGCAAAGCTGTTCAACATTTGTCATTCTAGATGCCACACTTGAGGGGTAAACTTTGCTAAGGTCGCATACGTACTCTATTAATATTAATGAGATTTGTTAAGCAAAAATATCTTGTAATCTCTCTTTAATTTCTAACAGAAATGCTTTTAAAATATATAGGAGGAACATGAATTTAGTCACATTATGTAGATTCAATTAATTAAAATGTACTATTCAATTTATTATATTTTCAAACTTACAAGCCTTCCGCGTTAGACCCACATCTATTTCGCAAAATGGTGTTTTATATTCCCAATACCTTTTACATATATATTTCTTAAGTTCCATGAAGATATTTCAAACAGGCGCACTTATTTAGACATGCATGAATTGTCATAGTACTTTACCCAATCTGTATAATACAGGAAATGAAATGACGCATCTTTTCAACAATAAATTTATTCTCACATCACCTTGAAGCCATAT